>SMJT01000089.1:766580-800405 GCA_004349715.1 Crucihimalaya himalaica
TCACAAGAACTCCCGTTCGCAATTCAAAGACAATGAAGCATTAAATTCAAGTCTAAATAGCCACAATTCATCTTAAACATCAACTCCCGTTGGCTAAGGTATGAAGAGCACTCAATGAATTCATTCCGAGATAATATCAAACACCTCCCGATGGATAAAATCTCTAAAGCTCTAAACTAACTTGATCAAGGTCAATTGAGCATTAAGAACACTCAACGAGTAAAGAACGCAAAGAGTCTAGCTCTTAAACATCAAGAACAAGCCAAGAATCACCCTAATCTACCATACCCAAGAATCCTTAAAAGACTACTCACTAATCATGGTTTTAATGCATAAACACATAGAAAGTCCAGAATTAAACATACTCACAAGATGAAAACAAGAAGATTCAAGCCAAGAAAAACAACATAAACATCGAAAACAAGAATCTACTCAAGAACATGAAAAGTCAACTCACAAATACTAACTCAAATTCAAAGATAAAACCATAGAAATGAAGATAAAGAAAGATTAAGCATAATCTAGAAGGAAATTGAATTCAAACCATAGATTTATAAGATATGATTCAATACAAACTCTCAAAAACTAGAGAGGTAAGAGTTCTTGTTCGTTTTTCTAAGATAAAAGATTAGTGTTCTGTCAAAAGTGGTCTAAAAGTGTCTTTAAAGGAAGAAGAAGTCGAAATAATACATCGGTATCGATCCGTTCCAGGTCGATACGTGACTCGGTACATGCGTATCGACCTTTGTTTGGTCGATACGTGAGTCGGTACTATACGCGGTGGTTTCCGGCTTTTATCCTCACGATTATCGACCCTTGTTTTTGGTCGATACGTCGGTCGACATGCCTATATCGACCTGCTTCTGGTCGGTACGCCGGTCGTTAGCTTCTCTCCGAGTTGTTGTCATTTTTGATCGGCTTCCTCCATGGTTTTTCCTCCTTTAATGGCTTGATTTTGCACCTTCATACTCCAAATTGGTTCATCCAAGTGTCACCAAGTTCTAAACATAACAAAAACAAAGAAAACACAAGCCAAATAGACATATATACACTAGGACCCTAGAGAACTCATGATCTAAATAAGAGCAAAATCAATGCAAAATGATACAAAACTAACCTATATGTGCCCAAAAAGGAATGAAAATATACTCTAAATACATGTAATATATGCACCTATCACACCCCCCAACTTGCCTTTTTGCTTGTCCTCAAGCAAACAATGATAAGGATCATGAATGGGAGTGTATGAATGAGTAGGGATTCATAACCAAAAAGTTCAAGCAAATGATGAAATGAAAGTCCCTTAAGAAAGTTAAATGTTGCACAAATCAAAACTTTTAATTCCTCGTACTCTCTGTATATAACATGAAAAGATCACACATAGTTCCAAACAACTCTTTAACATTCATTAAACATCAATGTGCGGTATACTCATGGATAGTCTATCATTCTCAATCGGCTCGGTATCAAAGATAAGTGATATGATGAAGATGTGGTTTTTGGGTTTTTAGTGGTTTACTCTCAAAGGTATAAACAACATTAGGCATTATGCAAAATTTATCTAAGAAAGGGAACAATTTATGCATACAACGGTAAACTACCATTGATCTATCCGAATCCCAATCTCGTTTCTTCCTGTAGGAACTTAAGTCATTAAATACCTCCTACAGCCTAAACTATTGATTAAGCCACAACCACAATCTTCTGGTCGGTACGCCGGTCGGTATGCTTCTCTCCGAGTTGTTGTCATTTTTGATCGGCTTCCTCCATGGTTTTTCCTCCTTTAATGGCTTGATTTTGCACCTTCATACTCCAAATTGGTTCATCCAAGTGTCACCAAGTCCTAAACATAACAAAAACAAAGAAAACACAAGCCAAATAGACATATATACACCTAGGACCCTAAGATGAGACACATGATCTAAATAAGAGCAAAATCAATGCAAAATGATACAAAACTAACCTATATGTGCCCAAAAAGGAATGAAAATATACTCTAAATACATGTAATATATGCACCTATCAGTTGGTGGAAACACAGTGAGCGGGAGATCCAGTCTACAGCATGTGGTAGCTTTGTCAACCACAGAGGTTGAGTACATGGCACTCACTGATGCAGCCAAGGAAGGTATTTGGTTACAGAAGTTTTGCAATGAATTAGGTTTTAAAACAAAAAGTTTTAAACAAAAATGAGATTCACAGAGTGCAATATGTTTGGCAAAGAACTCAGTACACCATGACAGAACAAAACACATTGCAAACAAGGTTCATTTTATCAGGGATTTGGTAAATAATGGGACTGCAAAGGTAACTAAGATTCACACTACAAAGAATCCAGCAAATATGTTAACTAAAAGATTACCTGGAAATGCGTTTGAGAAGTGCCTCATAATGCTCAAAGTCATCGCCAGACTTAGACAGGACGTACTCCGAGATTGCTCTGTTGGTTGAGTATCTCGCAGGAAAGGTAGAAAAGCAGGTGTTAGTATCTACAGCTGCTATCTAAAAGGAACCAACAAAAAGGGATTTTTTTTTTCTTTGATGGACTAATCTTAGGTCAGAGAAAGGTTTATCCAGAGGGACTTACTTTGGACATGTGGGCAAGGCATCAAACTCCTTGCGTTCTTCTTCACCTAAAATTGAAGAAAGACAGGTTAACTGTTTGATTTGAGTAGAGGAATGGTAGGAGAGGTGAAAGCTGATATATATCTTCATCTTTCAAGCTTACCTATTCCTTGAGTAATGGCAGCATTGCTCACCACGGCCACGAGGATCTCGGGAGGAAGTTGAGAAGAGCTACTGGAAGCATCCATGTTTCAGTTGCGGCTAGGTTTCAGACAGTGTCCGACAGTGTAGCTAAAACAGACGACAAGGTGGAGTTTTGTGGACTTAGTGTCGAGCTGTTTTCACTGATCTAGAAACTGGGCTTCATTGGGCCAAGTCAAAACAAATCGAAAGCCCACGAGGAAGAAGTTGTTTAATGGTTGTTATTCTGTTTCTTGTTTTCGGTTAAAAAAAAAGAAACAGAGTGATAAGAAGCAGAAAAAGAAGCAGTTGAGGAGGAGAACGATCAGTTCTAACAAACGGATACGAGTATAGAGAGAGAGAAGAGAGAGAGAGAAAAAAAAAGAAAAAAAAAAAGAGAGAGAGAGAGAGAGGATCAACTTCAAGGTTCAGAAAAAGATTCTTGGTCATCCTTCTCCTTCTTCTTCTTCGCGGCTCGAGACTTCTCAAGAGCTCCCTTGAGCTGAATGTATCGAGTCTGAGGAAATCTTCTACCATTGGAGCACTGGTGTATGAGCTTCAAGTTCTCTTATTTCTTCTGCAAGTATATGATACAAAAAAACATAGAGATTAGGCAGTAGATAGAGATCGATATACATCTCTTTGTATTGAACTCGGTTTGTGATTTCTTCTAGTGGATGTTTGCAAGGGAGAGTCCTTGCACGAGATGTACTCTCCAGATCGGAGAGGAACTCGTTAAATCTTGGTGTTGATTGTTCTTATTTCCGCAAGACAAGTTTAAAGAACATACGAATCAAAACTTAATAGTTCGTTCTTCTTGCAGTAGTAGTATTCATGTGGATTTTTTAATTTAGTTTGGATTTTTTGGAAATTTACTGGAACATCCTACAGGTTGTTCCGTTTAACAAAACCACTAAACCTTCTTTTTTTTTTTTGTCCATAACAGACCTTCTTGTTAACCAAGATCATGATTGATCTTTGCAACTCTCCCAACAGAGATTTCTTGTCTTAATTCTTTATCCCACTGTAGATCTTTTTTCTCGTTTCCACGAGTTTTTATGTGAGAGACTTATTTTTCTCAATTTCAGAATTGAGTTCGCCATTCAGCCTAGCATTCAAGGTTTGATGATAAAACAATTTTGGACCAGCGTTTCTTTGCCAAGAACCATCCAATTGTCATAGATTTTTTGAAAGTCAGACTTGACATCTACCACACTTTCTTCATTAGATTCTCTCTCGGATATTAATTCTTCTTCCATGTCAACATTTGTTTACTTCTTTGATTATTCCTCTTCTTCTTCCGTCGTGGCTAAGATGGTAACATATCCAATCATATCATTTGAATCATCATCATCATCCTCTGTGTCACTTTTACTCATCTCAAAGGTTTTGGTTTGATCGAGAACCTTGCATTCAGAGCACTTGAGTTATCCTCAATGAATTGCAGTCTAAGAATCTACTCAAATTCCTCGAATTAGAGCCCTCGTCTTGACCTTCCAATGTCTATAATAATCATGGAAATGATATATATGTTGATCAACAATGTCTTTTTCAAGCAAGATATGTTGATAAATTATAGTCTCAAGAAATTTCGTAACAAAAAAGTTAAAGAAATTAGATCTTTTCTTTTAATTTTAAAATAAAATACTCCATTTAACATGATTCATCTTATTATTATAACTTTTCACTTTCGGTTGGAGGGATGTTTCGTAGAAGTGTGACATATATATATATACATATATATATATATACATATATATATATATATATAATATTTTAATCCTAGTTAGAAAATACATCGTTGAATGGTAAATTGGTAGAATCATTGCATTTGGATCTTGAATAAAAGATTCGACATTGTACAATTCGAGGGGTTAAAAGAAAAAAAATCGGATTACGAAGATTATAGTAAGTCAATTTGTATTAAAATATCAAAGGAGATATTGCACCAGATCAATGTCAATATAAGTAAAAATAAGATACTTCTTATTCATTAACCGACATAACAGTACTTTTCCTACATGTTGCGCCGATGTTGGTTATTGACTTTTGTATTCTTAGCTGTCAATAAAAGAAAAAACTAAAAGTTAGAACCAAACATTTAGGGTCATGGGTTTTTGTTTTTCCCCTGTTGCTTTCTCAACATTTTTACAAGTACCTTTCAATTTTTAAAAAATCAGTCTAAACAAGTTAATTATTTATAAAATTATTTAAACTTTATTTTTCATACAAAATAGTACCCATACTTTTAAACTTTAAAATCCATTATTTTAAATCGGATTAACCGTCAAATAGCGTTTAATAGATTCGCAATTAAGATAACCTATGACATGATTGTGACCCGATTTTAACCCGAATATTCTTCTTTTTCACCTAATTAGACCCAAATTTTGTTTGCCTCAATCCAAACTCGGGCTGTCGGGATGTATCCCCCTGCAAAGTATGCGATATGTCAGTATACACACGGTTTTCCAAACTCAAGGTTTAGCCATATTTTTAACTTAATTCGAGTTGTATCCCCACGGCAAAGTTTAAATCGATGTAAAACCCCATCTTGTTGACTGTGCTGACCAAGCGCCACTGTGCAGCTGACGTGGCAAATAAAACTAAAAACATTTGTAGTTAGCTGGACTCGAACCGGGGTGGGAAAGCAACATGGTAAAACACAGTAACCACTAGGACACGTTAATATTTTGAGTTATTAGTGAAAAACCTTTAATATATCTTAGTCAGTCTGTCTTTTTTATACAAAAATAGAATTCACCATGCGAGACCTCAAAAAAGTTAGTTCCAGTTTCCGACGAATATTTCTTACTATTTGAATTTCAAAAACCCGTCGAAAATTTTGGAATTTCGTCGCAAAATTTCATAAATCCGTCGGAAATTTTAGAATCCATCAGAAATTCCAGAAATCCTTCGGAAATTCTGGAAATCCATCGGAAATTTCGAAATTATGTCGGAAATTTTGAAAATCAGTTGGAAATTTCGGGAATCCGTCGGAAATTCCAGAAATCCTTCGGAAATCTTTCGGAAATTTTGAAAATCCATTGGGGATTTCAAAAATCCATTGGGAATTTCGAAAATCCGTCGGAAATTTCGGGAATCCGTCGGAAATTTCAGAATCCGTCGAAAATTCTGGGAATCCTTCGGAAATTTCGAAAAGACAGGCTGACTAAGATATATTAAAGTATTGTCACTAGTAACTCAAAATATTAACTTGTCCTAGTGGTTAGTGTGTTTTACCATGTTGCTTTCCCACCCAGGGTCGAGTCTAGCTAACTACAAATGTTTTTAGTTTTATTTCCACGTCAGCTGCACAGTGGCGCCACGTCAGCAGCACACTAACGTCCGTTAAGTAATTCCGTCGGAGTCAACCAAAAAGTCAACAAGATGGGGTTTTACATCGATTTAAACTTTATCGTGGGGATACAACTCAAATTAATTTAAAAATGTGGTTAAACCTTGAGTTTGGAAAACCGTGTGTATACAGACATAGCGTATACTTTGCAGGGGGATACACTCCGACAGCCCATCCAAACTCTTATTCGCCAATGGCGAGATTCTTAAATTGTGGAGGAGACGACGGAGAAGGACCGAGCGAAAATCATCTTCCCCAGAAAAGACAACGACTTAAAAATTACGGTGCTAATCTAATAATCGTCATCAATGACCCAAGTCCTCCACAACGTATCATTAAACAGCGTCAATTTCAACCCACCAACTTTGATTCTATGAACAGTTTCAAGAACTTGAGATGACAAGTTACTGAAGATTTGAGCAGAGTCAGGGATTACAAGCTTAGTTCCTTGATCAATTATATTTCTAAAACAGGACCATCGATTTTGAGTACAAATTCTCTAACCACGATGGAACTAGTACCGAAATTGTTTATCACATCGAACCCATTAAACAAAACTCGAAATTTTGCAGACCTTAAGTTAAATCTTA
The DNA here is from genome assembly GCA_004349715.1 of Crucihimalaya himalaica. NCBI lineage: Eukaryota > Viridiplantae > Streptophyta > Magnoliopsida > Brassicales > Brassicaceae > Crucihimalaya > Crucihimalaya himalaica. The sequence goes on from SMJT01000089.1 coordinate 773,274, forward strand.
AAGCTTTAAAAGGCGCGAAATGGAGACAGATAAAGTGAGTGCCTTTGCTGGTGACTTTGGGTTCGGGTCAAAAATCGAAATGGATCGATGGATAGAGAGAAAAATAAAGCCAGGTTGTGAAGAGTCGCTGAGAAAAGAACGGATTGAGAAGAAAGATGTGTTCGTATTAGCGCCACAATTAAGAAGGTAATTATCAGTTAAAGTGAATGAAGCGAGACTGAGATGAAGAATAGAGAAGAAGAGGGGTTTGGATTTGATGTTGAGAAAGCAAAAAGCATTGGAGTGAAGCTTTGGGGAAAAAATCCGGGTCTCATCGGGTGAAGAAGAATAATACTCAGGTCAAAATCGGGTCATGGGTTATCTCAATTGCTTCCATTAAACGCTATTTGACGCTTAACCCGGTTTAAGAGGGTGAATTTTAAAGTTTAAAAGTATGGGTAGTATTTTGTATAAAAATAAAATTTAGGTAGTTTTATAAATTTTTAACTTGTTTAGGCTGGTTTTTTAAGAGCCGAAAAATACATGTAGAAATGCTGAGAAAGCAACAAGTAGAGGATAGAAAAAGCTGACAACCTAGACATTTACCTCTGAAATCATACTAAAAAGCATATAAGTATATTAAACTTTAGAACATCGCCATATTTACCAGAGCAACTAATTATATATTTACATTAGTTGTATTTTTTTTCCAACAATTTCTTATTAAAAAAATTGAGAGTGCTAAGGAGTATAAACATTGCTTACATGCAATAAAAGATGTAGATGTACACAAACATTCCATACCAATTTATATGTTTTAGAATTAGTTTGTCTAAATATTAAAGAGATGAAAAAGAATTAAAAAAAAATACACTCTTTTATTTCCTCTAGATATGCCAAGAACGCTGGTCACTTTCTTGATGTAGACACCATCTTCACCAACTTAGAGCAGTTTGTGACAAAAGGAACTGCATTCTTCTAAGCAACTACCAGACATCGCATTGCTCACAATTATGCTTCCACTTCTGTGAATAATGGGGAAAGACTTCTTCGATGATTGCATATGCCCATGGTTGGATCAATGTCATTATTTTTAGAGGAATATCATCTTAATCCTGAAAAGGATCATTCTCCTTCCAAGAGGTATCAATAAAGTAACGATAACCCATAAAATCCTCTCTCCTAAATACTTTGATTCTGAAAAGTTAAAATAACATGGGCCGAGGTCCATTCTTGGGCTTCTGCTTCCGATTAATTAAGAATCTCACGTGAATCCGATCCAAATTATTAAGATTTTTTTATTCATATATTAATTATTTATTGTTAGTCATATTATAATTTCATTCGACTGTAACATCAAAAGTACAATTTATGAAACTGTGCATCCTTCTCTTCTTCAAAAATATTGGAAATCAATTATGTGAAAAAATATTATTGAAGTTTGTAAGGGCTCATCTTTAACTAGGTGTTCAGTTTCTTCCTCGTTGTACTCTTGTTATGGTCCTTTAAATCTGTTTTTTTTTCTTTAAGTTTGTTTGCTTTCGAGATGATACCTTCTCTTACCAATACTATGAATACTAAATACAATTACATTATGCTGTAGAAAGATTGGATTGTACCATAAATAACTTCATGGAGATGTAAAACATATTTCCCTCATGCTTCTTTCTTTAGTATCACTTTATATATACGCAATAACGCAAGTATTTCACTTACGTTTTCTATCAAATACGTTTAAACTGTAGAAAAAGACTATTTTTATAAATTAAAAAATGTTAAGTGTAATAAATCTTATGTGGTGCTAGTTGCATTACTATATTCTCATATGTATAATGCCCTACATTGTGTCTAATATATATTTAATTCAATCCTATTATAGTAATTTTAAGTGTTCAAAAAATTAATTGTTGCAAGATCGATATTCATGTACGCACGTATAATAATATCAACAGAATATTGATATATTGGGGCATATTTATCTTTTTTTTTTTTTTTCATTTTTTACCTTTATATCTGTGAAGTCATTCGGTACGCAGAGGACTCGATTCTCTTTTTCTTTAAAGCTATTCTCTACTTTTTAGTATCAAATAGGTAACCTAATGTTCCAACTCAAGTAAATTAAACTATAAAATCCAATGTCCAATCGAGTTAGTAATATGTAAGAGAATAATTCATTAATTGGTATATTTTCTCTGATTGTTCTTTTTAATATACAAATATCCTGTAAAATAAGAATACAACAGGAAAAAAAGAGAATCTGAAACATTGTTCCAAAAAAAAAAAAATAAGAAGAAAGTTCCAACATCGCAATTGTCGATCAACATGGAGCTAAGCCGATGCCCCGATCATGTTTTTCCTCTAAAGTATACAAAAATCTCATCAAAATGCGACGTAGATCACCATGACAAGAAGCAAGGTTACAAGTGTGATTTCTGTGAGTATTTTCTCCACAAGGAATGCATCAAGGCCAATATTCCTTCTCGTCATATGCACCCTCTCAAGCTTATCAAGAAGTATGATACCAACAAGTTATGTTGTCTTTGCGAAGACAATTTATCTCATAAAATAGTGTATCATTGTTCACAATGTTCTTTTCATATATGTCTCCGTTGTGCGAGAAAACCTTTGATCATTGAACATCCCCTGGCCCATGAGCATGAACTCCTCCAAGTACCGATAGAACTCTCCTTCACTTGTAACGCGTGTGGGTTACACAGTACAAATTACCCGTTTTTTTGTATTCAGTGCTGTTTCATAATCCATAGAGCATGCATCTTTTTACCACGTATTATATACATCAACCGCCACGACCATCCTATCTCTCGTGTTTATTCTCTTGGCCGTGGTAAGTGGATTTGTGGGGTATGTTATGAGCATGTTAATGGAGGGTATGGAGCATATTCTTGCTCGATATGTTCTTAATTATGTTGTTCATTCAAAATGTGCAACACATCGTTATATTTGGGATGGGACAGATCTTGGAAGGTACCCTGCTGAAAAAGATAAAAAAGAATAAATCAAACCATTCGAAGTGGTAGATCAACACCTGATAAGACATTTTAGTCTAGAACACAATCTGAAGGCTGCATTATCATCATCAATTAAGACTTGAGGAACCAAGAGAACATTGTTGTGCATGCACCCTTCCTTTATATTCTGAGTTTTGCTACAAATGTACACAATGTGATTTTATTCTCCACGATACATGCGCTAATCTCCCTCTGAAGAAAAGACACGAGATAAGCACACTAAAACTTACTTTGTGTGCTAATAGTGGTGCAAAATTTGTAAACATTTTTAAATGTATGGCTTGTCAACGTTATTGCAGCGGTTTCTCGTATATCAATGATGACTTGAAACCCATTGATGTGCGATGCGCTTCAATTTCTGCCGCATTGAAACATGAAAGTCATCTATGTTGGTTATCGGTAATTTGCGATGGGTCTGATGCGAGGTGTAAAGTTTGTGACTCGGTTTGTTGGATTTATCTACGTTGCAAGGATAAAAATTATTGTGGTGGCTACGATTTATGCTTCAGATGCGCTACTTTTCCCACATTGGTAAGACACAAATACGATGATCATCCTCTCTCCTTATGCTACGGTGAGAAAAATGTGAGTGCGACATATTATTGCGGGATATGCGAAGAGGAAGTATATTCAATTAGATGGTTTTACCAATGCATTGAATGTGGCTCCACTCATCATACTAAATGCGTATTTAAAAATCTAATATACCCAAGACCTGGATACAGATTCAAGTTGTTGGGTAACATCGGGCCATTTTATTTGCTTCGGAACAATCGTCTCTCTCGGCCGATTTGCTATATCTGTAAGACTCATTGTATGGGTGATTTGGTTATAAACAGTAAGGCTAATACATATATATTCGTATGTTATTCTTGTGGCTTTCCTGAGGGATGAAAGCCTAATAGGTACATGGCACAAGTGTATTGCAAAGATATATTAGTACTGATATTAATTTATATAATTTGTAATTGCATTCTATCATGTCTCTTGTAACAAATTTATAAATATAAAAAACTAAGAAACATCCCACGCTTTGCATGGACTTGAATCTCATGTTTTAAAATGATATAGCATTCATATATGAGTATTAATATTTTATTATTCCGAAATCCAACTTAAACTCTCATAAACACAATATTCTATCATAAGTGATTTGAAACTTGTGCTTTTAAAGCTTTCAAATGTGACATAAAGCCAAAAATGGATTATTATTGAAAAATATTTAAAATAAATAAACAAAAAATATAAACCAATTGTTTTACAAAAGCTAAAAATGGATAATTAGTATTAAAAAAAACAGTATTTAAATAATAATAGTAAATGACAATCAGTTATTTTAATAAAAAAAATCTTTGAGAATAAATTGAAACCATCCTAATGCAGACATGCTTCATCTATAACCCAAGATTTAAAGTGGTTTGTAAGCTAATTTTCAATTTTTTAGTTGAATACTATTGGAAATTAATTTTAAAAGTTAATATCATACATGATAAGGTTGAAATATCATGAATTGACTTGTTATGAACACGAAAGCAAAGATCACTAAAAATATAATTTAGGATACAAACTTGAATACATAAAATTATAAACATCTATATTTGAAAGTGAAAGCGAAGTTTTTAGCAAAAACAAAAATTATTGGGATTGTAATTATAGAATACAAATACAAAGATGAATTATAAATATAACAATAACAAACATAAAGCCAATAACTATAAAAAAAAAAAAGGAATTTGAAGACTTTTAAGGAAATATTTTAAAAATAATAAATTGAAAAACAACAATTTCAAAAAATAAGAAATCAAAACGATACTATGAAAGAAGAAAATGATAATCAATCAAAAAAAAAATTGAAATTTGTTGATGTCTCTTGCTTTATTCGTCTTCAATTAAATTTTTAGGATTATAATTACAGATTACAACAACAAAAATGAAATATAATAATGTAAGAATAACAAACATAAATAATGACTCCATAACCTTAAAGAAATGGAAGATGAGTGTGAGAAATTTCTAAATAATTACAAATTTAATAATGAAAAATACAAAGACTAAGAAATCAAATCAATACCATCAAAGAAAAAAATAATTATCAATCAAAAATCTAATAAAATTTGTTGATGTTGCCATTGGTCTCACCTCCATTGATCTCTTTTTCTCTCTTTTATCAGTATTTTCATCTTTCCGTGCATACTAATATAAAATTTCAGACTTGTGGGGGTGAACAAATCAGAATATACTGCTTGGTTTAAGATTTTTAGTGTGAGAGAAACATATGGAAAACATAACATGAAATGTAGTTTGAGTGTGATAAAAAAATGAAAAAAAATTATATATATGTAGATTTAGGTTAAAAAATTTTGAATTGATTAGATTTATTATGGTTATTTATGTGAATTAATTTTCATGTGTGTTTGAAAGAATTCAATAGTTGGTTGTAATTGGGTAGTTAATATCTTCTCTTTTTTTTTTGTCACGAAAGCATTATTTATTCAAAACGTGAAAAAGAGAGTCCGCAGTGTGGCATTATTTGATCTTTTAATAAAGGAAAAACGATAACTAAAAATGACTTAATAAGCGCTCAGATATCCTCCGGAAGTACTCCATAAATATTATTATGAGACTCTAAATTTAGAAGTTGCCAAAGTACAACAAATATATTTAGGTATAAGAGAAAGAGGAAATCAATATATCGATTTATGTCGTTTTTGTTTACTTTGTATATGTCCTTTTCCTAAATTTTAAATAGTATATTTTTGAATTAATTTACCATGGAAAATTTGATGTTAATGTTTTACTTAAAATATTGATAAAACCAAACAAAAAATTAGAAAAAGGTGTCTTATTTAATGTTGTATTTTCTTATATTTTGCCATGTTTCTCATCATTTAACATTAAGCAATTAAGAAAAAAAGTATTGATGATAGTTAATTTTAAAATACTATATAATATTTAATTAACTATAAACTACTAGAAATAATATATTCAGTATATGTAAATGAATACTGAGAAGCACAAGTTATACAATTAATAAAATGATATTACAAAATAATGTAATAATACGTTATATGAATTTTCGCATTTCCACATCCTTTACTCAGATTTCTCGTTACCTTTAAGGCAACGGTTGTTAAATTTGTTAGAGGGGTTTTTAAAAGAAGAGAGAGAGGTTATTAAATTTGTTATTTAAGAAACTTTCGTGGTGGAGTTTTCAATGAAGAGAGAGGAATTGAGTTGTTAAGAATGTATGTATATAAAATAATAATTAAATATTAGAAAGGTTTTTAAAAGAAAATAGAAGAAGGAGATTGATAAGATTGTATGTATATAAGATAATAACTAAATAATGTTAAGAACCCCAAATTAAGAACCCCTAAGGGGTTCACCATTGTGGATGCCCTTAATTTCTCTGTCGAAGATAGATCCATCGTGTGGTTGTTCTTTCACTCGCCAGCGATTTCTTGTGCGGCGGTTACCACTCCTTCAATGGAGTTCTATAAATGGAGAGGACAAGATTTACAGTATTCACTTAAAATCTCACAATCTCCCTTTATTCTCTACTTCTTCCTCCAATTTTACAAGATTCTACTCCAAATGGCGGACAATATACGGCGAGCACTACAAGACATTGATCTCGGGTAGATGATATCTCCATTGAGTATAATAAATAAAAAGAAAATAGAAAGAAGAAAGAAATATATAATTGAGATTAAGTCCAGTTTTAATTGTAAAAGTTGTTGGAGCTCAAATTTTAGTTTAGCAGGCATTGAATTATTTTTCATCCGCTAAATTATGAGATATCGTTTTAAATATAGTATGTGTAAAAAATAACTCGGATTACAGATTTTTTTATCTGTATAAAATATTATAGCGTTTACAAAATTATAAACGCTACAAAAAAGACAAAGATTAGTAAATCAAAATACATAGAACGCTATATTTTAATGTTATTAAAAACCAGTATTCATGTAGTGGGAGCTCTAGGGATATTAAGAATGGGTAAATACCCATAAGGTATCCATGATCCTTGTCAAAATCTTAAGTCCATGACGTGTTTCATTCTATTAAAATTAAAAAGAGTTTGAAAAAAACTGGACTCATTTAGATAAGGGTTAATAAAGGTTTATTTTAAAGGGTTTAGAGTACCCATAGTTTTTTTTTTAATCTACATATTTTTTCAAAACCACACTATACGTCTATACCCAGTCGATAGAAAAAAAAAAACTCAATCCCTAAACTCAATTTGTCTCCTCCGATTCTGCGTCAATCTGAACTGGGTTCTCGACCTCGTATGCTTCAACTAACTCGTCCATAGAAGAAATCTCCGACGAAATCCATAGAAGAAATCTCTGACGCAATCTGGGTAATTTCCGAACTGGGTTCTCGTTTGCTTCGAATTTGAAAATAAGAACTGGGTTTGTCGATTTCGATTTGTCACTTTCTTATTTTCCTTAAAATTAAATCTGAATTTTGATATATAAATTGAAGAGTCTAATTAAGTATCATATGTCTTATTTTTTTTACAAAACAATTAAATAGACATTAATTAAAAATTTGTAAATAAGCATATACGTAAAAAAGGCAAAAACTGAAAAACAAAAAAAAATAGGATACCCATGGGTAACCCACAAATTATAGGGTTTTTTGTGGACTATTCTATAGGGTAATGGGTAATTTTAAGGCTTACAAATCAGAGCTTCATTAGGGTAGGGTATTTTTAGGGTTAAGGTAGGGTTAGGTAAATTTACCCACCACAACATGGGGGGCTCATTGAGGAGACAATGAGAAGAATGAGATTTCATCGTAAATGGATGTACAAATTAATGGTTCAGCAATAGGTGACATTAATTAGACCACCAAGAGGTATACGACAAGGCGATCTATTATCACCATACTTATTCATTCTTTAAGCCGAGTTGATATCTCATCTATAAAGTGCAAGCGTACAAGCCCGAAAAATACAAGGAATCAAAATAAGCAACAATAGTCTTAGTGTGAGCCATCTTCTATTTGTCGATGATTCACTCTTTTTCATTTTGGCAAAATCGACTATCACTTTTGGTAAGAAAGTTCCAGCTACAAATAAAAGACAGGTTCGGCATATATTGAACATTTACAATGATGGTGGAGGAGACAAATATCTAAGAATACCTGAACAGTGTGGAAGCAAACAGAGCAAAATATTTCAGTATATTCTTGAGAAAGTAAAAGCGAAAACGCAAGGTTGGTCTAAACAATTCTTATCTCTGGAAGGAAAAGAAATACTTCTAAAATCTGTTGTGTTGGCTATGCCGGTATCGAACATTTTTAAACTTCCAAAAGAAATATGTGAGGAAATAAATCAAATTTTGGCACGATTTTGGTGGAGAAATGGTGAAGGGGATATAAGAATGCATTGACTTGCTTGGAATAGATTATCTTTCCCCTAAAAAAGAGAGTGGCTTGGGGTTTCGAGATATTGAAGGCTTCAATGTTGCTCTCCTTGTAAAACAAGCATGGAGAGTTCTTCAAAAACCTACATGTCTAATGGCTCGGGTTTTAGAGGGTAGATACTTCTTTGATAATCATTTTCTCCAGGCTACAAAGAAGAAGAAAGCATAATACGTGCGGAATTCTATCCTTCAAGGCCGCGACTTTATTAAAAAAGGACTTCGATTCCTCATTGACAATGGTCGATCCATGGACGCCTGGAACGATCCTTGGCTGCCCACGCATCCACCTCGGGCTCCCCGGTCTTTAACTCTTTGCCATGATCCAGCACGGGTTAGTGATTGGTTACAACTTAAAGTATGCTCAACGAGGTCTCATTATATCTTTGGCTGGCACTAGAACAAGAATGTAATCTACTCCGTTAAATTGGGATATTGGCTCACTACACAACTAACCCCAAGACCGATTGCTCCCACTCTTGGTGACTGCACACTTAAAAGATCACTTTGGCAACCAAGCACTGCCCCAAAGATTCGACATTTTCTCTAGAAAATTATATTCCAAATTCTTCCAACAAGCAAAAATCTCAGGAGATTCTTCATCACCAATGATACAATTTGTAAGTGATGTTAGCAAGAAGAGGAATCAACACAACACCTCTTCTTTGGTTGTTATTATGCGAAGACAATATGGAGAGCATCCGGCTTAATTAGCACACCAACAACTCTTGGATGGAAATACAACCTTACACACGAAAATGGCATGCATCTTCTCCTGGATTTAAAACAACATATCTGCAAACAATTCTCAGCTCCTACTCTGGATACTATGGGAATTATGGATAAGTCGTAATAAACTAGTTTTTCAGCATAAACATCAATCATGGAGGCAAACTTTGCGACAAGCTATTTCTGGCGCGACGACAAAGCACCTCTAAATTGTTGGACACGAGTCACGACCAAGGGAGAATCGTATAAAATGCAACTATGATCCTTCATTTATCAATTCTGAAGTTGAACCACAATCAGGTTGGCTTTATAGAGACTAGACAAGGGTTTTTACAAAGGTGCAGCACAAGCTAAGGGGAATGTCAAGTCTTAATACAATCTATGCAACATTGTTGGACTCAGGGCACAGTAGGGTGATATTTTGAAGGAGATTGATTAATTTGCTGAAGGGTGAAACTCTGAAGTTTGGGTTTTCAATTGGATAAGAGAAATCAACGCTTCGGAGTTAAAATTTGATGATATTCATCACAGCTGGACAGACGTTTGCAAAACAAAGTGGCTGATAAACTCTCAAAAACTGTAATTCCTCAACGTTCATGCTTTCACTTTTATTTTTATGTTCCTCATGTAATATCTGATTTGTTCCATGCTGATTTTGTAAACTCAAGTTTTTAAGTTAATAAAATGATGTTATAAAAAAATAACGTTATACAAATTAGTTTTAATAAAGTGAAGAGATTATATAAAATAAATATTAGAACATCTTATATATTTTAAACTTATTCATTACTTTAAATGATGGAAAAAAAAACAAAGACAAAGTATAGAAATTATTTTTGAGCATTTGAAAACAAATAAAACAGGGCGCAAAAGAGTGTCAAATGTCATGATAATAATAGAGCTTGTTAGAAAGAAAAATTTAACATATCAAATAAGATGCAACAAAGTCGTGCTTCAACACAAATTATATAAAAAATTTATGTAAAATTAATTTTGCGATGATAATTATAAATTAGTAAACAAAAATAAAAACAAAAAAACATAAGAATGAAATTTCCACCTTGACCTCCACTTGTTATTTACTACCAGCCCCTAATAACTACTAAATTAAGATAAGTTTCATATGATCTTAAAATTTACAAATAGTTTCAGGGACTGGAAAATTGTATTTGTTTTAACTCAATAAGCATCCGCGTAGTAATCTCTGATCAGACCATATTCACATCAGATGAGTGATCTGTGGGATTATTTTATGTATCATCGTAAGCCTAGAATGAGAGAAAGAGGCAGTTGCATAGCCAGAGATTACTTGCCGGGCTCGCTTTGTCGTCACATCCCACCACCAACAAAAATATATAAATAAGTAAATAGTTTTTCTTATTATTGAATAAAAAATAAAGTTAGATACAAAGCTGCCGGCAAGTCATCCTTGGCTGAACAACAATGGCCTTTTTCCCACATTCAAGGCCTTAGATGAGACAATCAATTCACACCATGCATCTTCATTTTCATTTCTATTCAAAACTATCGATCTAATATTTCCCAAAACCTTAATAATGTTTTGGACAACGAACATGAATTCTTCTAAATAAAATAATAAACATAGATAACCCAAAAAAATATGAGAGCAAAAGAGGTGGTACGGTGTGAAATTATCTCGTTTGTGAGTGTAGTTGAGTTCCAAGATTTTTGGAAAAAAATAGTTAAAGCAAAGGAATGTGAATAGATATAGAGAACCAAGATCTTTGGAGGATTGGAAGAAGGGAAAAAAAAAGACATTTGGAGAAAATATGAAAAGATCTTTCAAGTTTGTAAGTAGCATTGTCTTGCTCGCTTGAAGTAAAACCTATTTGAAGGTATTTTGTACTTATAGATTTTTCTACTAGTTTCCAATTGCTCATTAATGTTTTGGTTTGGCTATATAGGCTCGTCTTTCATTAATGTTTTGGTTTCACATTTATAACAGTTTTATTATACAGTAAGTTCATAGCCATAAATTATAAGTATATTTTATTTCCCCGATCGAGAGGGGCATGCAGCATGCTATATGCATATTATATTGACATACGTAGGAGCTGTACTTATTCTGCTAGTTGGAATATTTTTCAAACTCAGTTTGCATGGATCCGTACACTATTGGTTTATCTTACGTGTTTATAATTAGTAATATATAATTAAAAGAAAAAAAATTCAGCTATTATGTTTTCTTATAAAACATCATTATAATACTGAATAGAGACACAGAAACTTCAAGTTAATTCGAATTACATTTTCTTACAAAGTATATTAAGAGCATCATTATCGCACAACCCCAAATGAGTCTCTTAGCTATTTGTTTAGTATTAAAATGGTGGGGTCAGTGTAAGAGACCGTCTCTTAGTTAAGATACGGTTATGTGGAGTCTCTTAACTATTCAATATTTTATATTAATTTTAATTATTAAAAAACTCTAAGAAACCTATTGGAGATGTGCGATAATGATGCTCTAATACACTCGTTTGACCAGTGGAGAATGGAAAAGGTAAAATAGTACATTTGTATATAGACTGTGGGAGTAAGTAGAGTACTGACTATGACACAAAAGAAGGAAGTGTGTACTTGAATAAGTATTGAGTTATGTGAAGTCGATTTCATACAAGTACACTTTTACATATCTAATTTAATAACTTACATTTTAACCAAATAAGGTAGATGTATAATTCATGTTGACAAAAAAAAAAAAAGAGAGATGTATAATTCAGTTCTCTTCTCCTATATGATATATACACTGTTCATGTTTCATTAAGATGATATAGAAACTGTATATATATATATATATATATATATAATAGATCATTTTCCTTTCCTCTTAAGTTTTCACATCAGCATTTTCAGACAGTCACCAAACAAGTGAAAACCGTCTATATCATCACATTTTCTGTGGGATCTATACATCTTATTTATTACAATAAAAATTTATTATTTTTTATTAAAGGAAAATATAATTTACAAAAAAATAACTTAAATATTATAAAACGAAATGATAAAAATACAACTAAAAAAATGAAAAAATGTGAATAAAGATTGGATAAATATGAAATTAGATAATTATATCTTAACATCTAATGTATAAATATTTATAATAACTAGAAATGAGAGAAAAAACTTATCATATATTTAATGGTCCGACAATCTTTTTAAAAGTTACAATTATTTAGTAGAACAAGGAAAATAAGAGTTTAAAAAAAAAACAAAATAGGACCAAATTTAAACGTTTTTACTCAAAATAAAAAGTAATTCATTTATGAAGAAAAGTATACAATATTTAGTATTTAGGAAACTAATAAAGATTGAAAAAATAAGGTGTTTTGAAATATAAAGAAAAAACTATCCTAAACATCACAAAATAAAATAAAACAATCTAATCGAATAATAAAAACAGTGTAATAATAATATTTGAAAATTTTATTTGGAAATTGATTTTGAAAATATAAACATATTAAAAAGTTAGAATAATTTTTATGAGTTTGTAAGTTACATATTTTAGGAAAAGCAATATTTAAAAAAATACTATTTATTTTTTGTGACAATTATTAAGAATACTATTTAGAATCATAATATACGTTTTATTATATATGTGAAAGAGGAATTTTGCAATTTCTAAATGGTCAAGATAAAGTGTAATATTTGACGTTGAAGTATGATGTATGTTGATAGGAATAAGTCCATAGATGAGATTTATTCTCTATTAAACAATTTTAGATGCATCAAAACGCGGTCAAAGAAACTTCATGACAAACATTTTCCCCAGATTTTTTTACGTTCACTTTTAGTAGAAGATTATGCAATTTTTTTTTAGAAAACTATGTATAAATGTATTGAAATATAGTAGGAGAAAATAGAAATGATCGTCTTGAGAATCAATTCATAGTCAAGTATACTATATGTGAGTTAATAGAAGGTGAAAAGAGAGTAGATGTTGGGAGACGCCGAGTGAATCATAGAAGATAACGAATGAAATTGTAGTGAAAAGTGTATTAAAAGTTTTATTAAAATTTGTAAAGATAATGCACATGACTATAGTAAAATCATTTAACAGTCGAATGGTTATATTTATTTTTAAAGATTATAATGATAAAAAATTCTAACTAAAATTCTGCGCAACACGTGGGATTCATAATCTAGTTGTTCATAAAAATGGGTTATGAATTTTTCGACCAAAAAAAAATATCACTTCTAGCTTATGAATTTCATTTTAGATACCGACAATAAACCTTTTTCCTTGGTTGGAATACATGTAATAAAGCCATCGTACATAATCAACAAAGAGAGATCTAATTCCCGTTGACAAAAAAAGGCGGAATTGCTAAAACTATACCACAAATTGAGTTTGAATGCAAAACTAGACCCCAAATTGAAACAAATGCAAAACTAACCTTTGGGGTATGGAAATTCATTAACCCCCTTATTTGCAACAAAAAAACAGAAACCCGCAATTACAGTTCTAACCTACGCGCGAAGTAGACTTCTTGAACGAAGTCTCACAGTAGACTTCGTAGAGTTCTTGAACGAAGTCTCACAGTAGACTTCGTCGACTTCTTGAACGAAGTCTCACAGTAGACTTCGTTCAATGACATCCATGAAGTCTGAACCGTAATTAAACCTAGATTTAAATTAGGAAAATAATAAAAAATATTTTCAATGAAATTTCTTCTAAAGAAAATAAGATTATCTAAAATATGAACTTTATAAATTAAAATTTCCGAAACTTTTATAAATTTTAAGCATGTAAGGTTGATTATGTTCTAAAATACCATAAAACAGTCGCAGACTTCGACCATGAAGTCTGAACCGTAATTAAATGTGAAATTTTAATTAAAAAATGAAAAAAAAATATTTCGATCAAAATTTTTGAAAGATAAATTATTTTAAATCAAATCAAATAGGTTTAAATAAAAAATTCATAAAACTGAGCCATTTGATGTAAACCATGTGAGGCATATAGGTTAGAGGTTACCAATGGGTAGAGAATCCATGCATATATCTTTAGGGTTAGACTTAGATTGATATGTTTTTGATATAAAATGGCGATCCTTCGTATAGTTGTTAGATTTTGAACATATTATACTATTTTGATGTCAAATGTTAGTATTTGTTAACAAAGAGTGAATTAAACGTTCGAAATTTAGAGTTTAGGGCTTACAGACTTCTCGAGTTTCGGGTGAAGTCTCACGGCAGACTTCGCATGTGAAGTCTCACGGCGGACTTCGCATGTGAAGTCTGTAAGATTTTGTTATCGTAGACTTCTTTGTAGAAGTCTGATGAAATTCCAAATGAATCCAAAATTTTGAAATGTTTCGCAAAAAATTTGGGGGAAAATTTACATTTACTAAACAAGATAAAAACTGAAATTGCAATAGTTAATCTGGGTAAAAAAAATAAAAAATTTTCATCGCTCTTTTTTTCTTCTTCCGACTTCGAATCACCAAACGTCGCCGGAAATCTCTAAACGCCGACACTTTTTCTCCTCTTTCGCTGTAAGTATCGATATTCTTTCTCCTCTTTCTCCTCTCTCGCTGGAAACTCTAATCCCATCTTTTATTGATTCGCAGATCTGGGAATCGCAACCGTCTATTCATATCTTCAAATCAATTCTGTTTCCGTCTTCGCATATCAGATGAGTAGCAGGCGGTCGGTGAAGAGAGCATTGCTTCTAGATGACAATGAAGATGAAGATGAAGTACCAGATGAAGATTAAGATCCCGATGAAGATGAAGAAGAAGAATCAGATGAAAGAGAAGAAATGTGAGACCGGATAATGGTGGCGTTGTTAATGTGAAGAGTGAGGATGAAGAAGAAGATGGTGATACTAATGATGACTTGTACGTACCTTATCGCGGTTGTTCAGAAAAGAAATAACTAATTCTAGAGGGGAGATCCTGGAAAGTAGAGATGGTGAGATTGTTTTCGAAGACAAGAAGAGAGTACGCGGATTTGGTCGAAAAGAGCGAATGATGAAGATGAAGATCCGATGAAGATGAAGAAGAAGAATCAGATGAAACTCACACTTACTAATCCAGACCAAGAGTGCCAATTGCCAAAATTTTGTCGACCTGGTGAAGGAGTACTTCACCAGGTCGACAAAATTTGTGCATTGACATGTCAGGGTCTGGGTTAGTAAGTGTGAGTTTCATCTGATTCTTCTTTTTCATCTTCATCGTGGCTCTTCTTCTTCATATTAGACAACAAAAATATCAGAAAACGCTTTGAATTTCTTATTATGTTGATTATCTTTAATTTCTTTTTATTATGTTAATTATCTATCGGAACCTTTGACTTCTAAAAGTAGACTTCACGAGTAGTATATACCAAGAGACTTCGTATTCATACAGAACACCCAGTTAGAGACTTCTCCAGTAGACTTCCAGCACAGACTTCCTCTGTATGTTAATTATATTAAATTTCTCTTATTATGTTAATTATCTATCGGAACCTTTGATTTCTTATTAGTTAATTATCTTTAATTTCTCTTATTATGTTAATTATTATTGGAATCTTGATTTGTAAATCAAAATACAAGTTCGAAAACTGCAAAAAATACAAAAAGAACTGGTCTCAGAACAGCGAGAACACCAAGAGACTTCCAAAAGTAGACTTCACGAGTAGACTTCACTAAGAGACTTCGTATTAATACAGAACACCTAGTTAGAGACTTCTCCAGTAGATTTCCAGCACAGACTTCCTCTATAGGAAGTGGTATAATCATTTGCATAGAACATAATCAACCTTAATTTTATGAAAGTTTCTGAAATTTTAATTTATAAAGTTCATTATTTGGGATAATCTTAATTTTCTTAAAGAAGAAATTGCATTGAGATTATTTTTTTATTATTTTCATAATTTAAATCTACGGTTTAATTACGGTTCAGACTTCGCCCATGAAGTCTGGAAACGTAATTAAATGTGGAATTTTAATAAAAAAAATTGATAAAAAAATTATTTCAATCAAAATTTTTGAAAAATAAATTATTTTAAATCAGATCGAATAGGTTTAAAAAAAAATTCATAAAACTGAGCCATTTTGATGTAAACCATGTGAGGCATATAGGTTAGAGGTTGCCAATGTGTAAGAATCCATGCATATATCTTTAGGGTTAAGACTTAGATTGATATGTTTTTTGATATAAAATGGCGATCTTCGTATAGTTGTTAGATTTTGAACATATTATACTAATTTGATGTCAAATGTTATATTTTGTTAACAAAGAGTGAATTAAACGTTCGAAATTTAAGAGTTTAGGGCTTACAGACTTCTCGAGTTTCGGGTGAAGTCTTCACCGGCAGACTTCGCATGTGTGAAGTCTGTAAGATTTTGTTATCGTATGAAATTCAAATAAATCCAAAACAAAGTGTAATATATTATAAATAAACTTATGTCTTTAAACCAGAAGATTTAGATAGATAAACTGAGCCTATTCGGAACAATTGCCTGTATCTTTGCTATCATATCAAACATCAAGAAGTCGTCTCTCAAATCTTCACCTCTTCCATCGCTGGGTCGAACAAAATGCCCGATAAGCCTTCTTCGTTTCCAGCCAAAGTGTCATCATCACCACCTGTGGGAATTAGATTTGTATTGTCTAGATCAATTACGATATGTTTAAACTGTAGCAATAACACACTTACGCGCGAACTGAATTTATCTTCCATAATTTAAGCCCACGATCACCCGCCCCACCTCCTGTTCCTAAAGCCATTCCAGAAGTTATAAGCGTGTTCACCGGTTGCCATACACTTTACATATTGTCCCTATTATGATTAATAAAAAGGTGGTTGTAAATTACAATACGTGAGCTTTGGCATGCATTATTATTTGTTTGGTGTTGTACGTTACATGGAATTCATCTCTTTAGATGTTGAAACACTACTCTTTTGAAAATGTACTCCAAAGTGGACTCTCTTGAAAGGGCAGGCATGTGTTTGCACGAGTGCATATGCCGGATTTAGTTATCTACACTCATAAGGTCTCTCCTTTAGTTAATAAAGTTACTTGCATATAAATAATGGGTTAAGAAATGTTGCATGCATACCATATAAATGAGTCAACGTTCGTGTTTGGTTTTGATGTCACGTATTGGGTGCAAAACTTAAAAAATCCAAGTAGTGTCTCGTTCGTTCAAAGATTCCAGATTTTTATGCATTCCAGTCTTTAATGTACTAACTGGCGTCAGACTGGGGATTGTACTTAGTATTTAGAAATGAGAGTTTTGTTGCAAAGCGAATGCTGCGAATCCCTGGCTGTACTGCTACATTCTGTATTTCAATCCAGTGCCCTTATGACTTCTCCAATCCCAGAGAACAGCTGGCACATGTTCTGGAGTAATTCATCAACACTACCATCTTAGTTCCCTGACATAAAAGAGCATCACCAAAGTATTGTATTGTGATCCATGTGATTGCAATGTCTGCATGTAAAGTGAACTATCTCTTACCGCTTTCAATCTACTAAATAACCAGATAAAAGGCATACGCTAGTAGGGACCTACATTGAGACACGGAGTAAAGGAGTAGGCGCGAGAACTCTTGACTTTAAAACACCAATTCTGTTTTTGGCTGAGCCATTTGTCTCTTTCATTTGCTCGGCTAGAAGGTTGTAAGCATCCATCGGGTTTTTTGTTTTTTCTTGTTGTGAGTTTGTGTTTCTGAGCATAAAGATTGAAGAGGTTGGCATCAGCATTGAAGAGTTGAAATGATTATCTAGGGAAACTGAAAAGATTAATAGAGGGAAACTGTAAAGAGGACGGACGTATTCTTTATCTCAGGACGTGACTTTTAAAAAAAAAAAAAAATTGTGCAGCGTTTCTGGTTCTTTAATGTTTTGTTTAAGGGTTACAGACTTCTTCAGTAATGTCCTTGTATAGATTATCATAAGAAGACTTCACACGCAGACGTGTCAACGAGAATCGACTTTCCTCTGGTAAGCTACCGATTTATCTTAATTTGGGGGAAAAAATTTTTGGGTCGGTGGAATATAAAAAAACACAATTATTTACTAAACAATTCTGTACTCCTGCTGGTAATGCTACGACAGTCTTGTTAGCAGAAGTCCTCCACAATGAAGTCCTGAAATGGACAGAACTATAAGACTTTCATGGCCACGACCTTCACATAGGCCAAGCACTTTATATAAAGAGACTGATGGTAAGGGTGGCGAAGGCTGCTCCGAATTCCTCTGTAAGTCACCCGACTTATCTAATTTTGGGAGCGAAAAACATATTATGTGGAAAAAAATTTACCAGCTGATAACTGTAATCATTTCCGATTGTTGGCATAAACAATTTACAAGCTGTAAATATACGAAAGTCTGTTAGTGAAGGTCTCCAATGAAGTTCTGAAAATGACAGACTATAGACTTCACAGACCAGACTTCACACACGACTTCTACGGAGAACTTTCTTTGTCGCTAAGTCTACAATAGACTCGTCTTGTACGGTAACCGACTATTACTCTAATTTTTTAAAAATTTAAAATAAGTTTACAGTGTCTGTCATGATAGATAATTTTCGGAAACTCTGAAAGACGTTTTAGGGTTTAAACAAAAGTTTGACATGGCCGTAAAAAAAATTAAGAAATCTCGCATCTCTCTTTTTCCCATTATCCGAAAACCAGCTAAAGTCACCGAGAATTATCAAAACGCCGCCGCATTCTTCTTACTCGCTCCTCTCTCCTATTCGCGTCGTAAGCTTATCGATTTCCTTACCTCCCTGCGGGAAACCCCAAACTCTCTCAACGAGACACTCTTTCTCGCCGGAAAATTAACCATGCCGACGACACTCTCTCTACGACGACACTACTCTCTTCTTACTTCTTTCTCTGAGCTGTTTCTTCTTTTTTTTTTCTGTATCTAACCAATCTTTTATTTTATTCGACTGAGTTCTGGATAATCGGCAGACTTTCAATTCAACATTTCGTACAGCCTAAATCAATTAAATTTCAGTTAAATCTCTTCCCTTTTTAACTAGAATTGTTTGAGACTTCATAAAGGGAAGTCTAAATGAGTACTTCACCGGCGAGGTCCGTACACGTCACAGTTTATCTAACTTTCCCGTGTTTCTTCTATGACATAGGTTTGATATATAACGGCTCTTTCGCGCGACATAACTGAAACTCGACGACATGTTCAAGGGATGCCTATTTCACCGATTTGCACTCAGTTTCCATCTCTCGGATTTCACCAAAGACTTACTGAGCCCGTCTGCTTCTGAGAAGAGTACTAGGCTACTTACAGCGGGTCACGCTAGCTTTTTGGAGCTGTCAGGGGTGCATCTATCTCAAGGTGAAATGGAAGACGACTTTGGACTTCCCTCTCTGGGTGTCTTCCTAATGTACCACGAGCAACAGGATCGCATGGGTCATCAAGGCTGGTCGCAGCTATATGCTCAGTTTCCACTTTATGCCATCTAAAGCATGAGATTTGGAGCTAGTGGTCGCAGTCCTAGTGAGATTCTCTTTAAATCGAGTTTGCCACACATCACCCGGCTTCAACTGCTGCAGATTATGTTGAAAACCTTATGGATCGGAGCCTGAGGCTGAGATCCACGGTATGAGCTGAGGATTTTTGGCACAAAGCTTGGAGTCGATGTGGCTGTTGACACAAGCTATTGAAGAGTTGGCATCAAGCGTGTTCACACTCTGGGTCAATGGAGTTCGAGAAGATCAGTGAGGTTGGGGTTTCTAGCCATCCTTGGCCGCTGCATCGATGTTCAACCTCACCACTCATCAGGCATCAATGTGAACCTTGCTAGATTGTTGATGGATCTGGAACAAGTTTTGTTGCAATACCCTTGGGGAAGAGTAGCTTTTCAATATTCTGATATTCATGGGTGGGAAAGACTGCTGATTATCACCGTCGACTTATCACATCCACGGATTTGTCCAAGCGTTGCAGGTCCTGGATTTCCTAACTTTGCCCATTATCCAAGAATTAGCATAAGAGATCGCGAGAACCTTTCCATTACCCAGTGAGCCCATTGACTCAGGCCACCTCTTCCTAGCTTTACAACAGTGATCTAGCAAGAGGGAGGAAAAACTCTCAGAAATCGGCGTTCCTCAAGCAGGTATGTCTGTTATTATCATTATCATGATCTCCTTCACACCATGTTGTGCTCTGTTGATTATATTCTATCTCGACTCCCCTCTATTCATGTTTATGCTTTTGTAGACCAAGTCTACAGCTTTGTGGTAAAAACCATTTGGATGAGATGTATCCCACAGATGCGATGAGGATAATGAGAGAGAGAGAATTGTCAAAATTGTGAAAGCAAAATGTATGGACATTTCTCAACTAATCCTTTGTAACCCTTGGCAGTGGTGTAAAGGACACTGGAAGTCTACGGTGTGTTGCTCACAACTTCAAGGTGAAGGTTCCTGTATTGAAGTTGTAAGGCAGAGGTGAAGGCAGAGGTGAAGGATTGAAGTGAATGATGACCTTATCATGGGCTTTAAGAGGGAGCTAGAAGCCTCCTGAAGAGAGTAGTTTGAAGAAAGCTCGGTCTATCCCCTGAATTTTGAGCAAGCGCATATTGTGAATGGGCGTTGAAGGATGTAGTTTGGACACTCGACTCAACACGTTTGAGGCAGAGTTGAAGGGGCAGTTGGTTGAGCTTGGAACGAAGATTGTCGCTTACTCACTGACAAAGTAGACGGTCTTGAGTTCTTGCCTTTTGATAAGTTCCACAGGAGCTATGAAGAATATACCCCGAGGAAAGTGAAAGAGAATCCCTCAGGAGAAAGCAGGCTGAATCTGAAGCCAAATTCAAATCAACCTGAGCAAGGGGTAGTCTTCAAACCGTTGACCCACCGATTTCCCAAGGGGCAGAGGAAAAGTAAAAGAGTAGGTCTGGCATGAGTAGGCCAATGAGAACAGATGATGTGAAATTTGTTGGCATGTTTAAAACTCTTATTTTGGTTGTTGTTGGCGAAAATGTTAGAATGATTGTTTTTGCTTTTGCAATAAAAAGATGTTTGTTTGTCCATTGACATTATTGCTTCCAAACTATTGTTTGTTCAAACTATGCAGAACAGTGGAAGGCAGTGTTGTGCTGTAGAAACTCCAAAGATCTAGATACGGAGTTTGAAAAAGCAAAAGGGCAAAACAGAACTCGAAAGGAGAAAGCAGCAATGCTAATTGCTAAGAAGATGGGTGATAAGAAAAAGTTGCAAAGAGAGGCTGGTTGTTCGGCCTGGCAATTGGTATGACCCTTTTGGTCCTATTTGCCATTGACAAAAAGCAAGCTGACTGCCTTTTCTTGGGCGACTTGCCCGTAAGTTGCACTATTTAATAACCCTATTTAAACATAGTTTATGTGACGTGATTTTGAATATTTGTACTTCATTTTTAAAGGGAGTTGAATAATAAAAAACCTAAGGAACACCAACCACACACTGTAGCCAAGTGCTTATGACTCCCAGAATATGGCTTTTTGGGACCTGGTGAGACTTCTTGTAATAAGTCTGAGAAGTGAAGTCTGAGAGTGAAAGTCCTCAAACTTCACTCTCAGACTTCAACTCTCAGACTTTATTGGATACTTTTTTTTTTTTTATCGTTATTGTAAGGTTGCTTAAACAATAACTATTATTTGGCTTACTGCAGGCCACATTGATGCTGGAATAATCTACTAAGACAACGGTTCATGAAGCATCCAAGAATGGTTTAGGAGCGACAAGAATCTGCTTTATTGATTCCTATCTTCACCACGTTGTGGAGGTCTAAGTATGAAAATTTCTGAAAAAACTGGTGAATGAACACGGAAGGGGCAGATGCCTACGCTCCTGGTGCGTATGATCTTGCCACCGGAGAGCAACCAGATTTCTGCAGATATAATAAGATGTGGGTGGAAGTGTGGATGAAAAATCTACACATCCCTTAACATCAAAGGCTATGCATTGGTTGCTCTACTGATAATATTCATAAGAGACACATCGTTATTTGGGATAGCGATCTAACGGTCAACAAAGATATGGAGAATTGAGGCTGCAATTAATCCTGTTTGGCGAATATAATATGACTTATATTATGAAGCATTGTAGCTCCTCACCGGCTAAAAAGATAAGCTAGCCCTTATGAGCTTAACACATACGAGCGGGTTCCAACAGAAGAGTGTTCCTAAAAACAATAACAGCGGTGCCTTGTAGGGTATTGGCCTGAAGTAACATCGCAGTGTCATGCCTGGGCATACAATTTCATCAACGCCGCTTGTGTGATAATGAACATCAAGTTCATAAGGGAGAAGATGGCTACAGAATTATACGATGAGCTCGCATAACGGGACTGAGAAGGCGCGGTTTTACGAAGGTTTGGATTTGTAACGATGAGCGATAATCTGGATATTTTGTATTTTGTATAAATATGGATATTTAACTATGGTTTTGTATGTTGTATAAATCTAGCCATAAACCGTATAATTTTTGTAGCAGGTTTCATCTATTGTTATGCTAAGGAAAACCAAAAAATACAAAAAGTTTAATTAGACACTATATAAATATTAAGTAAAAAAGTTGTAGACTTCATCTTCGTCGCAAAACCGCTAATTTTAGACAATCAATTGTAGACCTTCATCCAACAGACTTCCACAGAATAACTGTCATACAAGTTAAAATGGAAGAACTTCATCCACTAGGCTTCCACGGGAGACTTCATATGCGTCATGAACATCTAGTTTAGACTTCTAGCGGCAGACTTCAAATACAGACTCTTAAACGGAGACTTCCGTATACGTACAAAAACCCTAGTAATAGACTTCTGTAAGGAGACCTCCTGATTTAGACTTCTCAACGCAAACGAAAGCGGACCTTCGTGGAAACGTCGCTTCTTATCATTTTATTACCTCTTCTCCAAAACACGAAACGCGACTATATTACTGAGTTAGATTTAAAATTTACAGTTTTCATCTATTGCTTTTTAAGGAAATTCCAATTATTCAATCTTTTATAAAAAAAAAATGTCGTTCAACAGTAAAAAAGCATCGGGAAAGAGGTTTGAAGAAAACCTCTTAAGAATCTGAATGTCACTTCACGGCAGGTAATCTCCTATACAGCTTCTCTAATTTCTTAACCAATTTCATACAATCTTCTAATTCTTACCAATTTTTTTTTTAGGACGCTGTGGCCGAATGACATGTTCCATTGGGAGGGTTTGCTATTTGGGCCCTATTGTACTTATGAGGGAGGGTTTTTCAAGTGATTGTTTCATTATCCGCCGGGATAGCCCGATTAAAACCCACCACGCGTAGTTTGATAAAACACTTCAAATTCTTTTAATCCAATACCCCCTCCTAAATATCGTGACGGTTTGGGTAATGTAGGTTCGTTTTCAAGCATCCCGATCTACACCCTAATGTCCATCGCGGTGTATCTACTTGAAGATGCTCCTCCTGAGCAATGGAGAGCCGACTATAACATAACCACAGTATTTGAAGGCTCTTGTGAATATGTTGTTATGAGCGCAGAAGTGGGTGAAGGAGAATAATTTTGTGGAATCAGTTTTGCTGAAGTCTACATCAAAAGATCGGGACCGTTTCAAATGAGAAATTGGCACGAGAAATGCTGAATCTTTGGCCGGAGGATTCAAAGAGCACCTGATCGCTTTATGTAATGCTTCAAACCTTATTATGTTATCTATGGTTCGGACCTTATTTAATATAAGTAATTTATCGTGAACTACTGTTTTTTTTAGTCGGTTTAGAAATCACTTGAAATTTAGAATCATAAATCGTTGAGGGTAATACAACAAGTTGATTAGCCACACGGTGGCTTAGATACACATTTAGACATGAAAAATAACTGGTCATACAATTAAAACCACTTATAAAAAGGCATCAATTATATATGTAAAAAAAGTTGTAGACTTCATCTTCGTGAAAAACCCTAATTTTAAGACATCAATGGAAGTACTTCATCCACAAGACTACAAACAGAAGACTTCATTTTGCATACTGAACATCTGATATAGACTTCTACGGGAGACTTCAAAATACAGACTTCTTCTGAAGACTTCGTATGCGTCCTGAACTGACTTCTGTGGAAGACTTCAAAGAGCAGAACTTCTACTTTCCTTCAACCTTGAAACCTACGTAACAAACAAAAACAGAGTCCTCTAAAAACAGAGTCCCCTCAGAAAACAGGGCCCGCCTGCAAAAACAAAGCTTTTTCTTACCCAGTTGCGCGAGTATGTCCAGATTGCCTGGCATTTTGAACAACTATATTGCTTGTGAGCCTTCCGCGATTTTGGCGTAGTCTTTCTGGCGATTTTTTCAAGCCACGTTTGCCACCTTGACTTTTCTGCTTTCCAGGAGGACGCCGGATGAGTGGGATGGGGAAAACCTTGGCAACTCGGGCTCTTTTGATATCGACGGTTTTGGGGAAAAATGTTTGCGCTGCATTACGTCGAATAGCAAATATTCCTTTGTGTATGACGGGCATACTGAGGTGCCGGCACATCCATTTTTAAGCTCAGGGAGCAGCAGCATAGGCATGCGAGCAGGGTATTTTCTCACATCAATACCACTCCACATTCACATGTTCGATGTTGGAAATCAAACGATACAATCTCTATGTCCTCCCTTTCACGTGGAAATGCGAAACCGTCTATGCGTTCGACATCATCTGGTCAGCATAATGCTGACGAATAGTTAGCAAATATTTCAACTCCCTTGCTATGTTTGGTTGTGAGCACTGATTAGCGTCTTCCTCTCCTTTTAGAAAACCGGCATTTCCTAGCTTCTCTCGTATGAATTCCAAAGAAAGGGTATGGGAAATCCTGCGAGCTGGCTTAAGTAACAGAGTTTTATCGATTCAGCAATGTTGCTCGTTTGTATGTTGTAATCGTGTCTCCTGGAAAGTGAATGGCGGGCCCATAGTTTTCACATCTGCGTCCTCCAAGTAAGCTGCAAGATCGGCGCTTTGTCTCACGTAAGGCGTCCATGTATCTGTTAAAAATCATAATGGCTAATTATGCATACGCAAGCCCTCTTAAAAAACAAATAATAGAAAAAAACAAACAAAAGACCAAAGTACTATAAGTTGCCTTTCCCTTGTAACTTCGTGATTATGTATTTGTAGGTGATAATAACATATCCCTCTATGTTGCCCATGGCAATAACAATTTCAATCGGCATTTCTTAATCGAGGCGTGCCTGTCGGACACCTATGACCAAGGAAATTGATCAGAGACACCATCCATCTCAACTTAGTGAAAAACCATTTGGCCATGCTTCATCATTTTCAGAGTCTACAATAGAGAAAGCTAGCGGGAATATTTGGAAAATTCCCGTCCTGGCCGCAAGCCACTAGCATAACTCCACCATAGCTTCCCCGGAGATGACACCCATCCACCACATAACTCTTCTCAGAAACTGAAAACGCGGTAATAGAGGCTCCAAGTAGCCATAAAAACAGATATTTGAATCTGTTTTGATCATCAACCACAAAGATCAATGACAGTTCCCGGGATTGGCTAGCCGCGATGCGATAGAGATAAGACGGCGCTGCTCATATCCATCTTCAGCTGTTCCCCTCCCAAGTGTTGTGCAAATATTAAAAGCTCTATATGGAAAGTGGGTATAATTCAATCTGCATACCATATTTATTCTTCAATTTGCAGATCTAATCTCTTCGGCGTTACTCCATCGATTGTTTTCCCATTCATCATAAAACAGTTTAGCAATATATCTCGGAGCATGTACGTTTGCGCAGAGAATTCGGTCTGCAAATTTGCAAGTATGATCATGTTTTTGTAACAAGGTAACCCAAAACCTTTTTGGTTCATTTTTCACAGCCCTCAATCCTCCAATTGCATGCCTTTACACCGCAGATGGCTACAAACAACTTTTTGTGTAGACTTATGCACTTTGAACGGTGAATTTCGACATTAATAGCCGTCACCGCAGCTCGATACAAACGCAATCTTTGTAGGAAAACTCGCAGTCGTATAGATACCGTCTGACCATGTCATGTTTGGATTTGGCATTCACCAACAAAAGCCACCTTCCGCAACGGACCGTATTACTCCTCATCATCATTTTCACTACCATCCCTCATCCTCACTTTCCCTACAACAGTATATCTCAAGGTATTCTTCTTTAACCTCACCAAGCATGAGATTCTTCCGCATCATCATTATCATCAATCACCATCGTGTTGACGTTCACCTCAACGCACCAATCAAGATATATCCATATATTCGTCTTCAAACTCTTCTAATCCTGAAGGTCTTCGTCAACACTTTCACCGCACCTCATTGCCACTAGCCATCACCAAAACGACCTCGAGACGCAAAGGCGTACAGCATGCGTTTTACATAACTCACCAAAGGACCGCACTTGTCTATCATTTTTGAGACATGGCATAGGTGGTGTAGGAGCAATCCGTGTCCGTTAGTTGAAACATTGAATTCGGCAACGAGTTAAGTTTAACTCGCGAAAGTCGTTCTTTGTCCAGGCTCATAGTCCTGCTGTGCCATATCAATGAGGTTCACGGTGTGTACAAAGAATCACTCAAGAAAAACAATTCTCCCTCCTTTGGGATGATCGCACCTCAAAAAAATGCCACTTACAGTCTCTCATCACCCATTCTCCAAAGAACAGCAGGTAGCATGAACCATTTTTCTGAAAGACATTTGAAACAACACAAAGGCAAACTGTTAGTTTGTTTCACAGTAGACTTCAAAGGTGAAGTCCTGGTTGAAAAAATAAATTAATCAGAAATTCGTAAAATCGATTTAAAGAATAGAATATAAGACATTGAGATGTGAATTCATACATAAACAACAACAATAACTAATACACAGTAAAAAATTTAAAATCCTCGAAAATGCAATATTAATATATGATACAAATCCATTTTTTAAAAAGTAGTGCAAGAGACTTCTCGAAACGAAGTCTACGCACAGACATCCTTGTGAAAGTCTAAATTTATAACCTAAACACCCA
>SMJT01000009.1:0-325679 GCA_004349715.1 Crucihimalaya himalaica
TGGTGGAGCGTTTATCACGAGGACTGACTACTATAACAGTGGAGTGAGAAGAAAGCAATTATAACGTTGGAGGACAGTCTTCTTTTCGAATTTCAACAACTAAGAAGTCAACGACGTCTTAGAGTCAGCGGTGACCCTGAATTCCTAGCCTTGCGACCCGCTTCTCCGTAGCTGTGCTCAAGACTTGGCCAAGAATCTCGTCAGGCTCACCAAAACCATGGAGTCCACTACTTCATTAGCTCAAAGACAGCATGGGCAGCTGGGCTCAGCTTCGAGTTCTGGTCGGACACACTTCCACCAAACCCCGTAAACTTTCCCACATGTTCCCAAGACGAAGATGGGAGTGTCAAATTATGGGACCCGCTTTAGCAGATGGGTAAGCACCTTCGGACTTCAACCCCATCCTAATCATTCGTTTGTAGACCCACGTCTAACAAAAAGGTGGTTACGCTCTTTCAGACCTCATCACAAACTCATGCATTATTGTGCTGCTTACCTTCTTAAGTTCGATTTGGTTCGAGATTAGGCAACAAAAGACTCTCTCCGCTCTCTTATTTACTTACTAGTTAGTAGTTAAATATGTAGTCTCTTACCTCTTATTCTTTCTATTTGAATTTGTCTTTCTTTAAGTTCTTATTTCCACTGCTGTATACCTTTAGAATCAATCAATAAGAAGCATTTTGCTCAGCGTTTCTACTATTTTTGTCATCAGACAATGGCCCTTAACAAAAATTGTTTCCATACTATACAATGGATGGACCAATTAAATTAGCTTAAACGTAAAATATTGAATTACAATTAATTAGCTAATTAAGCAGTTTCTTGTATGATCTCTCTTGTTAACTTCCATTCTTTAGTACTTATTTTTTGTTTCGGAATTTAGTTTTTATGTTTCCATCGCTGTAGACTTGAAACAAGAAATAAAACTTCAGATTCCTTAGGCCATTTCTATCAAGTTCTAAACAAATAAGTCCATATAATTAAAAGAATTAATAAGTTTAGAAAAGAATGTTAAAGTGTGAGAAGGTTCTTAAACAAAACACATGAGTTCTAAACAAAAAATTCCATATTCACACTTATTTATTATTATCCTTTGTTCAATTTCCTTTTATAGTTAATTTTTTTTATGTAATTAAATTATTTTAAAATATTAATATGATATTATTAAAAAATATATATAAAGTTATATATAATGAACAAAAATGCTCTTATAATCATAACTGAGCACAAACATCTATGCTATCAATAGTATCCACAAACGACTAAGTAACTGGTTTTTTTCCCGATAATCCTTTACCCGCTACATGAAGCAAAGTTATAGAGTTTTGCCTCAACAATAGTTGAAGCATGCCATCTTAAGATTAAGTATTTATGCCTTAACTTCAACAACATGAAAACAAAAGTTATAATGTTGCATGCATCCACAACTTTTACAAAAAACTTGGGAAGTGCCTAAGATCCACGAACCACCCCAAATGATTGGTCGGTCTCCTGTTAGTTTGTGGTTTAAATTAGAAACAAATTTTTAAAACTTAAAACTACAAATTAAATGAAAATAGAAGAGTATGTAATAATTAAATCGGGTGAAGCGGAAGACTTCACAGAAAAAAAAAAAAAAAACAAAAACAAAAACAAAAAAGAGACTAAAATTTTAAGTTATCCGAAAAAGTATGCACCTATTTTATTTACCGTGAAATATGATCCAATACCTAGCGAATTTGAGAATTTGTTATTATAATTATTGGATTACTTTAATCTTGGTGGTACTATAAATCACGTCACTATAAAGTTGACTAAGGCAATGAATTGATTTTACTAATTCACAGAAAGTACAAAACAAAACAAAATCAAAACAAACAAAGTCTCACCACAAAAACTCTTGCAATACAATCGGTTTTGTGACTAGTCCGACCGGCGTTCAGAATGAAACTGAAGCTTCTCCTCAGTCATCGCTGGAAGAACGTTTGTTCCTTTCTAAGCTTAAAACAGTCATGAAAAATCAATGTGTTGTGTTACCAATTTCTAAGTTCAATCTAAATTAATCATTACTATTTAAGAGAGAGGAAAAATAACTCTTCCTGAACCTCGGGATCGCGATCTACTACAAACACAAAAATCCTGGTTTCATGGGTATATATTTGAAGATAAGTAGTTTGTTGGTTTTTTAGATTCCTTTATATTTTACGTTTTGTGAATTGTAGTTGTTGTAGTAGATGTTTTTTAATTTTGTTGATACCCCAAAATTAATATGAGAGTGAGATGATGGTAATTTAAGTAATAAATTCATAACAATTTTTCTTTCAAAATATGTTTTAAAGGTCCTAACTTATATAGTACTTGTGGTTCAATTTATTAATTTAAGTACAAAATTAACGTAATCAAATAATTATATAACAAATTTTCAATTCAATTTATTCTCTGCATTAGGTATTGGATACATAAGGTTGTCAAGCGTAGAAGAAAAAAAATAAAGGGGCAGTACTTTTTCGTTGTATAACTTATGAAATTCTTCTCAACACATTTGATTTGTTGTTTGGTTTTTTGTTTTATTAAAATTAACTCTTTTGTTATTTCTAGATAGAGATCTCTCGCTTACCGATAAAGTTTATTTAGAATAATTGAGATAATAGTATCAGTTTCTCTCTAATTTATTCATATATACTGGTGTGCTAGCGTATTTGTGTGTTCTTTTTTAATTAATTATGTTTTCTACTATTTAAAACCATCACAGAGAAGAAGCACCTCAAAAGTCAATTTAGGGTGGTTCGATTCTAATAGGAGCATGCGGCCCCAATAATTTTGTGGTAAGTATGTGTGGGATGCTCAAATAATTTGGTTGAACAAAAATAGAAGTGACCCAATAAGTTGTAATAGGTGTTTCAAAATATATTTAAGGGCACTAATTAACTCCTAAATTCTTTATGAATAACGTTAAATATAGGAAAATAGCACTAACTGCTGTGACCCAATAAACATAAGATTAGAAAAAATAATATCTAAATGGTGATATAAAATTCGTTCAAATAATATCCTCCTATTTACAAGATGAGGAAAAATAACTTTTGTGTGAGCCCACCAAAAAAGAGAGGAGGGAAAAAAATGAGACTTTTGAAACCCAAAAAGAAATGTGAGATGCGCGAGAGAATGAATCAAAACATAGAATTATAACAAAATAAGCTAAAATCATGATTAGACTAGATTTCCCGTTTGGTATATATAATAGGAAATATATATCCCAATATATTATAAATTCAGTGGGTGAAAAAATATATAGCCTAGATTTGTTTTTGGAGATTACATTTTCTATGTGGTATAGCCATATGTAGGCTTATCATGTAAGCAATAAAGAAGGAGAAAATTTATACCTATGATTATAATGTAAGACTGTGCAAAAAATAGTAACACTTAGCAAATGAGAAAGGAAAACAACATAGTAATTTAGAATCCATATAATAAGAAAATAATAAAAATGAAGATTTTAAAAAAGAGTATTGAGTGAATGTTCGAGTGCGGTGTTAATTTAAGCTGAGCAAAAAGATAATAGTATATTGTTCAAGAAACACCATATCATCACACTTTTTTAACATTCTTTTTTCTAATCTTATAAAATTCTTGTTAATCTTCAATAAATGAATATTGTGTTTTAAAGGTATTTAGGTGATATGCAAAATGGTTACCTTATAAAAGAGGAGTGAGTGTGCGTGTACGGTAATGTGCTTTAAGATAGTTCTTTCATTTATCCATTTCATTTCATTGTCATATTCAAGTATCTAATCACACAGCCTCCTGATTGCATACATAACATTAAACTAAAACATTTTTCTCGGATCAGGCTACGTTCGAATGATCTCATCGTTACACAATCGCCCTATTTTTGCGAAGTCTAAACAAGTTGCATTGAAGGAATCCATTCGTGACACCACCCAACACTCTCATTATTTCGGAAGCACCAATATCCTTACTCAGAGGCGGCACCAATTTTCAGGAACTGAACGTGTGAGCTGAGTCTGAGAGTGAAGGATTATTCCACAAGCCTTATCAGGGCCGTGGTCTTTTGAATCATCGAAGGGTATTCTGTATTCAGTCTCTGTCAGGCTGTTAAGATATCTCAAAGTTGTTCACTAAACCGTGGAACCCCGGAAACAAGTGTAGCACGATTCCCCGCCTGCCAGTGCATACGGCCAGTCAGAGAAACCTGCAGAGTTAGTACGCCAAAGAGGCGGATGACCAAACCGGACGACACTCACGTTGTCCGCAATTAGCGCAGATGAGAGGCCTCAACAGTGGGAGAGATATCTGGTGCGGCTCTATTCTATCCCGACAATGTCAAGCTGGGATCTCTTGAAGCCCATAACATGAAAGACCCACCTAAGCGTACGGTTTCTATGAGCTTAGAAGACACTTAGGAGACTTCTAAAAACAGCTGGAGCATTTCGAAAATCAGATTCAACTAAGTTGGGAGCTTTTAAGAGAACAAGTCCGTTTAAAATATCACTACCTTAGGTGGAGCTTCTTTAGCGCTGCTTAGTATTTGGTCTTGTATTTATTTAGTATGTTGTCTTTTCTGTGTTTCTTGTTCAGGATTTGTGTTGTGTTTTCTTTTGTCTTTGTAGCAGGGAATTTTATGTTGTTTTTGTCTGCTCTTGTTTTCTAGTTTGAGGAACATTCTGTGCTTCATTATGCCATGCTTGTAGTCCTTATTTTTCACCTAGATTTAAAAGTTTGGTGGGTGTTTTTGGCCAAGTCACACCGTGGTATCTTCTTTTCCTGAGGTGAATCCGCGGTGAGAGACCTACAAGAGACTCATAAACATCTTCAGTTATTCTACTTATTACTGGGTTCATTCAATTCGTCCCACCTCAAGGCTGCTCTCCGCTTCTTTTTCAGAAGTGCCTAATTCCCTACGACATTACATCGTACGTGCACTCAGGTTGCATGTTCTGCTAACACATATGCTGTTCCCCATACAAATACAGTGTTGTTACTACTCTCGCAAATGGTGCCGAAAACAGTGAATCATTGACTAGCTGTGGTATACCAACCCCCGCAAGGAGATGGATCAACTACTCTCCTATCGGAATCAGCTCACTTTAAGCTCCTATTAGTTATAGCGTATAGCTGCATTCAATTGGTGATACCAATGAGGACTTTGTAACCTGTTTTCTATAAAAGCGTAAATTTTGCTGCTACTCCCAAATGCATGACCTCGTCAATTACGTACCAGTTATTCGCGTTAAACCCCACCAGAGGTGTTCATAGAACTATCTCCTTTTGGAAGATCTACATGAGAGTTGGATGGAG
Organism: Crucihimalaya himalaica; assembly: GCA_004349715.1. NCBI lineage: Eukaryota > Viridiplantae > Streptophyta > Magnoliopsida > Brassicales > Brassicaceae > Crucihimalaya > Crucihimalaya himalaica. The sequence continues at coordinate 5,302 of SMJT01000009.1, forward strand.
CGGTTGCATATTTCACGATGGGATCACTGATTGACTGTAACTTTACATAACCAACAATCGTGGAGTAGTTAAGGAAAGAAGCAACATTTACACTCGGAGTATGGAGACAGATACATTCTTTTTCTGTAATTCCTAACATACGATAATGGAAGGATTTCAAGAACGACGTTTAGGATCAGTTAAAGCTTAAAAGGTATACAGGGCTGACCCCATTTGGAAATTCACTAATAGAGCCTAGCCGACATTCCCGACAAGTAATCAGTACAACGAATCTAAAAGACAAAGGTAATAAGACTGGTCTACAAGGAAGGACTACATATTAACTACTAAACTAGTAACGTGGAATTACCAAGGAAATACTCGGAGAGATGAGGTCCATTTGTGTGCCCCTAATTTCTCGGAACCCTCGAACACCAAATTGAACCTTAAAGAAGGTCAAGGCACAGGCTGAGCTCCTGATGCGGTGAATGACTTGGTTCTGAAACGAAGTCGTACTACGCCACCCTTCTCAATGGATTCAGAGAACCGGTGTCTACTACAAAAATGCCGGACTGATTATTATCGTGGAGCTTGGCGGATTGTAATCGGGATTGCTCTGCATATGTAACCACGGTTCGGCTTTAGAACCAACGCCAGGTCCATACATCATCTCAAAAACACTCCGCCTATTACTTCAGGGTCTTTTTGCCCACAATAGTTCCACCAAGCGAAGATGGGAGACGTTGTGTGTCAGGATATAGGTGTAATAAAGTAGTTACGGGGGGTATTTGCGTGAGTGGTTTAGTTTATAGAAGTTAATGGTCAATTGAGTTATGGCCGCCTCCGCCATTGCAGAATTGGTTATTAAATGAGCACCCTCGACTTCAACCCAATCACTAACATTCGTTATTTGTTGTGACCGACCACCGGCGTCTTCGTCTGACAAACTAACCCACGGCAAAAAGTACACGCCGGCTCCAGGTTACACTCTTTCAGAACCTAATCACAACTCAATGCATATGCTTGCCTGCTACCTTCCTAAGTTGCGATTGTTGGTTCGAGATTAGGCAACCAAAAAGGACTCTCTCGCTCTCTTAATTACTTACTAGTTTAAGTAGTTTAAAATATGTAGTCTTTCTTTACCTCTTATTCTTTCTTTTTGAATTTTGTCTTTCTTTAAGTTTCTTTATCTTCACTGCTTGTTATACCTTTAGAAATGCAATTAATAAAGAAGATTTTTTGCATTCAGCGTTATCTACTGATTTTGATCATTATGACAATGCCCTAACAAAATTTGTTTCTACTATACATTGGATGGACCAATAAAATACTAAGCTTAAACAGTAAAATATGATTACAAATTAATTAGCTAATTAACAGTTTCTGATCTCTCTTGTTTGATACAAGTAGTTATGTTTTTTAGCAGCGTTTGAACTAAACAATTGGACAAAAGGTCACTCCTCTTTTGAGTAGTTTGGATAGGATTGGAAGCGAAGTGTGGAATTGAAATAGAACCACAAAATTAGATTGAAGCTATTTGATACTTCTTAGGAGGGTCTCTAAGCTCGGATTCACTCACGAAAACAAGAGAAGAACAATGTTTGGACTTGGCCAAAAACACACACAACATTATATTAATCTCAATGTGAAAAATAAGGACTACAGCATGGCATTATATAAGCCAAGTTCTCACTGAAAACAAGAGCAGGACAACAAACACATAAATCCTGCCCAAAAGAACAAAAGAAAAACACACACAAACCTGGAGAAAGAAACAACGGAAACAACATACAAAAATTCAAGAACAAATTAACGAGGCTAAAGAAGCTCCACTAAGGGAGGATTAAGGGAACTTGTTCTTCTTAAGCTCCACTCTAGGTTTGAAATTGATTTCGGAAAATGCTCCAGCTGTTTAGAGCTTCCTAAGCTGTCTTCTAAGCTCATAGAAACCGTTTGCTTAGGTGGGTTTCATGTTTGGGCTTTTCAAGAGATCCACTTGACATTTTCGGATAGATAGGGTCCAGCCCAAGATATGTCTCCCCTGTTGGCCTCTATCTAGAGATTGGCTGGGAGAATGAAGTGATCTCGGAAGTTTTGGAAACTAGACTCAATAATCTTTGATTCGCCTATGATGGCCTCGTTTCTGATATGTCGTTGAGTGAAAGCCGACACCCGGCATTAACATTGGCCTTCAAATACGGAGCTCTCCACGGCGTTTAAAGTTGAAAATCTTCAAACTGACCAAGACTGATCAGTTCCTTTGTGTTCAAGGCTGCCTTCCATAAAGATGTTGAACCTCTTTTCAGACTGCTTGCTCCTTGTTCTTGTTCATTGGTCCGCTTGGTACGAGTGGCTGCTTTGATGATTTGACTTGGTGGTTCAGATGTCCCATCACTTGATTAACTTCCATTCTTTTAGTTACTATTTTTGTTTCGAATTGTAGTTTTTATGTTTCATCGCTGTAGACGTAAAACAAGAAATGAAAACTTCAGATTCCTTAGGCCATTTCTATTCAGTTCTAAACATATCCATATTAATTAAAAAAGAATAAGTAAGTTTAGAAAGGAATGTTAAAAAGTGGAGAAGGGTTCTTAACAAAAACACATGAGTTTCTAAACAAAAAATCCATATCACACTTATTAGTATTTCCTTTTATAGTTAATCTTTTTTAATGTAATTAAATTATTTTTAAAAATATTAATAGATATTAGTTAAAAATATTATAAACAGTATATAAATGGAACAAAAAAGCTCTTATAATCATTAACTGAAGGCACAAACATCTAGGTCAATAGTACCACAACGACTAAGTAACTTTGGTTTTTTTTCCCGATAATCTCTTTTTACCGCTACATGGAAGCAAGTTATAGAGTTTCCTTCAACAATTAAGTCTTTGAAGCAGCCATTCTTAAGATTTAAGTTATCATGCCTTAACGTTCAACACATTGTTTGTGAACAAAAGTTTATAATGTGCATGCATCAACAACTTTACAAAAAACTGGGAAGTGCTAAGACACGAACCACCCCAATGATTGGTCGTTCTTCTGTGGGTTAAATTGAACGAATTCTTAAAACTTAAAAACTACAAATAAATGAAATAGCAAGAAGAGTCTGTAATAATAAATCTCCGGTAAGCGGAAACGAATCTCACAGAAAAAAAAAAAAAAGAACAAAACAAAAACAAAAAGAAGACCTAAATGTCTTAAGTTCCGAAAAAGTACGTGCACTTTTTTTTACGCTGAACATATGTCCAATACCCTAGCGAAGATTTTTTGAAGGAATTTGTGTATATAATTATTTTGAGTTACTTTAATTTGGTACTATTAAATCACGTCACTAAAGTTGACTAGCAATGAATTTGATTTTACTAATTACCACAAATAACTTACAAAACAAAACAAAACAAAACCAAAAAAGTCTCACCACAAAACTCTTTCATACAATCGGTTTGTGACAGCCGACGGGTTCAGAAAATGAGAACTGAAGCTTCTCCTCATCAATTCGCTCGTTTTTGTTCCTTTCAAAGCTTAAAAACAGTCATGAAAAATCAACATGTGTTGTGTTACCAATGTCTAAGTTCGAATCTAAAATATAATTTTCATTACTGATTTAAAGGAGAGAAAAATAACTCCTGGAATTTACTAAAATTTTCAAATTAATTATTTTTCTATTACTTTAATAGAGAGAAGTAATTCTTGTGACCCAAAAAAAAAGAGAGGAGGGGAAATATAATTCTTGAATTATTAAATTTTTCAAATTAATTCATTTCGTATTTAAAAGTGAGGGGTAAAATACTTTATGACTCCAAAAATGAGAGGGAAAAATAACTCTTGGAATTTAAAATAAAGTAGATAAGAGGATATAGTTAGTTCTATAATACGAATATTGTTTTTTGATTAAATTTATTAATAAGAAGAAGATAAATAGAGGGAAAAGTAACTTTTGGACCAAAAAAAAGAGAGGGAAAAATTAAATTGTTCAACTAATTATTTCTACTTAAATAAAACTTAAATAGAGGGAACATACATTGTGACCCAAAACAAAAGAAGAGGGGAAACAATTAATATCTTTAAATTTTATATAAATTGTTCAAATTAAATTAATTTCTTTTATATTTTAAAGTTGAGGGAAAAAAATAACTTTGTGACCCAAAAAAAAGAGAGAGGGAAAAATAACTTCTGTGACCCAAAAAAAAGAGGAGGCGGAAAATAACTCCTGAATTTAAAATAACTAAATTAAGCAGATATTTAGTTTTATAAATAGGAAATATATACCAATATTATTCAGTGGTGAAAAAATATATAGCCTAATTTGTTTTGAGTAAATTATTAATAAGAAGAAAAATAAACCTACATTAATGAGAAAAACACCTAGAGAGAAACCGGTGTTTTAATTATTGAAAATAATAATGAAGATTTTAAAGAGGATTGAGTGAATATTCAGTCGGTTAATTCTAGAGAAAGAAATAAACAAAATAAATCCTAAAAGGATGTAGGGCATTATAAAAGACTGGTTGATAGGCGCTACGTTGTATGCTCTTCATTACTCAATCATTCATCAATATGAACAAAACTTGTATAAATAAAATCCTATTTGATTGTATATTTTGATTTTTATTAGTTTTGATTTTGATATAGCTTTTATTTTAGATTTAGAAAAAAATTGTATTCATATACCTAATAGTTTATTTTCTTTCATCATGTGTTAGCTTCATTTTTGAGTTTGTCGTTATCAATCATTTTTCGCTGCCTTATTTGTGTTTTTTTTATGGTAGTATCATGTTTTGGTTAGTACTATCTCTGTGTCTTTCGGAGATATAAAGTAGTTTTCATCTACTTCATCTAAATAACGAATCTGCCATTAAAATTATTCAATCTGTTATTTATTGAATTTTAGAATCTTGTTTTAATTTTTTTCAAACATCAAATGTTTTGTTTTTACTAGAACTAATAAGCTCACTTTTTTTCTCTGAATGTTGAAATGTTTAACTTAAGGACAAAAGTACTAATGGTTGTGGAGAATATTTGTCTAGTTATGCTCTTTGAGATTTCTGTCATCCGTATAATCTATATCAACAACAGGTGAGTGACTCTTTGAATTTAAATTTGAATTTGTTTTAAGAATTCCTCTTTGTGTACTATCACTCATGTAGTTTTTCTCCAAAGTTCTCTTTCTTTGCCTAGATTTTCCTTCGAGCACTTTTCTCTCTGCTTCGAGCACTTTTCTCTCTGGCTTTCGAGCATTTTTCACCAAACGCGTAATGATCAGTCTAGTGCCATTGCACCAATCCATCTTTGATTAGTTTTCTAATTAAAATGACTATGACGTCCTTTCTTTCAAAACTGACTGATGATTTAGTAATCTTGAGCATTCGAATGGTTTAGCTAACGCAACTATGTTGTGAATATAGAAGATTAAATCCATCGACTTCATTTCAGATATTCTTCATGGAGCTTTTGATTTGATTAAAAAATCATTATGTGGGTCCACTTATTTCGATTCATTGGGAGTAAGGATGGTATGTCTATATTGATGTTTTGAAAAAATATTCCATATCGGGAAAGTTGATTTAAAATTTTTTTCTAATGGGATTCCCACCTTTGCGACACATCAATATTTTGTTAATCTCTATGTTGTCATTTTTCTAAACTCTTCATTTTTTATTATTTAGCAAAAGACAGTAAGATCGGTGACTTTCAAGCCTAAATCCACAAATTTTTGGTAAGTCGCGTGTATGTTCTTCAATCTGAAAACGACAAAGAGATAATTAGAATCCATAATTTCTAATTAAAATTCATCGTAAAAATGATGAGATTACCTCGAGTATCGCGGATTACTGACGTTGATGTTTCTATCTGACGAATGCAAGTAAGAAATTATAAACCTTGCATTCTATTAAAAACCTTGATTTTTTTATATAATTCTTAATTTAGGAGTATGAATATAATTTTAATAAAAACTTAGAGAATCTAGAGTTGAAAACGCCGACATTACATTAATGATTGTATGATGGAGATTAAACCCATAATTTCTATTTTTTTTTATTTTCAATCTCGCTTTGTTTTCAATTAATATTCGGAATCAACAATTTGGTTAGAAGTGAAATATAAAAAGTTCCAATTTTAAAAGAAGAAACGAAACAGAGAAAGCGACCGTGAGAAAATAGCTTGAAAAAACGAAGGGGATTTCATTTGTTTTTTTGTTTTCTTTTTAAAAATTTAAAATTAATGTGTCACTATCAAATTTTTTAACAAGATGACGTGTATTATTTGATAAAGAGGTGTCACATTCTAACAACAAAGTTTTTAAAATGCTGATGTGTATTATTGTTTTGATTTTATGGTTGCCATGAGAATGATTTTGGCAAAAATTGAGTTGAGTTTGTATTATTTCTTATAATTTGATTGGTTACATATTTTAATGAAGTGTCAATTCCTTATAACACCAAAAAGCTATGTGTCAACGGAAGACCTTAGGCTCTATTAGTGTATTGATTGGTATATTTGATTTTTAGTTTTGATTTTGGCCTGATAGCATTTGTTATTTAGATATTAAAAAAAAAATTGTATTCATATAACCTAATATTTTTATTTTCTTTCATATGTGTTAGCTTCATTTTGAGTTTGTGTTATCATCATTTTCGCTGCTTATTTGTGTTTTTTTTTATGGTCAGTATCTGTTTGTTTTAGTACTATCCTCTGTGTCTTTCCGAGATATAGTATTTTTCAATCTAACTTCTCTTAGAAATAACGAATTCTGCATTTAAAATTATTTCAAATCTGTTATTTATGAATTTTAGCAATCTTGTTAATTTTTTTTCAAACATCAATATGTTTTGTGTTTTTACATGAGAAACTAATAAGCCTCACTTATTTTTCTCTGAATGTGTAAATGTTTTGAAACTAAAGACAAAGTGACATGAATATTGTGTATGTGATTATATTTTCTAGTTGCTTTCTTTTGAATCTATTTGCTGTCACCGTAGTATCTTATCAACAACAGGTGAGTGACTCTTTGAACATAATATTGAATTTGTTTTAGAAATTCCTCTTTGTGTAACTATCACTCCATTATTTCTCCAGTTCTCTTTTCTTCTGCTAGATTTCTTTCGAGCACTTTTTTTCTCTTGCTTCGTGAGCACTTTTTCTCTCTGCTTCGAGCATTTTTCCACCAAAACGCGTTAATGATCAGTCTATCAAGTGACGCATTGCAGCAATCCAATTCTTTTGATTAGTTTTCTTAATAAAATGACTATTATGACGTCTTTCTTTCAAGCTGAAATCTGATTGATTTAGTAATCTTGAGCTATCGAATGCGTTTAGTTTACCTACTATTGTTGTGTATAGAGATTAAATCCATCGACTTCAGTCAGATATTCTTTCATGAGCTTTATTGATTTGATTAAAACATTTATTTGTTGGTTTTTTTTCCCCCACTATTTTTTTCGTTCATTGGCAGTAAAGATGGTATTGTTCTTATATTGATAGTTTGAAAGATTTTCATATCGGGCAAAAGTTGATTAAGAATTTTTTCTAATGGGTTTCCCACCTGGACAACTCAATATTTTGTTAATCTCTATGTTGTTCATTTTTCTAAACTCTCTATTTTTTTATTCTTTCTAGCAAAGACAGAATATCGCGTGGACTTTCAAGCTAAATCCACCAAATTTGGTAGTAAGTGGCGTTTGTGTTCTTCATCTGAAAACGACAAAGAAGGATTAATTAGAAATCCATAATTCTAATTAAAAATCATTAGTTAAAATGATGAGATTACCCTCGAGTAATCGCCGGAGACTGACGATTTGTATGTTTCTATTTGAACGATGCAAGTAAGAAATTATAAACCTTGCATTCTATTAAAAACCTTGATTTTTTTTATATAATTCTTAATTTAGGAGTAATGAATATAAGTTTTTAATTAAAAACTTAGAAGAATCTAGCAGTTTTGAAAACTGCCGACATTACATTAATGATTGTATGATGGAGATTAAACCATAATTTCTATTTTTTTCATTTCAATCCGCTTTGTTTTTCATAATATTCGGAAATCAACATTGGTTAGAAGATTGAATTACTAAAAAGTCCAATTTTAACAGAAACGAAACAGAGAAGCGACTGTGAGAAAAATAGCTTGAAAAAACGAAGGGTATTCATTTTGTTTTTGTTTTTTCCTTTTAATAATTAAAAATTAATGTGTCACTATCAAATTTTTTTAACAAGATGACGAGTATTATTTGATAAGAACGGTGTCACATATCTAACAACAAAGTTTTAAAATGTCTGATGTATATTATTGTTTTGATTTATGGTTGCCATGAGAATGATTTTGGCAAAAATTGAGTATAGTTGTTATTATTTCTTATAATTTGATTGGTAATATGGTTTAATTGAAGTGTCAATTCCTATATAACACCAAAGAAAGCTTTGTGTCAACGGAATATCATTAGGTCTATTGTGTATTGATTGGTATATTTTGATTTTTATAGTTTTATGTTTGGGATTAGCATTTTATTTTAGATATTAAAAAAAAATTGCTTATTCAGTATACCTAATATTTTTATATTTCTTTCATATGTGTTAGCTATCATTTTTCGAGTTGTCTCGTCTCTCATTTTCCTGCTTGCTTTTTTGTGTTTTTTTTATGTAGTATCATGTTTTTTGGTGTAGTACTATCCTCTGTGTCTTCGAGAGTATAAGTATTTATTTCGATCTACTTCATACTAAATACGAATTCTACCTATTAAAATTATTTCAAATCTGTATTTATTGAAATTTTAGAATCTTGTTCATAATTTTCTTCAACATCAAATGTTTTGATTTTACATAGAAACTAATAGTAGCTCACTTATTTTTCTCTGAATGTGTTAAATGTTTGAACTTAGACAAAAGTACTATGGTTTGTGGAGAAAATATTTTCTAGTATGCTCTTTGAGATTTCTGTCACCTGTCATTATCTTATCAACCAACAGTGAGTGCACTTTTGAAATTAAATTTTGAATTTGTTTTAGGAATTCCTCTTTTGGTTACTATCACTCATAAGTTTTCTCCAAAGTTCTCTTTTCTTTGCTAGATTTCTTCGAGCAGCTTTTTCTCTCTGCTTCGAGCACTTCTCTCTCTCTACTGCTCCCATCGAGCATTTTCCACCAAACGCGTAATGACTTCAGTCTAGTGCCCAATATGCACCATCCATCTTTATTTGTTTCTATATAAAATGACATACTTGAGTCTTCTCAACTGAATGATGGATATTTAGTAAGTGCTTCGAGTTCGTAATGCGTATTAGTTACATACTATGTTGTGTATAAGAAGATTAAATCCACTCGACTTCATTCAGATATTCTTTCATGGAGCTTTTGATTTTGATTAAAGAATCATTTATTGTGGTCCACTATTTCGTTCATTGGAGTAAGGATGTATGTTCTATATATATATCATATTGAAAAGGAATTTTCCATATCGGGAAAGTTGATCTTAAGACTCTGTTTTTTCTTAATGGGTTCCCACTTTTGGACAAACCATCAATATTTTGCTTTAATCTCTATGTTTGTCATTTTCTAAACTCTCTATTTTTTTTTATTTTACAAAAGACAGCCAAGATCGGTGACTTTTCAAGCTAAAATCCACAGATTGCGTAAGTGGCGTTTGTCGTATAATTATAACGACAAGAAGATAATTAGAATCCAGAATTTCTAATAAAAATCATTTAGATAAAATGATGAGGATTTACCTCGAGTATCGCGGAGTTACTTGACACTTGTATGTTTCTTATCTGTAGAATGCAAGATAAGAATTATTAATTAAACCTTGCATTCTATTAAAAGAACTCTTTGATTTTTTGTATATAATTTCTTTAAGTTGTAGGCTATGAATATAATTTTTAATAAAAACTTAGAGAATCTAGAGTTTGAAAACGCCGACATCTACATTAATGATTGTATGATGAGCAGATTAAACCATAATTATCTATTTTTTTATTTCAATCTCGCTTTGTTTTCATAATATCGGACATCAACAATTGGTTAGAAGTAAATACTAAAAAGTCCAATGTTTGAACGATAAACGACACACAGAGTAAGAAGCGACTGTTGAGAAAATAGCTTTGAAAAAACGAAGGGGTATTCATTTTTGTTTTGTTTTTTCTTTAATAAATTAAAAATTAATGTGTCACTATCAAATTTTTTAACAAGATGACGTGTATTATTTGATAAAGAGGTGTCACATTCTAACAACAAAGTTTTTAAAATGCTGATGTGTATTATTGTTTTGATTTTATTGGTTGCCATGAGAATGATTTGGCAAAAATTGAGTTGAGTTGTATTATTTCTTATAATTTGATTGGTTACATATTTTTAATGAAGTGTCAATTCCTTATAACACCAAAAAGCTTGTGTCAACGGAAAGACCTTAGGTCTATTAGTGTATTGATTGGAAAAATATATATATATATACATATAAATTATATCTGACATTTCAAAATTTATATGGCAGCTGAGTTTGAAGCCGTTTATATCACTAATTATATAGTTAGCTTAAAATTATTGGCTTTGATAAGTGTGAACTATAATAACAACAAAAAATGTCACAATGTATGAATAATATGCTGGAGAATAGTATGTTCCTACTCAGGGATGTGAAAATAATGGCTTGGAGGTGGGACTACATTGATTAAGCCTTAGCCAAAATCATATAGACAATATAAGAACATGAAATTGTCGTCACATCTCTTCTATGTATCAAAAATATAAGAACAAGAAACAAACAATTCCATGTGAAACTTAATAGACCCATCAAACTGATAGTATAAATCTTTATATATATGATTTCTGAAAATTTTACTTAACAATTATTAATAAATCGTCAAGAAGAAGAACAACATCTCACAAGAAGAGAGAAAAGTGAGTTAAGGTTTTGAGTAAACTAAAACAATACTACACCTAAAAAGTATATGAATAAGTATCGCACTTTTTTTTTTTTGCTTACAGCTGATCCAACACCTAGCGAATTTTGAAAATTGGTTATATAATTAGTTTTATTACAATTGGTACTATACATCAAATCAATAAAGTTACTGCACACTAATTTTGCTAATTACACAAAACAAAAAAGTCCCACCAAAAAACTTCTCAAGTCCAAAAACTGTGAAGCTCCTCCTTAACTTCTGCTCGTTTTGTCCTTTCCTAAAGCTTAAACAGTCATAAAATTCAGAATCAAGCATCAATGTGTCAGGGTCCTAATCATAATCTTAATTACCAACTCTTGGCCTATGAAAAAAAAGACTTACCAAATCTTGACCGAAAAATCGATCCTTTTGCTTTCTGTTTCTTACCCTGTTCGGTTTTGACAGGTTTTGTGTCTTTACCGCTACTCTCTCCCGGTGTAAAACCCGAGAATCTGCTCACTTTTTCGTGGTACACAGCCGGAGGTGCAAGCCTTAATCGAGGCAAGCTCTCTATCTGTACCAATCTCTGATCTTTCTGAAGGTTGGTTAAGATTTCAAACTGCAACGTTGAACAGTGTAAACTTTTTAGTTAATTGCATTGAGGCTTTCAGTTTTAGAATTATAAACATCTTACCCGTGATATTTGCTGGTTATGAGAATGATCGCTCATTTCATTCTCGTGTAAGTACGGCGAAGTACGTTGTGAAGACCCAGCGTTTGACGAAACTGTGCTTATCAGTCCATAATCTACGTCGAACGATTTACCTTTAGAAGAACTTTTGCTGGTCGTCTTGGTCATACAGACAGGACAGCCTGTTGAGGAGACATGAATTGATGACAACGACGATGACGTCTCATTCTCTGAAGGTTCACATTGAAGATGTGTTGCGTGGCCACAGTTAAAAACACGTACACGAAGAGCAGAAAATGTCTTGGTGAGAGGGCAACCGCATATACAACAAAGCAAACTTCTGGGTGCATACCCGTGAGAAGCACCTTTCTTGAGTAAGTTCATGGAGTAGAATGTATCATCTTCGATTAAAGACTTTGCAGTATCCTGACCAGGGTAAAAAAAATTTTAGAACATTTGAAGAGAGATCAGCCAACCGATGCACAAGATTACATGATTAGAGAGACAGCAGGTACATACCAGTATTCTCCGTTCGAAGCCATATGTTCCAAGCATTCCCAATATTGTAAGTTTAAAATCACCAAACTCTTGAGTACCGTTGTCAGAGAGGAGTTTTGTCATGATTGTTGGAAGACGAACATATCCTATCATTCCTTCAACAATCTCTTTGATAAATTGAGATATGAGCTTCCTCAGGATGTGTGTACCCGCCATATCAGATCTTGGAATCCTCCACTTAATTGCAACATCTGATTCATTGACATTAAGTTCCAATGATTTAACACCTAATGGACCTTTGTTTATTTCATCAGTGTTCCTCGGTTCCCAATATGAATCCATCAAAGGTTCACAGAAACTGCATAAAGAGACAAAACTATGATCATCATTGCCTTTAATTTATAGCTAGGAGCGCTCGCTCAGGCTTGTTAACTCCAACATGAATTTAATTGCATATGTTTAAGAGTAAATATGACGTGAGTGTTATTAGGACGACAAGAAATTTGATTAGTAGCGATCAGGTGTATAAGCAGGCTTACGTGTCAAGAAAGCGAAACCAAAGTATCTCTGACTCCTCCGGATTAAGACGAGGAGTGTTGCGCTGACACAATCCTATACAAGCTTGCAGAACACCTTGTATGTCATGTACCTGAGGGATAATAAATAGCATGAAGAAAGAGAGAGAGAAAGCACAGCATATAGAGCACACTTTCTTATTGTAAAGAAATATACAGACCTCTTTCAACTCTAGAGCACTACTGAATAGTTCCAAGCTGGCTCCTTCGCTAGCACTCAATTTCATTTCTAACATTAGGTATTCCACTGCATTTTCAAGTTCGACATATTTTTCATTGAGTCCAGAAAGTGTAAGTGACAAAGCACTTGCTGCATCACCCACCCTTTCCAAGAGGAATGCTGCTGCATCTACAATTCCATATTCCTGGCACAGACGTAGACAGCGTTCCACCCTGTAGCTGTCAAAGGTTTCCAGAAATCTCAAGACTGACTTCGGTTCGTACTTGCATAATAGCTGTAAAAATAAACAGAGAATCATCAGCACTGAAGTTGAAACGATTCCATGATGCCAAATAATACCAAGGACCCACTAAAGGATATAAAGAGGAGATTAAGAACAAGCCGAGCTGGCAGTCATATCACTTTTTCAGACAAATAAACCAAACAGATTTCTGGTGTAATAAAAACAATGGGGTTTCAATCTTGGAAATTTCAAAAAAGTCGTGGAAAGAGCTATAACAGTTTCAAGATGCGATGAAATAGGGAAAGGATACTTTTGGCAGAGACCTAAGACCTGTTGTGGACTAAATTTGTCTCACTGGCTTCTGTAATTATAGTCAGAAAACCAAATTTTATTTCCAGACAGCTAATATAGAAGAGCTAAGGAATGCATTTGACTAAGAAGATAAGAAGAAATCGAGACTGCGGAGAGAGATTCAATTGAACAAGTTTTCATAAATCCTTACCTCCAAGTAAAGCTCGATCATGTCTTCAGTCACATTGACTGGATTATCTTGGATGAATTTAGGAAAGCCATTAAGTTCTTCCAAATAAATCTCAGCCTCTTTGGGTATATCCCTTCTAATGTTATCACCTGAATTATCTACAGCTTCATATATTCTTAGACGAGAAAAATCAAGACTCCTAGACAAGTGAACTTCAATGACAGTCTTGAGATACAGGAACAAGCTTCTTGGATGAGAATGGAGCTGTTCTTGAATGCGTGTAATGTTTTCTTTCAAATTATCAATAATCAGGAAGAATGTTCCCTGTCTGCAAAATGCCAGACACCCAATATTATTAGAGTCCACTAGACCTAATCAACAGAGATAGAATCAAATCAATCTAAAGTTACCTGCTCAATTCAAGGAGCTCAGGAATCCTAGAAATTATTGCAGATTGAAAGGCAGTGAATTCATCTCCACTCAACCGTGACAGCATATTGTTCACATAGCAAAACGAATGTATGGGTTCATCTGCCTCTTTCATGTAGCTATCCAAAGCTGCAACGTACCTTTGACTGATAATATGAATATAGCCACAAACCTGGAAATTGGAAACCATAAACAGAGATCAAGAAGAACATCCCAAAGTCAACATAGCAAGCATGGTATAGGGGAATGATGAATGTCTATTAAGAGGATACCTGATAAAAATGAGCTTTCTCACAAAGCTGTGATACATAAGCTACATCCCAATCAGTCTCCGGTACAGCTTTCAGAAGGTTTAGTAATTGTTTCTCTCTCATCTTAGAAGACACATTATCAGTTGGACGAATGTGATCCGATGTCAAGTAATCTAAAATCTGTGCCAATACACTCTTGGGAACACTAACTCTACCACGTGCTGCATAATATGCAATAAACTCAAATAGCTGACTTGTATCCTCCTTAGAAGGCCAATTTTTATCTGATTTTGAATCATTTGCATTGCCAGATTCAGCAGCCTGGCTTAAGTCCCCATCAAGAACGTGAACTAGAGCATCTATAAGATTCTGGATTAGTATATCATTGTTAACTTCGGGTGAACTGCCATCAGTCTTGGACTCTAAACATACTTCACCGGACTCCAGCAGATGACTCTCATGATTCACCATTTCATTTTCTACAAATGCATATCTTAGGACATCTAAAGTGGCTTCAGTATCCATCTCTAGCAGATGGTAGAGGTTCAAGTATATCCACCGAGATGTTACACATTTACTAGAATCATGGGCGTTTGATTTCTCCAGTAGAAACTGAATCAGCTCAGTCCTAAGTGATGGCAAGCGTGTAGGATTTAGAGTTCCATGTCCTGCAGATAAAACTCAAACTAAGTTTGTGAGAGGAAAATGCTTATACAAGTTTATAGGTCACCGGATACCATACTCGGTTGATTGCAGATCATAACATGCAGCGAAACCATAATAAAATCCTACCTGGTGGAAAAGCCAAACCAAGAAAGCAGTACTTTAGATAAACAAGCATCCGGTACCTGAAAAAGAAACAGAATTCAAAAAAAGAACTTGTCAGTAATGTGGCTGCAAAATATACCTCTGTTCAGACAACAACTATATTGCGTCAGACAGGAAATCAAACCTTTGTTAGACAACAATAATATTGCAACTAGCTATATGCATAGGTGCGTTCTAGGGTTAATTTCATGTTAGATGGAGATGAATGAGCCTTTTGATCTAGGTTTCCTCTAGTCCATGACTGAAACAAGTGAGGAGGGGGCTCTCGAGTTCAGTTTTGCATGTAAACTTTTATTAAGCCAGAATAAAGTGCAACGACTTAACATAACATACCCAATGGCTGTAGCCCTTTGTTTCTCACTGTTCCGTAAGACAATCAAGAGTTCCTCCAGAGGTGACCTGAAATCATCCAACCCCTTGTTGAAAAGATAGAGCAAGGCCCCATAAAGCCCATGCTCACGGCAAATTCTGACTACCTAAGTGTCAATGAGGAAAATATCAAAATTCAACTAAAAAATCAACACATCAACTTATTGAAGAAAAAGACCGAACGGGACAAGTGAAATTGTCAGCAAAAAGTGACCTGATTGAAATCTAAGGAAGAAATATCCATGTGAAGTACACACTGCTCAATTCTTTGTAGCCATCCTTTCCTACTATAATGTTCTACCAGCGCTTGCATAATCTGAGCAGTATGAAAAAATAAAAATATAAGATAGCACTCTTGAGAAATATCTTATAATTTCACAAAAGATACCTCTGGAGGAAGAGATCCAAGCATATCCCTTAAAATATAAGGCTCCAAAAGCTCCAAAAATGTATCTAGACAAATTGCCGCAACAAATAAGAGAAATTATAGTGTCTCATTAGACACAAGGAATTAATAGTCATCAAGAGATTTAAACCAAGATCAAACTGTGTTGAAAATGGACAGCAGATTCCAACGCACATGTGTATCTCACTTTATAACCTTAAGGTATCAATATATTATAATTAGCATTGCAATCTATCCATATGAAAAGTATTATGCTGTTTGATTTAGCAAAGTATACAATTACTCTAAACCATTTATAGAAGAACCAAACTAAAAATTAGGGAGAACATACATACAAACACGCAGCACAACATGTATGTGTATGTATTATGAAAATCGGCATACATAAGAAAAACACTAACCCAAAGGAGATACCAAAATAAGATATTCCAAGATCGGTGGACCAAAGCTCTCTTTAAGGATTTTAAAGAATAAAGACTCAATCAGACAACCTACAGGGACCTAGTCACAATCCTAACGTAGTAATCATCTTTGAAATAATTCTATAGTTGGAATGATATTGAACCCTGTTCTTAATAAAATGTAGCACCAAAAAAGGAAGTTAATGGATATACATATAGATGTGAAATATATACCTCTTTGATGTACAGCCACAAATCTGGAAAATATCTCATCGAAGAGCAAATCCATCCTGTTAATATGAACACAGAATTCAACGGCAACACCACCAACACGATTGTATTGTTCTTCTATCTCTAAATTGACATTATTGCTTCCACTGCTTTGCTCATGAGTTACTCCATTTTTTTCAATCTGATTGGAAAATGCTATTGAGATATAAGAAAATACTTCATCTACGTAGGAAAGTAGCAACTCTGCTAAACTGGGTGCTATGGCTTCCCTTATGGCATCCACAGTTTTGGGGAGGTCAACAACCCCATGAGCTTGACCATTAAAAAGTGACATTGCCATGTTGAATGCACCCATCCAGTCACCTCCTCTCCTTAACACATCAACCCGCTCCTTCCACGGCAAAAGTCTGGAGATAACAAGATGCGCAGTCCCGAGAATGTATACTGAAGCCCCTCTGACACCCACAGAGTTCTGATAAGCTTTCTCAGGATTTCCAAAGACATTCGTAAAGTACGTATGATAGGAAATTAGGTCATTCCCTGAAGAACCAGCCACAGAAAAGTTTGTCTGGTGAATCACCACACCATCTCTTGTGAACAGATACAAATGGCCTGTCACAGTTGGGATCACCAGCAACTGAAAATGTAGAGAAAAGCAGCAAAATCATGAATATGCATTTGCTTAGAAAAATAATTATATCAGTATACACACCTGGTCATCTAGCCAAACAACACCAATAGCTGGACTGTCAAGTGACCATTTGGCATATTCCTTAAGGTCTGATTTTACCAATTTGGCAACCTGAACTCTACGATCCCAGGCAATGACAAGAAAAGAAACTCTATCTTCTGCCTCCTTGGAAGAATTTTCTGCAAAATTTTACCTAAGTAAAACAGTACAAGTAAAGTACACAGGTATAGGGGGAGAAGAATTACCCGTTGAGCATTTCCAGGCAGTGTATGGCATGGAACCCTCCCGGACCCCTTCTGGCCTAGGAAGTTGTGCATACACCTCCAGATTTGGAATGAGCTTTACCTGACGAAAACAGAAGAGGATCATTTCCAGAAGCGTAACCAGTAAACTGTAGATGAAAACTATCTCGAATATTTACCACTAGCCCAGTTTGATAGGTGACAAATATGACAACACCTTCTTCCACCGAAGTTGAATCCTCATTAAAGAGCTTCCAAGTCGAATCAACCCCAACAACACCTCCCATCATGCTACTTATACTGCTGGATGGAACTGCAGAGTTACCCCCCTTAGAAGAGGCCAAGGAGCTTCCAAAATTTTCATCAGGCAAAGGTGATGCCGAGAGGACCGTTCCATTTTTTTGTCCATCGAGAAGACACTGATGCAATCAAAATAAGGTGTACAAACCCATTCCTCAGAGTTAGTAAGGCTGAAAAAGAAACCAGTAGAAACAGACACAAAATCACAAGCAAATATGACTTTACAAATATTTACCTGCGTTTTTACTGTATACATGTTCAACAGCAGAGCCCAAGAAAAAGTGTGTTTGAATACAACACCCTTAGTATCACTTGTAATAACTTTAAATTGGCGAGAACCCTGAGAATCCCGACCAAGAAAAAAGGCATATACTACTGGTGCAGTATGTTCAGTGATCACTTTTGCGACCGATGCTTTCTGCACGTCCCAAACTGTAACATGTCCATCACCATAACCTGCTAGCAGGAGGCTCCCTAGCTGATTGAAGCAGACGGAGGTAACTGGGTACTGGGATCTTTCTCCTTGTAAACCAAGCCAAATCATCTAAAATTTGTAAACATAAATATTTGAGTATATAACTACACAGGTTATAATAAACTCTTGTACAAATAACCTAGAAATGGACATAATTAATGATGTAAAAGACAACCTTAGATTCCATTTGATCTGCAGTACTAGAAGAATATTTACTTGGTACAACGACGATGACCCCCTTGGATGTACCCACAGCAATATAATTTAAATGAACAGCCAAAACCTGAGGAGAACCATGGTCTTGCTTAAATGCTTGCGATGAAATGGTTCGGCTGATGGTATTGTCAGAATCAACATCAAAGTAACCTAAATTCGTTGAACCGATCTTCACACCCTCAAGTCTCATTGGCTGAGCAGCAGCCCCTTCCTCCCAATGCAAACCAGTATATGCTTGTTTCTTCTCAAACTCTTCAGCCAAGACAAGCTGCTTTCTAAAAGATTGAGATTTTAATTTCTCTCTTTTACTCATCCTTTCTTTTTCCAACTCAACAATCCTCTCTTCTACAAGCTCTGAAATGCCAGAAATTGAGCTTCCATCATCAGGAATAAAAGCATCACTTCCCTCTTCTTTAGAATCCGGTATAATTATATCTGATTTATCACTCTTAACATCTCCAACACTTGAGTCCTCATCATTTCTTACCTTAGTATCATAGCACTTCCCATCAGAATCATTCAAATGTTGAGACTCTAAAGACTCCACCAAAGAAGCGACTAGCATTGTGTCACCCTTGATGTTATCCACAGCATTTTCAGCTTCCGTTGTGGTCGTCGCCTCTTGATTTGCAGAGAAGTCTCCTTCAGCGTCAAAACCAGAGGAGGCAGTGACTAAGTCAGGCTTTGAGTTTGCCTCATAATCACGGGCATCAACTAAGCTCTCAGTAATGTCACTAGCTTGGACTTCCATTACTTTAACTTCGTTTTCTTGACTTGCAACTCCATCATCCTCATCGTCCATCCGAGATTCTCCACCGAAAGAACGAAAATCATCAACAGAAACAGATCCAGCAACAACTCCAACAGAATCTCCATTCGAGGAAGAAACTTCCTGATCTTCTTCATCTTGATTAGAAACCTGCTGCAGCAACTCACTACTTGCACTGTTAGCTCTCCTTGACTTGATAATAGCAGCGTGTGGTGTAGGAACCAATCTAGAAGCAGCCACAGCCGCCGCAAGCGCGGCGCCGGGCTTCACATTCAACCGCACACCTGTAAATAGCGACGGCAAAGGCAACTGTCTCAAAGAAGAAGACGAAGAAGTCGATGCCGAATTTGGCCGCGTCGGAGGAAATCCGCGATGTAATTCAGAATCAGGTCTCACCACCGCAACGTTAGTAAGAGCTTCTGATAGGCGGCGATTCGGATCGTTTTGTTTCCGCAGCCGGTTAATTGACGGCGGTGAAGACGAAGGAGTTGATGACGCAGATGAAGAACTAGACGCGTTGAGAATTTCGTCGACTGTACGGTGAGGAACGGAGGAAGAATCCAAATCGGAATCGGAGTCTGAGTCCGATACGAGGAACGAATCGAGATCGAGTTCCATATTCGACTTCTTCATACCTGTGAACTTCAGGAATCGTCGTCTCTATGACTCCAAAGTCGCGAGATTATTATAGCCGTTTGGTTCATCACAACTCTCTTGACTGACTCGATTCCGAACATTCTCCGCCGGCATTTGTAGATTGTTTTAATTGAGTCAATATGAAAACGAAAGCTTCTGGATGTGACAGAAGGTTTCATTTTAAGTGTGAAGACATCTCGCTGCACCAAGTTAAATTGAGACCGAACTGATTTTAAGAAACTGTATGGTTCATATTTTAAGCAATTAAGCTACATGATTTCAAAGTTATCAGATTATTTTCCCTTGGTTACCTAATAATTGACTGAAGGTTCTTTAGTAAAAAAATATATTTTTTGTATTTCCTACTCTTTTTTATTGTAAGAACAAATTACTAAGACTGCGAATTCGAAAATAAAGTTACAATTTTGGGGTAAACATCAAAAAACATGAGAGAAACTCATGAATTTATACATAAGAGATAAACTTTCATAAACTATTAAGAAGGTCTCGAGGCAACGCTACTTGATATAATTGGATCAAACTGTAGTGTTGAAATGTCAAAGCAGCAACTAAAACAGGAGAACATAGTAAAGAGTAATAAACAAGGAGACAACTAATCGAACAAGCCGAAACCATGGTTCATCCTAATGAGCCAAAAAAGGTATTAATATCATTAAAAAGATGAAAAAAACATTGTATAAAACGTTTTTGTTCCATAACCATGTACCTTCTTCTCTTCCCTAGAAGGAGCAGCAGCTGCAGCGGCAGAGACTGGGACACCACCTCCACCTCCACCAGCACCAACGTTCATGATGAGGTCAGTTACATTTCTCTTCTTAGCCAGCTTCGCGAATAGCATTGGCCAGTAAGACTCAATCTCAACACCGGCAGCTTTGACCAAAGTTAAAATCTTGTCAGACTACTGAGTCATGACAATAAGGTTAATGATAAAACCAACATCAAAGACACGTTTCTTGAATTCTGGATAATATGTTTCAATGACCAAAACGGATAATATCAATGTCCAAGAAGTGGGCTAATAACTGACCAAAATATTACAACCTACGTAACAAAATTACAAAACTCATAGAATAAACAAGTTTCTTATATTCTACACAAAAGAACCCTAACCCTTAAGGCCTTAACCGACAACTTTACAGATAGGTTATTCAAAGTACATATCATATTCATGACCCAACAATGAGCAATGACTAAAACGATATTACAAACACGTAAAAGAACAAGACTTAATGATTGGGCCATTAAGAGAGCTCCATAATTATAACCAAACACTCGTTAGTCTGGATGATGAAAATGAGCATACCAAACAATAAATATCATAATCTAATTAAAACATTAAGAGATTACAAAATAATTACAATCAAATTCTAAAATCTTTGTTAGAAATATGCAAATATTATTTTTCAACATCACCTAATTGTACAAGAACACAAATTGTTAAAAAGCCAGTTGTATGGTTGTAGGGAATGACCACCGTGGTCTATCACACACCTGATGATGTCTCTGTCCTTGTATCTGGCTGACTGGCTCCATGCACGTGATAACACGAGACTTCACCAGTTCGTTTTAAATATTTCCTCTTTTTTTCTAAGATTTGGCCAATAAGCACAGCTTGAAAGCTGTCATTTTCGACTTAAATAGTTAATTTGGTTTAATATGCTGAATAAACATATGATAAATGATTTTTTTTTTCTTTAGAAACAGAAAAAAATGAAGAATAATGATTTACGTATTCGATGATTCTTTTATCTTTATCTTAAAACTTGAAAAAGATAAATAAATCCGTACATTCAAGAGTTTATTATATTTGTAGGTTTATAGATTCAATAATCATGCGTACCTATAGGTATAGGGTTCGTGTGTCTGTATAGTTCGTCTATATATCTCGTGGCAGTAACGTGTTCATCTAAAATTAAATGATTATTGAAACAGCAATAGCCTTCTTAGTTACAATATGAAACAACACTCAAGAAACGATTCCATATATATATATATAAATATATATTCGTACAGGCGTTAAAAATTCATCAACTTGTGTATTCGTATTTTTTACATTTATGTGCTACTTAGAAAAATCACATTGAAAAATAAAAGTTTAATGTTATTGTGAGAAATATCTTATATTGGAAGTGAGAAAATACTTTTGAGTGGTATTCTAAGACACAAGAGTAAATTTATTTATTGTCAATTAACTTAAATCAGAAGTTTTTGAAATTTAAAATGATATCATAATCCGAGTACATATTGTTTCAATCCAAAAGTGGTCTCATCGGAGCCTAAGTGTGTGATATAGAATTATGTTGCATAATGTTAACTAAACAAAGAAAAAGAATTGTTTTGCATAATAAAATAGAATTAATTTATATGGTTAAAAAAAGTAACTCTCAAAACAACAAAACTCTATAGAAACAGCAACAAATTTTATAGAAATGAATGTACAACAAATGCAAGCGGGTCCACGATATAATTAATAATAATGTGATAATTCATAATATCATAATACTAGTTTGGCGAAATGACCAAAAATTATTTTAAATGAAGTGGGAGAGAGTAAATGAAGAGGAAGAGTCATCGCTGTCATGGTCGCACTTAAAGAGGTGGTCAGAGTCAGAACTCTCTCTTAAGCAACCTTCCAAATTTATTGACATTTCTGTTTCCCAAGATCCACCCACCACTCTCCTCTCTCTCTTATTCCTAATATCTGCGCAAGTATCTAAACCAAATCTCATCCTCTAATAGTCCCAATACAGGAGCATGACTACTACTACTACAATGTGTGTTGACTCTGTGAGATTCTTTCTTTAATCCGACCAAATCTACAATGGGTAAGAAGACTGGTTCTTCTTCCTGGCTCACCGCCGTCAAACGAGCTTTCCGATCTCCGACCAAGAAAGAACATATCAACAATGCTCATGGTAATGAAGTCGATGAAGATGAAGATAAGGTTCGTTTCCTTCTGTAGTGTCGAGATCGTGTTACTTGATTCTCTCCAAATATTCTTGTCTTTTAATTCACATGCTCTGTTTCTTGATTTTATACATGCTCTGTTTCTGTAGAAGAAAGAGAAGAGACGGTGGTTATTTAGAAAACCGACGTATCACGATTCTCCGACGAAACCCTCCGGCGTCGGGAAAGACGTTCCGGCACAGAAATCCACAGAAACGGCGACGATCAACACAACCGCTTCATCTTCTGTTACAGAACAGAGACACGCCGTCTTATCTACACCACCCACCACCGTCTCCGCCGTATCGGAAACTCATCCTCCGACGAAGATGAATGAGTTACCAAATCTTACAAGGCGCACTTATACCGCAAGAGAAGATTACGCAGCTGTTGTAATCCAAACTGGTTTCAGAGGTTATCTGGTGAGCAAATTTTGATCTCATTATGTTTAATTATAACGTAATTAGAGTAATTAATAGTAAACGGGATTTGACTTAGGCAAGAAGAGCACTAAGAGCATTGAAAGGGCTTGTGAAGTTACAAGCACTAGTGAGAGGTCACAATGTGAGGAAGCAAGCAAAGATGACTCTAAGGTGTATGCAAGCTCTGGTTCGAGTCCAGTCACGTGTGCTTGACCAACGTAAACGTTTGTCTCACGACGGTAGTCGCAAATCTGCCTTCAGCGACACTCACAGTGTCCTCGAATCTCGTTACCTTCAGGACATTTCAGACAGAAGATCCATGGTGAGTGATCTATATATATATAAGTTTCAGACACCATTGTTGGCTCTGTTTCAGCAATCAGCTATATAAAGCTGAACACTTTTTATATTATTTATGGTGTAGTCAAGAGAAGGAAGTAGCATTGCCGAAGATTGGGATGATCGACCGCACACGATTGAGGAAGTGAAAGCAATGTTGCAACAAAGACGAGACACTGCATTGAGACGAGAGAGTAACAATAGTTTATCACAAGCTTTCTCTCACCAGGTAACATAAAACATAACATTTGTTTGGTCTAGTTTGATTCGTTTCGGTGTTCAGTTTCTTATGATTTCGATGAAAGGTTCGGAGAACGAGAGGTAGTTATTCTACAGGAGACGAGGAAGAAGAAGAGAGACCGAAATGGTTAGACCGATGGATGGCTTCTAAACCGTGGGATAAGAGAGTTTCAACGGACCAAAGACCACCGGTTTACAAAACCGTGGAAATCGATACTTCTCAACCGTATTTAACCCGTGGTAACTCGAGAACCGGTGCAAGTCCAAGCCGTAACCAAAGGCCTAGTTCACCATCAAGAACAAGCCATCATTACCAACAACACAATTTCTCATCAGCTACACCATCTCCAGCAAAATCTAGACCGATACAAATCCGATCCGCTAGTCCGCGGATCCAAAGAGATGACCGGTCAGCTTACAACTACACATCAAACACACCTAGTTTGAGATCGAACTATAGTTTCACTGCAAGAAGTGGTTATAGTGTTTGTACCGCTACAACCACTACTACTACAAATGCTGCATTGCCGAATTACATGGCTATTACAGAATCCGCAAAGGCTAGAATCCGGTCTCAGAGTGCACCGAGACAACGGCCTTCGACACCTGAGAAAGACCGTATCGGGTCAGCTAGAAAACGGCTTTCGTTTCCGGTTCCACCGCTGCCGCATCAAATAGACGGTCAGAGTTTAAGGAGTCCAAGTTTCAAGAGCGTAGGAGGTTCACAATTAGGTGCATTGGAGCAACAATCAAATTACTCTTCTTGTTGTACTGAGTCTCTTGGTGGTGGTGGAGAGATCTCACCTGCTTCTACTAGCGATTATAGGCGATGGTTAAGATGATTCCAAATTCCATATTAACCGGTCAGCTTTTTTCTTTTTTATATATATATATTTTGACAAAAAGAACGATGACTCTTTTTAGTTTTAATTGATGAGCTTTGAGATTGGTGTGTAATATTTTGTTTTTGTTTTCTTTTTGTTTTGTGTGTGTGTGTGTTGTAGTCTTTACTAATTGATCTCTATATAAATATGTTCATTTTTTTCTCTCCAAATGTTGCAATTAGAATGTGAACAATAATCTATCAAGCTGTCATATACACATGTGTCTTTATCAGTTACTGTATATAGAATTATTTTTTAATTTTTTTTGGGTCACGATTTTTTTTTTGGCCATCATACTGTATATAGAATTTATTCGTATAAATTAACGAAATTTATTACTGTCCTCCTTTTTTGTTTTTTAATATGCAAAAGTGAAGTTGTTAAGAAAATGACCATAAAAAAGCTGCAACTTTGCAACTTGAGACACGAGCAAAGAACATAACCCATGTGACATGATTCCTACATGATCAGTCTTGTCTTCGACGTTACACACAACTCCATATCCACCTAACGATCAATTAAATGCTTCTTAAATAATAGAGTCTCAAACAAATAAACACCATAATATGTCTATCAATTTGACCAAAACTTTAGGTAATAGTTTATTTTGTCAGCTTAGTGCATATTTATCACTAGCTAAACACCATAGAACGTTAATTGAATTAAATAATTGAAGAAGTGAGCGGTAAAGCGAGAGACGCGAAAACAGCACGCAGTTTTCATCTCCCCGAGAAAAACAGCAGGTTTGGCAACAAATCACGAAATACTATAAAACTCAAGGCCCAATATAAAAAATAAAATGGGCCTTTGAAGCGTTTTGTGTTAGGGTTTGTGAAAGGTATGCGTTACAAGTGAAAATAGCCCACGAGTGTGTCTTCTTCCACCGGAGATGTAGAAATAGCCGACGAAGTTTTGAGTAACAAACAGTATTCGTCGGACAACCGAAGCGAAATCCCTAATTTCCCCAACACGAAACACCAATTTCCCCAAATCGAAAACAAACACGGTCTGGTATGCCGAGAAAATTCTCCGTTTCTACTTTTCTTATACATTTGTTTTGGTTGTTTCGTAGATTTTTCTCTCTCACGTTCCCTCCCTCAAAAAATAAAAAATAAAAAGATAAACCCTAGTTTCTTTCTCAGCCTGTTTCAAGTTCAGATTTTTTCCTTTATTTCTGAGCTGAGCTGAGCTGGTGAGTAATTTGCTTTCTGATTTGTGGGTTCTTGCTCGATTTTTGTTTTTTTGAGAGATGTGTGAGTTACGATCTCTTATTTCATTGGGTGCTTCGGCTATGGCTTGATTCGTTCTGTTAACAATTTGACTGCTTTATATAAGTTAAATTTGGATCTGGAATCAAATACACAAACACAAAGTCTGCTCTTTTCAAAGTTTTGATTTTTATCTCATTATTCTCTTGTTTCTTGTAGCAATGAACTTCAGTTCTTCTGTATCTCTGCCACTAAAAGAATTTAAATTTAGTTTCAACCATCCTTTTATCTCCACTTGTCTTTAAAATTCTGCTGTATAAAAGAGCAAAATTCTCATATCACCCAATTCTGGTTCTCCTTTTTGTACATTATAAGCTTTTTGGTGTATGGTCCTATAGCTTTTTTCACAGTGATTACCTGAGCTTCCTGGTTAAAAGAGTATGGTTATTGGATGACCAGATATCGTTTGCAAGAGCCACATGTCAGACGCTAGAGATAATGATGACCGTGTTGATTTCGAGGAGGGTAGCTACAGTGAGATGGAGGATGAAGTTGAGGAGGAACAAGTAGAAGAGTATGAAGAGGAGGAAGAAGAAGACGAAGATGATGATGACGGTGGCAATCAGAATGCCGAAGAACATGAGGTGGAGGATTATGGTGATACAAAAGGAGGGGATAGGGAAGATGGTCAGGAGGAAATAGCTGAAGATGACGACAACCATATTGATATTGAGACAGCTGATGATGATGAGAAACCAGCTTCTCCTATTGATGAAGAAGAAAGGGAAAAGTATTCCCATCTTCTTTCACTTCCTCCTCATGGTTCTGAAGTTTTCATTGGCGGGCTCCCAAGGGATGTTGGAGAAGAGGACCTGAGGGACCTATGTGAAGACATAGGCGAGATCTTTGAGGTTGGTACTGGAATAATCTTTGTGTCCAATCAAGCATGATCCTCTTTGTTGGTTCTGTATTTACGGCTGACTTTTTAACTTTTTTATTAGGTGAGACTGATGAAAGATAGGGACTCTGGTGATAGCAAAGGTTATGCTTTTGTGGCCTTCAAAACCAAAGATGTTGCGCAAAAGGCCATCGAGGAGTTGCACAGTAAAGAGTTTAAGGCAATCTCAACTGCTTACTGTAGCTTAATTTATCGATCATTGCTAGTTTACATTTTACTTATAACTACTTCTGTTTAACCTATATCTCATTTGTGTACAGGGAAAAACTATAAGATGCTCTCTTTCCGAAACTAAGAATAGGTTGTTTATTGGTAACATCCCAAAGAACTGGACCGAGGATGAGTTTAGGAAAGTCATAGAGGATGTTGGTCCTGGAGTGGAGAACATCGAGCTCATAAAAGTAAGAAGACTTAATCAATGTGATTGCCATTCTTGATCTTGCTTAATTCCCTTACTAATTATCTTCTTGGTGCTTGTAGGACCCAGCAAATTCCACTCGAAACCGTGGTTTTGCATTTGTTTTATACTATAACAATGCATGTGCTGATTATTCAAGGCAGAAAATGATAGATTCTAATTTTAAGCTTGAGGGTAACGCTCCAACTGTGACTTGGGCAGACCCAAAAAGCTCTCCTGAGCATTCTGCTGCTGCTGCTCAGGTATTATCTATATGGAGGGTTTAGTCAATCTGCAGAAAATCCTCTCTTCTAGCAAAGTTGGCACTTTTTTGACAATCTCTTTTGCGCTATATACTCAGGTGAAAGCCCTTTATGTCAAGAATATTCCAGAGAATACCTCAACAGAGCAACTAAAGGAGCTCTTTCAGAGGCATGGAGAAGTGACGAAAATCGTTACGCCTCCTGGAAAGGGTGGAAAACGTGATTTTGGGTTTGTCCACTATGCTGAAAGATCTAGTGCATTGAAGGCTGTCAAAGATACCGAGAGATATGAAATTAATGGTAAGTTTTTTTACTCATCTAGAAGACAGCTATTGGGTAACATGAATGTTATGCTATCGATTTATCTCTAATAGTGTTTGTTTTTTTTCCGTCTCAAAGAGATGTTATTGAGTAACCACATTCCACAAACTTACAAACTACAGGTCAACCGCTAGAAGTTGTGCTTGCTAAACCCCAGGCTGAAAGGAAGCATGATCCTTCTTATGCTTATGGTGCTGCACCTAATCCTGCCCCCTTTGTGCATCCCACGTTTGGTGGTTTTGCTGCGCCTCCTTATGGTGCTATGGGTGCCAGTTTGGGTATTGCCGGTAGTTTTGGTCAGGTATATATGTTTCTTAGAAAGAGCTGTTTGTCATCTTTAAGTAGTTTTATCAGCAAATTTTTCCATGTGTAACGTTTTGTTTTATTTTTGCATTGAGCAGCCAATGATCTATGGTAGAGGAGCAATGCCAACAGGGATGCAAATGGTTCCAATGCTTCTTCCGGATGGCCGAGTTGGCTATGTTCTGTAAGTTGTTGGCTCTTATAACCAAAGTTGTTGATACTTCTCATTCGATTCATATTTACATTTGCTTATAATAATAATAATAACTAAAATGGATTGTTGTGCAGGCAACAGCCTGGTATGCAGATGGCGGCGGCACCACCACCACGACCCAGAAGAGTTGACCGGAATAACGGCTCGAGCGGAGGGTCAGGCCGAGATAACAGTCATGAACATGATGGTAACCGAGGAGGCCGAAGGTACCGACCCTACTAGCAACCATAGAGAAAATAAGCAAGCAGAAAAAGAAAAGGAGAGGTGTATTGGGGATTTGTTTGTAGTTTGTTTCTTTGGAGAACTTTAAAAGCTCTCTCATGTGTTATAAAATATGAAATCGGAACCCTACGGTTTCTGGTTTGATATGGAGACTGCTGAGGGGATAGGGTTGAGTGATTTGATCTTAAATTATGAGACTTTTTTTTTCTCTTCTGAATAATACTCTTCTCAATCACATCCATCAGGTTTTCTTTTTTTGCCCTGTTTCTTATACTAAATTGTGCAACACACTTAAACACTTAGATTTCCGAATATGTTGGGAGTGAAATTAAAGTATACCTAATAAAACCGAGGATTTTGCTAAACTGAGTTTTCAAAATTTTAAACTTTTTAACAAATTCATATACCAATAACAACTCTTGAGTCTCTAACTATGACTCTATGACTAAGTGAAACGAATCGACTACCAAGTTTGGGGGTGATCGCATATTGCAGTGGCCACGTCGTTTACTTGTACAACAAGTCACTGGTCTCATCTCATAACATAACTGAACATGTCAAACGAACTTAAACTTTAAACAAGAAGCAAACAAATGAATCAAAACAATTTTACTATCACAACAATGGGTTATCGGATTCTTTTTGAGAAGAGAGTTATCTACATCGGAAGGTAGCCGAAGACTGTTTCGACTACCATGGCGTGGATCTCCTTGGAAACAGCTTCAGGTATAAGATCCCCTTCTGATTGATTCTGTTTCAATCAAGGGTCAATGTCAGAACGAGTTGGAAATTCGAGGCCTTGAAGAGAAGTTATGTTATCAAGATCGTCTTTAGAGTACAATGGGATGAGCCAAAACGCCTTCTTCTTCCCAAAAACCTTCTCAAGAAGACAGCAAAAACAAAGAGTTTTATCAATTTAACTATCAATCCATGGAATGATGTAAACAAAAGGACTCACCTGCTCGAAGTTTTTCTTCTTTCCCAAGTCATATTTCCATCTAACTTCTCCATTTTTCTCATGAACCTAAAATATTATACAGTAAATTAAGAGAAGAGAATCGTATGTTCAAGCTTTAGATTGTTTGTAGAAGGAAACATTGTAGACTTACCTCAACCGAAGTGGTGTTGGATGAGAGAAGAGAAAGATGCATAACTACGAAACAAAGAAGGCTGAGAACGAACGCTAAGTTAAGAACTGCATCAAGGGGATAGAATCTGTAAGAAACATAAAGAGGGAAAATGAGACAAAAAAAAAGCTAAGTACTTTCTGAGAAAGAGAAAGCGAGAAAAAGAACCGTTTACACTCACCGAATGCCAGAACGAGGGAGGCTAGTTTACCCGGAGAAGAGGAATGCTTAATAGCCTGGCTGAAGAATTCAATAAAACTAGGAAGCAAGACTATAACGTCCAACATGGTCTCAAGAAAAGTATAGAACTACAGATAAAAAAAAAAAGGTGAATAAATCAGCAAATAAAAGTAATCACATTGCTCATTTAACCCATTCAAGCACCATAGGATTAAAACGGCAAGGGTTTTTACCAGAAAGAGAAGGAAAAACTTGTAATTGCGCGCTCCAACGCAATTGACAATCCAAACACAGTGATGATCCATCTTGAGAACACATCTTTGACCTGCATAATTAAATGTGAATCGAGTAAAACTTTCTTCCTCTATAACTAGAAACCTAAGCAGAACATAGTATAAACAAATCAGGGTTCGCCTTACACACAGAACAATGATGGCAACGAGGCGGCTTAACATTCCGGCATTTGGTACAGTAACCTAAAGAGCCAAAAGCTCCTTGATCTGTTGAAGTACCAGCCTCCAAATTGTCACCACCTCCTATTTCTCTTCTGAAATGCTCAGGAACAGAACCTGGGTCCGTAAAAACTGTTGAGAAGTAGCTCCACAACAACATTATCAGCTGTAAAGGACCAAGCAAGCATCATCTCATCAGAACTATAGTTGTAAATCTAAACTCACAGAATTAAAAAAAAAAAAAAAAGAATTTTTATAACAATTCTTGGTCTTTAACAATGATTATGTATCTAAACTAGTTCAAGGCTACCAAATTAACCGAGCCAAAACCAATTGCATTTCTCATTCTCATGGTTGTTTTCATGCCACATACTTAAATTATAGAGTTTAGGGGTTAAGCAGCAAAACCCTAGAATCTCAATTCAAGAAACAAAACCCAATCTGAAATGATAAGACTTGAAATAATTACCAGGAAATGAAAAACAAAGATAATTAAGATTGCGAGGGCAGATAGAGCTCCATGGTCGCTCTGGATCAAGATCGGCCACCATGTGCTAACGACGACGGCGTAATAAGATACAGCAACAACAGCGACGACGAGAAGAATCATGAAATAGCCGAGAACTTTCAGACCGGAGCAGAACCGGAAAAGGTTCATCTCCAGCCGAGTCAAAGGGAGAATAGGGACAGCTCTTCGGGTCCGAGCCGGAAACAACCGCCGTAATATATCCGGAGCCACGGTGAGGGATCGGAGTTTGCTTGGTTCGGAGGACGACGGTTGATTCTATCGCCGTAGTGGAGCTAACGTTGTTGTTGGTGTACACATTCAAAGTAACCTTCTTCTTAATACAGAAGCTTTCATATTTCTTTAAAAGGCCCATTAAGAGGCCCAATAAATAAAAACGGCGGTGGCCTTTTTTTGGGTTATCGTCGAGCAGACGAAAAATCAAACAAAGCGCCACGTGTACTATTCGGTGGGGGAGGGAGACAACTTTAATTGTCTTGTGACTTTTTTTGTCTTAAATTTTGCAGAAACCTCGTCGGCGAAATTCAAACAAATTAAATTTCAGAATAATTCGTTGAATATTTTTGTATAATTTTTGTCTTGCATTGGGCTCTTAACAATTCTATCACTTTTATTTTTTAATTGTGAGACGAAACTTTAGGGTTTCACTGTTTCAGTTTGATTGGTGAATTTAAAGATGCAGCAATCTCCACAGATGATTCCGATGGTTCTTCCTTCATTTCCGCCTACCAACATCACTACCGAACAGATCCAAAAGGTTTTTGCTTTACTTTTTTAAGTCATATGTCTGTTTATGGTAGCTTTCAAGATGGTTGCGTAATGATGTTGCTGAGTAGTTTTAACTGTTGTAATGAAGTTTCCTTCTTGAATATGATTTCTGCTATATATGTAGAAGTGCCAATAGCTTCGTATGATTTGTCTTAAAAGTGTTTTTTTTTCTGCTTTAAGTTTTTTATTGGAATTGGAAAGTTATGTTTGCAGTGAATTTGGCTTTGTTTATTGAGTATGAGATTAGATCCTTTGTGGGTGTTTGAAGCTTTAGAATCTGATTGTAGAGATGAGACAGTGACTAATAGTATCTTCTTGATCACATGTTGTTGCTTCTTGAAGTGTCTTGATGAGAATAAGAAGCTGATAGTGGCGATTTTGGAAAATCAGAACCTCGGTAAACTTGCAGAATGTGCTCAGTAAGTTTGGGATAGTCTTGATACAATCCCGAGCTATGTTAGCTCTTTTTGATGGCGAAAGAATATTCATATTACATGATTCTTGATTGCCTCAGGTATCAAGCTCTTCTCCAAAAGAATTTGATGTATCTCGCTGCAATAGCGGATGCCCAACCTCAGCCACCACCAGCTGTACCAACACCAGGAGCCATGACTCCTCAAGCAGTAAGTTTCTGTTTTGATCAGTAAAAATTTACATTGAAGGGAAAAAATTTTAAAGAAAAATATTTGGGTTCTTATAGTTTATTTGTGTTGGGTTTCTGTAGATGCTTCCTCATCCGTCAGCAATGCAGCCACCACCAAGCTACTTCATGCAGCAACATCAACAAGCTATGGGAATGGCTCAACACATACCTCCCGGGATTGTCCCTCCAAGAGGTCCATTGCAATTTGGTAGCCCGCATCAATTTCAGGATCCGCAGCAACAGTTACATCAACAAGCTATGCAAGGGCACATGGGGATTAGACCAATGGGTTTTAACAATAACAACGGACTGCAACTTCAAATGCACCATCCGGAACCTACTCTTGGCGCAAACAACTGTAATTTCTATAACCATTTCCTCAAGATTTTGCAGCATGTTGGAACTTATTGTCACATTACTGATATTTCACCTTCTTTCTTTACCAACAGTAGGTCCAAACGATGCTAGTGGTGATGGCAAACAGGATGGGACCAATGCGAGCCAGAGTGCAGCTGATGGACAAGGTGGTTCAGCTGCTAGACATGGCAGTGGTGATGCAAAAATTGAAGGAAAATGAAATGGAGAAAGAAGAAATGATGCGTTTGTTGATATTAAATAGGTTCTGCCTTTCTCTTCAGGATTTTGTTTTCTTTCACAATGATAGAAAAAAGTTTCATCATTTTAGCAGGTAGTCTCTTTCAAGGGTTTTGAGACAGTTGAGTTTCAGTTCCTAATGGAGGAATGGTTCACATTCACATGTATTATTAACGTTGTTGTATGGTAATAGTGGCACCGGTTCAATGTGGTGTATGAACCGGTTTATGAGAATGAGTGAATGACGCTAAATTGTTAGATACCTCCCGGTTTATGTGGCATTGTAATGCTTGAGATTTTAATCAAATTCAAACGCATAAGCCAGAAAAAAACCCGAATGGAAATATTTCGATTCTCATTCTTTAAAAACAATCTCCAAACCAAATAAACCAACAATAGTTTCAATCTAAATTGGAAAACCATACATGTGAAAGTTTAGCTAAGTCTTGTTGGCTCGATTTTCATTTATCGTCAAAATCAACAACCCTTACAAAAAAAGCCATGCATCGAGAAAAGCTTGGTCTGAGTAATGTGTTATCCATCAACACAAATTATTACTATAACCAGCCAAAGCAATTAGCCGATCCTCAAATCAAACACAAAAGAGCAAATTTCATAATGAATCCATAACGAATCAGAGAACGATGCACCAGAAGGCAAATCACCCTTTCAAAGTTATTCAGGACGTGACTTGACGATGAAATTCTGGCGACTGATAGGGTTCATCACGACGGGTGGACCAGCGACTCTTGGCCATGCTTGGAATTTCTCTTCAGTTGCAGCCCACCATTCCTTGTTTGAGACAGTTCCCGGGGTAGTGCCTGAGAGTTAGAATGAAACCGATTTAACTTTTATTTCATATATCATTAGTAGCTACATTATGAGGTTTTCCGGGATATCAAAACTTGCCTCCAAATAGCTTATCAGTAGAAATAACTTTGTCACACACGTACGCTACGACAGCAGATCCCCCAAGGGCACCGAGAATGTATGTAGCTCTTGACATCCTTAACCTGAAGTATCTAGAGAGAGATCAAACATAATCAAGCCACTAATTCATGTATCCAAGAAATGAATTACAATGATATGCACAAAGAGGATAAAGTATATGGAATCAGCACACATAAAAAGGCGAAAACGAACCTATATATGACACAGATATCAGATTTGGAGAAAGCCACATATATCAGATTATAGCTACAGTACTTTGTGGAATTGTAATGATGTTTCAAGGCATATTCAATTCTAATCAAGCCTAAGAATCTCATAAAACATTACATAGTTAAGCTGCTTAATCAAAAAAATCATAGAACAAGGCAATTGTAAAGCAATGAAAGCTTCTGATTGTGAATTTTCACACATAATCGATACGAAGCGATCTAAGAAAATTACTGCTACCAACAAATCTCGATTTATTCTTCTCATTCGCACTAAATAACATTATCTCTTAGCTTCGGATTATTCAACATGAGGCGTTATAACGATCTATTGAGACATCGACGCCGAAGCAAGATTATAGATCTCGTGAAGAACAAAAAAAATCGAAACAAACCACACAGACGACTAATAACAAGAAGAAATTTATCCGATAGATCTGAGAGAATCGGTTTATCACAGCAGAAGCATCGATTTCGAGAAGAGTGATCTTACCTGAATCAATTTCACAGAGGACGAAGCGAGAACGAACACGGAGAGAGGCGCAGAAGAATCGTGGGTAGCTTTTTCAGGGACGAGAAGAAATAGTGATTTAAGTTCCTCGCCAAACTTGAAAATGACCCAAAAGGGCTTAACAGGCCATTTTGGGTTATGATATATCATTTCATATTGGGCCTGATATTACTTTTGTTCCATAAAACTTGAGAAAAGTCGTTGCTAGAGAGGTCGTGTAAAAAAAAGAAAAACTCTAATTCTTTTTAAAATGTAACATAAGTCTTTAAATTGAAATTTCAGAAATAAATAACCCCTTTAAATTGAAGAATGGTTTTGCAAATTAATAAGCCTTATAATTTTCATACATGTATATTTAATTTAAATTTCTATGTTGAGTGCCATTTTAAAGCAGGTATAGAGAACCTCAATTAAATATAACTGAACCGGCATAAGTTTTTTTGTTTTTTATGTGGACCTCGTTACATTGTTGTTGGCTGCAGCAGGATTGGAGAAGCTAAGAGACCATATTGTGAAAGATAACTGTTTCTGACTTTCTAATTTTCTAATGTCTATATTGTATTATAGTTATTAATAGACACGTGATATAGTGTGATGCATGCATGAAAAGAAAAGAAAAATTTCATCATGAAATCACACATTATTCATTTGAAGATATATAGCATATGAAATCTTGCATGAAAAGAAAAAAAAATCGCATGATAAAATAGGAAATGCTGTATTCAAATCGGGATAAGCATCGATCGAAGTTGAGTTCTATATAGAACAATAAGGAGTTATCAGAAGCCATCAATGATCCGCATAGCAGCTTCAGAGAGTTGGGCATATATATTGATTTGGCTACTTAGTTGGAGAGACGTGAACTTGACATCTTTTAGATCGGACCAACATCGAAGAAGAAAGCCACTCGCAAGATTTATCGATTCGTTGGCTTTGTCGTAATCACCGGTTTTTAGATTTGTCTTGGCTTCCGACAGTTTTGTAGGTACATTCGTTGACAAGTCCTTTTTGCAAGCCTCTAGAGCTGTTTTCACTTCAGCTTTTTCTCTCTTTGACGACAAATTCGTTATGTTGCTACACCAATTTTTTAAAAATTGATATATTAGAGGATATTTTAAATATATATTAGTTTATAATATAAATTTGATTATAAGTGAAAACTTGCTTGGTGATGATACGGAGGTGAGAGTCAAGACAGTGTATGACGATGCCAGCGAGGCCAACAGGGTCGGCATGAACGGAGCTTGGGTCGGATTCGAGACATTGCATGCATATGGACGGGACTTGTGTATTGTGGCATTCATTTATCATCAGGTCCTTCTCGGCGCCTATAGATTTCGGAGAGATCACCAGAAGTGTTAACAGCAGAAACTTGATCATGATCATCTTTATTCTAAGTATTTTCTTATGATTGATCATACTTATATATATATATATATCTTTGATGGGGTGCGAATTGCTCTTCTAAACTAAGAATATGGGAATATGACTAATTGGTCACGAGTTAGTGGTTGGTCACGAGTTATCTCTCGTTCACAACGAGGTCAGCTGTATTTAACCTCTTTTCAATTTTACCTTTCTCAACTGACCATTTAAGTTGCTTGTCTTATTTTGCTCTATTTGGGTAAAAAGCAGATTAGATCTCTCTTTTTGATTATAATTTATATATTATTGTACTCTGTTATCATTACACAGCATAGTAATCTTTTGATTTTTAAGATATATTTTAAGTTACCTTTTTAATCAAAATAAAATTTTAAAATATATTTATGGATTTGATTAGACATATGATAGTAAGATGACAAAATATGGCAATAAGATTATTAATGATGAGACGTTAAAAAAAAAAAGACTAGACTAATTCGGAAAATAAGGAAAAACTTAAGATTATAGGCATAAATAAATAAACAATAAGGGATAAACAGAAAAATAAGGAAAAACATAAGATTATAGGCAAAAATGACAAACAAATGACTAGACTAATATAGTTGTTGACATTTATTTTTGGGTTAATTGTATTTACTACTTTTAATTTAATTCATTTTACTTAATTAATTATTTTCGATTTTGGAGTTAACTTAAATTTTTAATAATTATAAGTACTAATTAATATAAGAAGGTATAGATAAAATGATTCTTTTAAATATATTTTAGTGTAAACTCTCCATTTGTCATTTTGACTTCTCACTGCATAGGCGGTCTATAAAGACCAATGATTCATAAAACATGTTATCAAAGCAAATACAAAAGCCCAAGATAGGCCCATAAACTTATAAATTTAATTCACGAAGAAGAATGTTCCTACTTCCTACTGTATCGTATCTGAAAGAATAAACTACGCATATTTTGTAGTGAGTGCGTTTTGCTGTTCTGGCCATACTAAACGGTCAAAGCCTCTCGTCCATTTCTTTTCACTTTTCAAAATTCTTCAATCCATTATTATTTATTTTTATTTTTCACAGAATCGTACGAAAAATTATAATCCAAATAAAATTTCCGATATACGTACTTGAAATAAAATCAAGAAGAGAAGACCAATGTATACTTAGGTAGATTTTGCTTTAGTTCTCTGCAAGTGTGTAATTAAAGTTGTTCGTACATATCATAAGGTTGCTTTGTTTTTTTATGACCGTAAAGATTGAATAAAGAAAATTACTTCCCTGACCAAATGATTAATCTATTGTAAAGTTGCTAGTTGGCAAAGCTAAGCGAAATTAAAGTCTTTTTTCGATAATCTAAAGATGTTGGCTTAACCTCAGACCAAGTTTCAGAATTTTCGATTAAAATGTAAAATTTCAATTGATAGTTAAACTAATAGAACAGACGAGTATAGTAAATAATGTTCACATTATAACATTATCTGATTATTATCACAAAAATGAGACATACATTTGAACAACAACAAGCCACACAATGAGATAGAGGTGAAATGGAGACCGCTATTTATTTACAATCAACAACATAAGATAATTATACTTAAATATATATATATATATATATATATATATAATATTAAAAACAACCAAACAAAGTCATCAAACCCTAAAACACCGGATGAGATGGTTGTGATGATGATGGTGATGATCAAAGAGATTATGACCGAGAATTTTAGTGTTTTCTCGATCGATTAATCCTCGGACGTACCTAAACTCCTCAACGTGACAAGGGATCGTGATTGTCCCTTTTTGAGCAAAACCAAACTCTTCTTCAGCTTCCTTCAAGAGTTGTCCAAACAAAGGATGATTAAAGTACAAAACGGGAATCACAAATCTCTCTTGCTCTTCTCCGTGTCCTACCTTCACCGCCAAACACCCTTTTGGTACCTTTTCATGATCGTGCTCATGATGATGATGATGGAGACGTGGGATGTGGAAGCTCCAGTGGCTCATGACTTTGTCTCCGTTACCCATTGGATTTCCCTAATTAATATGTATATATATATATATATATATATATGTGTGTGTGTGTGTGGTTTAGTTAGTTTGTCGCCATGGTTTCTGTCTCTCCCATGTTGGTTTTTTTCTCGAGAAGATGGTTTTTGTTTTGCCTAGAAAGTGAAGGAAAATAGCCACGGTTCTTGGAGGGTTGTAAGTGATTGATGGTGAAGAAAAGGTCGCATGTTGGTGATCATTAATATTGAAGATGAGACTCTTTAATTGGTTTTAAAGAGAAGGTGATGTTTCTTGTATATATAACAAAGTTGGGGTGCGCATAATTTACTATATTTTTTACTTATTTGGACCGAATTTGAATCACTAATAATATAACTTTTAAAAGAATATCGAATATAATTTACTTGAAATTTAAGCACTAGAACAAACTTTAATCTTATCATATATCTATATATAATCTTTATGTACTTTTTTGGTTCTTTTTACTTTTTGTCATCATTAAAACTTAAATGATAATCCAGCTAAACCCTGGATTAACGGAGATGATAACAAACATCCTATGTGTATCATCCACTCCGATAGTACACTTTAATTTGATCATGTTATTTTACATTTTGCTAATTTTAAACATTCAACTGATTATTCAAAATAGAACATCTTTAAAAACTGTAAAATTAGAAATTCCATTTCTCTCAAATAGTAAGAAATTTATAAACCAAAAACTCGGTAGTCTATTCGTTGAATGATTTAAAGATATTCCAAAAAAAAAAAAGTCTCAGGTTTGTGACATCCATCAAACGAAAAAAAAAACGAATATTTTGCAATATATCATGAACAGGCTAAAACGTGGTATTTTTTTCACGAAATGTCATTTTTATAGTAAATAAAGTATCTCCATTCATGGAACGAATTATTAAAAGCCAAGTTTTGGTTTAAGTTAATTATCTCACGGAGATATGAATGTAAGCATTAGACAAGGAACATAAAAAAGAAGTGGTTTACTGGTAGGCAAATTTAGATTCGTGCAAAGCGACCCCAAAGTGGATTTTGATTTTGATTGTGATTGGTGGGTCATCTCGTCTTTTTATTTTATTTTTCAAGATAAATTAATTTTATATATTAAAAGAAAGTATAAAATGTTCACATATTAATTACCAGTTTATCTTTAATGAATTTACATATTCTATCTTTTGTTATTTAAATTCAAAAAAATATATTTATTTATATAAAATTTAATTTACTCTAATTTTTTTTTTTTGAAAATGTTAAATCATTAATAAAAATTTTTTTTTTATAAAATATTAACTATTGTGGGGAGATAATTGTAATGTATAATTGTCAGAATCTTCTATTTATAATAGATTAAAAAATTTCAAGATAATGACACATAAAAAATATTCAGAAATATTATACTATTTATAAAGGATTTTAAAACTAATTTGTATACTAAAACGAAACATAACACGCAAGAAATTGAATCAATAAAAAAATGCTAAGATTTTTTAATTTTTTTTAATCAATTTCATATGAATAGTTAGCAATAAAACAAATCTAAAAACGTGAAATATCACGTTTAATACCATCAAAACAAAAATGTCATCATCGCTTACTATTTTTTTTCCCGCACATTATGCATAGTAACTCTCTAGTTATATTTTATTAAAACACGTCTCATATTAATAAATAGTCAAAAACTAGCGTCTGATTTACATGATCGGAATCTTACACATGTTGCTTTTCCCACAAAGTATTTTCCATACGACTTCTTTTTTCGTTTATATAAATATAGATATCATTTCACTTATACAACACATAAAGAATAAAGTAAAATTTCTGGTGTAGTCAATTGCAATATTGATTTGTTTTGTTTATATATTTATTTTCCTTCCAAAGACCATTCATTTTTTAGAAGGAGAAGAAGAAAACACATAGTAAAAGAAGTCTCTATTACAACGTAACTTGGTCATTCAGTCAAGCAAAAATAGTTGAGAAAACATCATAAATAACTTAAATTTTGCCAGTAAATTTGCGTTACCGCTAATAATGCCATTTTAATAGAGTTTTAAAGAATTCGATGATACATTATTATTGACAAACGAATCAATGCGTAAATATTTGGCGAAATCTAATATAGTATAAGTTAAAAGAGACGCTTTTTAACGAGGACAGATTTATTAATGGAAGTACGTATAATTGTACAAAAAAGCCGCACCTCATTAGATTGTTGGAATATCTAGTGGAGAATATTATTTTATAGGTAAATTCCCACTTGAAATTAAATATATTATGCCAAAATGCTTGTTCTTTTTTTTTTTTTTTTTTCTTGAAGATATTTTCTTCGCCTGCCAGAAAATAAAAACTGAAATGGGCCGTCAAGCGTAGGCCCTATAAGTTTCACATAATATATTGGTTATTTGTGAGCTATATTACTTTAGTTATTAAAAAAAAATTCTCCACAAATGTTGTTTTTATCCACAAAAGCAGATATATAAAGTACATTTTTAAAAGTTAGTAACTCGCAAGATCATGACACGTGTTATATCTATTAATTCAAGATTTGCATACCTTCAACTTCATTATATAGGTAAATCATATATTCTTTAATTTTAAAGTTATTTTAATTTAATATTATAAAGTTTTCGTAAAATATTATTTAAATATTTTTATAAATTAATTTTTCTTCTAAATTTGGTTTGTTTTTCTTATACTTTTCTAAAAGTTATTTTAATTTATTAATATGTGGTTATCGTTTCAAAATATTTATATATTTTTATAATTATTAAGTTTTATTATAATTTCTGTTATTTTTTTATACTTTTCAGAAAATATATATCACTCAAAAGATAATAAACAAAAAATTTCAAAATAACAACACTAATTTTTTTTTTGTCGATTTGAAAAAGAAAAAGAAAAGTCAAATATGATTAAAATAAATAATCTGATTCAAATAGAAATAAACCAATGTATATAATCAAAATAAATAAATAATTGTAATTTTATTAGGTATTTCTATTGGTGAATGTTTTTGGATTTGCGTTCTTAATATATTATTATATACCTATTTTTACGAGTGATTTAATTCTATGTTTCAAATTTGTATTTTTAGTCTTTTCATAAATTTTAAATTATATGATCTCGCGTATACGCAAAACATAATCTAGTGTTATATAAACAGTCATTGCGATCGAAATCAAGAAATGAATTAGTTTTTTCACGAACTAAGAGTATCTTCAACGAGAAGTTCTAAATGAGTATCTAAACATTAGAATAATAAAAAATAAAGAGAAAGAGGAAAGAGAGCGAAAAGAGTTTCTTCTTTAAAGCATTCTGAATGAGGTTTTTTTATCAAGAAACCTCCAATAAAATAATACTAAAAAATAAAAAAGTATGTTAGAGGTTCTTAATAAGATATCATGTGTTCTTGTTTAAGAACCTATGAGTTCTAATTTAAGAACCTATGAGTTCTAATTTAAGAACTTCTCTTTACACTTGTCACATTTTTATAAGTCAGATGTTTTTAAAATTTTTAAATTAAATTAAATATATAAATTCAATCAAAAATATTATTAGTTTATTTTTAAGATACCATAAGGATATCTTAACCATTGAAAATGCCCTCAGAACCTCAAATTCTTATTAAAAACTTCCATTGCCACATGTATGATTATAATTGGTTTAATTTGATTTATTACTTAAAATTTAAATAATTAACTAAGTTATATTAAAGATACTATTATAATCTACTTATTATTTTTGCAGCAGTTCTTTGACTCAAATTTTTGCTTTCTAAACTATTACAATATATGTCATTATATTTATTAACAAATGGAGATAACTCATTAAGGATAAGAAGGTATTTTAAATACCAATTTGATTATCCATATCCTTTTTCGGATAAACCCGCATGTTTTTACTTTAAATCTAAGCCCTTCATCGTGGTCCAAAATGTTTTAATCACAACTATTAATTCATGTGTGGTCTTTAAATCTCGGCCCTTAATCTCATCAACCTATTATTCGATTTAAAAAAAAATCATGCCAAAAAATCGTTAAGTAAATATTTTTTAAATCTTAACATCCCTAATATTACGGAATTGTGTATTATAAAAAGGAATAAACCATTAATATTCGAATTCAATGGTTTAATCCAGTTTTGGTATTTTAAAAAAATTTATATCTTAAACTTATAAATCAGAATCTAAACCAATCTTTTTCAAAACATCTTAACAATATAATTTTTTTCCATAACAACATTATTTATCATTAATTCGATTTTTTATATGGAATCTTGATTTCTAACAATTTAATTATTTTCACTAAACCATAATATCATTCATTTAAGATATATAAAATATAATAACTATTATTTTTGGATATTAAAATATATGTTAAAATCAAAAAAATCTAAGCCTCAACTATGGCTAATACATTATATTTATGATATGTATTTGCTAATTTTAAATACCTTAGACAGTATAAATTCAACCCAAAGTGACAACTATGTTTAAATATCAAACATTACATAACATTAACATATGTTTTTGTTACACATATTCTTAATAATTAAATAAATATAAATTAATTAAAAATTAAGAAACTCAACCAAAAAAATGTGAACAACAAAATTTATATTGAAGTATTATTATTGATATATTTAAACTTCATAGAAATTTAAAATATGATGAATTTTAAAACTTATAAAAATTTTAAAATAATTCGGAACAACTTATATGGCAGGACAAGCTTGAATCTACAATAATATATCATTTATTCGATGTTATAACACGAGTTAAATTTTTGTTTTATTAATTTAATAATTCCAACAATACTAAAATACTAGATATGTCAAAACAAAAATGTTGATTTAGCTAAAATTATCTCGCAGTGTATCGATTACAATTAAACCAACAATTTTAAATTACAACAAAAATATTAAAATTAAACATAAAAACAAAAAGTTGACCCGTAGTATACCACGGATTCAAATCTAGTATTGAGTATTTAATCATTGAAAATGCTCTAATTTAATTCAACCAATTATATATTTTCAAACCAAAAAAAAAAATTGAATTTGACAATTAGTCGATAAGCAACGCAAGTTTTTGAATGTCAGAGCAACATCCAATATCAACACATGTGTGCATTTATGTTACGCAGGAAGTCGCGATTGAATTATTGAGAGAAGATGTCACATCTTCATAAATACTAGGAAAATGTGTGACATGAAAATAAAGCACTTTGACAAAGCAAAAACAACAGACTTTTCAATCTCTTTTTTGTTATTTTCCCCCACAGTCAAAAGCTTCAATTTCCCGTGAACCCTATTTAATTTTAGTCACACCTATATATATATATATATATATATATATAATCTTCGATATATATATTCATGTTGAGTCCACTGTGACATGCTTTTCTATGATAACGCAATACATAATAGAATAGCGTTTGGTTAGTGACTTAAAAATCAAAATCAACTGCGATGAGCTAAGATTGTGTTCTTACATTTAGTTATATAAATATGTAATTATGTAAAATAGGATAAGTCTAAAACGCCTGAATGTTATAATGACCATAATAACGATATGGATAAATAACATGTTACGTAAAACCGATTGCCTTCAAACTTAATCAATTACGAATTTCATCTCGATATTTTATATGTTGTTGAAGGTTGTTTCATACATATTAAAAAAAAATATAAAATTATTTTGACTCTTCATTAATATATACTATCAA
Source organism: Crucihimalaya himalaica (assembly GCA_004349715.1). Classification (NCBI taxonomy): domain Eukaryota; kingdom Viridiplantae; phylum Streptophyta; class Magnoliopsida; order Brassicales; family Brassicaceae; genus Crucihimalaya; species Crucihimalaya himalaica. Next base: position 48,878 of record SMJT01000009.1, read on the forward strand.
TTTTTTTATTAGTTTATACATTTAAAAATAGAAGTAAAACAAAAAATTTAAACAAGCATATGCATCGAAAATAAAATACAAAAGAGCATGTATTATAAAACAAAATCTAAGGTTATAAAACGACACTTGATTTAAAACATAGAGAATACAAACTATTATGTAAACCGGTTCCTTTACGAATTATTCACTGAAAAACTTGGGCCAAAAAATTATTCTCTAACATTTCTAACATGTTAGAGAATACAAACTATTATGTAAACGGGTTCCTTAAACACTTAATTTACGAATTATTCACTGAAAAACTTGGATCGAAAAAATATTCTCTCAGAAAAAGAGATTCGGTCATCATATATAGTGATTTAACTCTATTAAAAAATAATATACACTACTTATAACGTTAGCAAATTTAAGGTGGTTTACATTTTGTAGTTTTTGCGGACTTGTATTGTAGAAATACACGACACAATGTGAAAAAGGAGGAAAACTTATAATAATTATTGGACCAATCAGCATAGAAACAGCTAGAGAGAGAGAGAGAGAGAGAGAGATAGTTAGAGACAATGTTTATCCAATTATATACATTGTCCAACCAAAAGAAACAATCTATGGTTTTGTAGTTTTCCAGAGTACTGATTGAAGGCATATAACATGTTGAGGGGGATGAAGCCTGGTCCGAAGATACCATATATATGTACATTACACAATCGTATAATATGCATCATAACGTATAAACTTGTGTGTGTGATTATGATATCCTCGATCCAAACAACATTCCCCACAGCGAAATAGCCTCTTCATGATAATCACAGTCACAGCTCAATCTTAAAGGAGTAAAATAAAGAGAGAGAGAGAGAGAGAGAGAGAGAGAGAGAGAGAGAGAGAGAGAGAGAGAGAGAGAGAGAGAAAGAGAAGGTGATGATGGTGTTATGATGAGGGAATGATGAGTAGGAGGAGGTGGGCTTTTAAGAAGACTGAAATAAATCGTCATTCCAAAACCCTAGCCTGTCTTGTCTTCTTTTTAAAAATTGAGTATTATTTATGTATATTCACTTTAAGTATCCACGTACTTAAATATTTACTTGTCGACATGTTTTAATTGAAATTTTTTCATATTCTGCGAAGAATTTTAATTTCCTTATTTTCAGAAGCTGACATGATCAACCACACCTAGTACGTAGTGTTATTGGTAACTTATTTTGGTTAGTTATCTTAATCCTTCTTTAATAATTGTAAAATATTTTCCAATAAACAATAATTAAAATTCAGTTATATTACAAAACCTAGCTTTTTTGAATTTGGTGTGACTATTTTATAATCAAACATATATATAAAGATATGGACTGTTATCAAAAATAAAAAAAATAAAAAATAAATAAAGATCTCGATCATACCTAAACTGCTCTTCGTTATACCAATTCAGATTATCCAGAAAAAAAAAATAGAATCTATGCAATTGGTTGAAATTAATCCATCGTAACTAAAGGAAGTATGTAGACATTTAGTGAATGGAATCGAGAAATAAAGAAGGCAAGAGAAAATCGTCAGAGTAGTAGTTGGGGTACATTGAGGATGACCAGTTGTAGAAACATATTTATTTTTGTTTTACTTTTTAGGTACACTGCCAAGTTCCCACTTTATGTTAATTTATTTATCTAAAAAAACACTTAATTGTTTTGCTTAAAACAAAGACACATTTCTAACCGAGAAATAAAAGTACAGTATATTTTGTAGTTATTACAATCTTCAGTTAACACAAATTATTTTGTTGCAAAACATCTATTATATTAACAAATTAAAGATGGAGTATATATATTCTAGTTAATTTTCTTATATATATTTGTTTTATATATACGTTTTTTGTGTAACTTTACTTGGAAAAGAGGCGAAGAATGTAAAAGCCATATCTGATACAGTATCTTTTAATGGAACATGCATAAGTATATTTGAAAATTGGAAGTATTAGTGGAAAAGTTGTTCAACGCGAAGACATTACTCTTGTTTCTTTATGGCATGGGGTATTTTCTTCACGTGGAACTTCACGCCACTGTCTACAACCATATTCTATGTTCCCAATAGTTTTTGAATTAAACACTTACAGATGTGTATTTGCATGCAGAATAGTCTGGTGACGACTTCGTTTTGGTTACTTTGTAATTAGGGAAATAATAAATATAATAAAGCATTCTGTCAAGTTTTTGAGGCATGTTTGTCTCTATGCTCTTCAGCTAATTAATGCCATCCAGCTCTTTTTCCCCCCTTTTGTTCTTTAATAATTCTAATTTTGAATACTTGTTTAATTTCTGGCTTTAGTATTTATATCCTTTTTTTTTTTTTGGTTCATTAGTGATATAATTTTGTCAAAAAAGTTCTGTTTACAAACAGCCCCGTTTGGAATTTAGGCTGAAAATAATTAATAAGTTGAAAATTTGTATATTGTTGGAGTATAGATGAATTACTGAATTTGGCTGAATTGTTGACTTTAATGGAATTTAATGATGCATGACCAAAAAAAAATGGAATTTAACGATGATTTTGTCGAATTTTGGCTGAATAATTTATCTTTTAAATAATACCCACTAAATCTGACTGATTTTTTAAATTAGGTAATTAAATAAAGTTTAAAATATGTTGTTTCAAAGAAAACTTCTTAAAAAATATTAGTTAAATAAAGTAATAAATATTGTTTTCTAAAGTAATATTTTGATTGTTTTGGTTTTTATGCGTTCAATATATATATAAAATGTTACAATCTTCCGTTTTCAAAAATTGAAACTATTTATATTGCACATAAAAAAAGGTAAACTATGTATATTGCGCATCATATGAATTTGTATTCTGATTTGACTTTTAACTGTACCAGTTTGACCAACAGCTGTATGTATATATAACTCCCGTTCGTTTTGGTAGTTGTCACGTCCGTCAAACGAACAACATATAGGCGATTGTTAAACGAACATGACAATATACAAAACAAAATAAAATTATTTCTTTTGAAAATTGTATAAGAATCAAGAGTTCAAGACTCAGTTGTTAACACAAATAAAACAAAAAGAAAATAATACATTACAGATAGATATAAGTGCATAAACAGAAGTAGTATAACTCTTAGTGGTTAATTATTTCTTTTCAGAATTCATAACATCATGTTTTTGAGTACGATATATTGAGCTGGCCTCATATGGTTATAAATGCCCTCTTTATGTCTTTATGTCTCAGGGACAATACAATAGCTCCATTTTAAACATATACTATTAATGGCCCTGACTCCTATCCTAACATAACATTATACCGTAAACTAAACTCAAATTACAGGAATGTAATACTAGTAAGTCACCCTGGGCATAAAAACTGGAGCTGAAAACTCGAACCGAAATACCCGAAACTTTTGGGTTCAATTCCAACCAAATACTCGAATAGATCCAGCTATATTCTGAATTTGGGTATCAGTTCGGTTCGAGTATTATATTCGAACGGTTATTAAAAATATACATGAATTACTATATTTTATTACAATTTAAATACACAACGGTTACTAAATATAACCGAATTATTCAAACGGTTACCAAATATACCCAAATCTATATATCTATTATAACCTAACTACACAACGGTTATTAAATATATCCGAATTACCTGATACGCGAATTTATATACTCTATGCATGTTTCTAAGACTAAATTCTGATATAATAGTTTTTTTTTAGTTAATTAATTACTTATGGGTACAAATACTCTAATCGAAACCGAATCCGAAATGTTTTGATTCTTTTTTGGATCTGAAAAAATATTAAGATCCGACCCGAACCTGAATATAATCCGAACCAAATCCGAATATGATTTCTTGAATACCCAGTTGGGTCTATACTCCTCTATATGAATTACTAAATACTCGAAAATACGTACCTATTCGGGTCCAGGTACCCGTCCAAACTACTAGTAACGCATGTTGTCATGTTGACGACAACAACAACAACAAAAAAAAGATTCGATATGGATATATTTATATTATCGAACTTAATTTTTCTTGGAATAAATTGGGATATGGGTACGGAGTAAGAGTGTAAGACATTTGCCAACAAAAAAGAAAGTCGTATATTTATTTTCTCCTTTAATTAATACTACAACTGTTGACAAAAGATAATCATTTTCTCCTTAATTATGCTTAGCATTCTAACATACAGATTATTATTACGAAGACTTGAAAACATTAATGACATGAATCTAATGTTTATAAACGAAAAGTTAACATGCGTATACTGTAAAGAAAAATCTATAGTGCCATGAAAAGAAAAGGAAGCCCAGAAGCAAAGTTCAGTGGGCCGAATATAGTCTTAAGTTTAAACAAAAGGCCCATTTTGTGCCATGGCGCCAAATTTGGTTACACATCGTTAACAGTTGTTAAAACAGTTAAGAAGAAAAATGACAAGTTTGATCAGAATCGATGGTGAAGTGGACGCCTGGTTCATGATCGATGGAAGATGAATCAAGCGATAGAGACGTGTTGAATCCTTGTACGTTACTGTTAATGAACATCGTAATCAATATCATTGGCTCTGTTTTTTTCTCTGACCAATTTGCCTTTCCCCTGTTTTTAATCTTCTTCATGAGTTTGGCGGCGTTCACTTTATCTGGATTGTAATTTAAATCCTTTTTATTATGATCTGGTGAAGTGTGAGAATCAATGTTTCTGAGTTTTGGAGAAGAAGATTTTATTTGGTTTGGTTTAGTTTCGGGTAACAACGATGGTTCAGGTGACGGTATGATCTGAGATTTGGGTGGGGATGAAAGCCGCGGCGGCGATAGTGACGTCGGAGATGGCGGTGGGATAGGTGATTCAGATTGGAGGTTTCCACTAGCTTTTGATGGTGGTGGTGATGAGTGTGTCTGAGTTCTAGAGAGTTGGTGAGATTCAGGCAATGGTGGTGTTGATTTAGGTTCTTGAGTAGATTTTGATGGTGATTGGGACCGAGTTTCAATAATGGATTTAGATGGCAGAAGTGGCGGCGGAGACGGTGGGATTTTAGCTTCTGGCGGTGGTAAAGGCCGTTGAGATTCACCAGATTCTGATAATGACGGTGGTGGCGATGATTGGTATTGAGTTTGATCAATAGATTTAGACGGCAGAGGCGGTGGAGACGTTTGGGATTGGAATCCTTTGTTATCTTTTAGCATTGACGGTGGAGTTTTGACTTCTGGTGGTGGTAAAGACGGCTGAGATTCACTAGATTTTGATAAATACGGTGGCGGTGCTTGCCAAGGAAGCGGTAATCGGAACCGTGGTTCATCGATGGATTTTGGCGGTAAATGCGGTTGGGATTTTTCCGTAGCGTTTAGTGTAGACGGTGGAGACGGTGGAGTTTTAGCTTCTGGTGGTGGTAAAGGAAGTTGAGATTCACCAGATTCTGATAATGATGGTGGCGATGCGTGAGATGAAGGCGGTGACCGGAACCGAGTTTCCTTAATGGATTTAGACGGAGTTAGCGGTTGGGACTGGGATTCTGGCGGGGGAGACGGTGGAGTTTTCCGTTCTGGTTGTAGTAAAAGCGGTTGAGTTTCACCAGATTCTGATAATGACGGTGGCGATGATCGGAACTGAGTTTCATTAACGGATTTAGACGGATGAAGTGGTTGAGATTCTGACAATAACGCTGCTGCTGGTGGCGAAATAGTTTCTTCAGTGAATTTAGACGGAAGAAGTGGTGTAGACGGTTGGATTTTAGCTTTTGGTGGTGATAAAGGCGGAGACGATGATTGAAATTGAGTATCAGCAATGAATTTAGACGGCGGAAGCGGTGGAGATGTTTGAGATTGGAAAACTTCATTACCGTTTAACGTTGACGGCGAAGACGGCGGAGTTTTAGCTTCTTGTGATGGTCGGAAACGAGTTTCATCAATGGATGTAGACGGCGGAAGTGGTGGAGATGTTTGGGGTTGGAATACTTTATTACCGTTTAACGGTGACGGCGGAGACGGTGGAGTTTCGGCTTTGGGTGGTAGTAAAGACATATGAGACTCACCAGATTCTGACAATGACGGTGGCGATGCTTGCGGCGGAAGTGGTGATCGGAGCTGAGTTTCATCAATATATTTAACTGGCGGAAGCGGTGGAGGTGGTTGGGCGTTGAGCGTTGACGGAGGGGACAAAAGCGTTTTTGCTTCAGGTATTAGTGTTGGAGGTGGCACCGATGGTTGAGATTCTGGCGGCGACTTAGGTGGTGATTGTATAAGTAAACTCCGATGTGTTTTGACATGTTTTGACATCATTGGTGGTATTGGTTGCGATTGAGGCTCTTCCTTTGATTTTGGTGATAACGGCGACTTTGGTTCCGATGGTACATGTGGTGGGAGTGTTGATGTTGAAGGTATCAGAGATGAAGGTGGTGACTGTGGTGGCGATTGAGACAAAGTTTCTTGAAGAGTCCTTCGTGACGGCGGCGGTTGGAGGCTGACGCTTTGCCGTAATTGGACAAGTCTAGCTAAGTTTCCGAGCCGGAATCTCCGGCGAGATTGTCGATTATTAAACATTATTCACTACTCTCACTAATGATTTGGTAATTGAATATGCAGAATTTGGATCCATAAGTTTGGTTAAAATAGATATGAATAAGCTTAAGCTCGAGGAGACAACTTTAGCCTACACGAAACATCGCTTGCTGAGACAAGTATATTAGTAACAGAAAGAAAAGTATTGGATTCACCTCCTTCCACAAATCATTCCTTCGTATACCTTTCATTTCTGAGAAATACAAAATTGGCCCATTTGTTACAAAGATTAGGCCCATTTTATATTTGCGCTTATAAAATGGAGGAATATGAATAAAGTGCAAAATCAACTTTGATTATACAAAATCTACTTTTAGATATATTCTTTTTTAAAACTCTAGATTCAGTATTATATTGGCAGTGTTTCAATTATATACGTTACTATTTTTAACAAAATATATTTATATTTTTAAAATAAAGAAACGAAAATGAAATATTAATAACTAACCATCTCTGGGTAGATAATATGTAAAAGGACTGCAATATTTTCATTTTATCTTCTGCCATGGATACTCTCTCAGCCTCCGTTTCATCCTTCAACCTCCCTTCGCTCCCTCCACCGCCGCAACCACCGTTGAGATCCATCTCCCGCCGCTTTAAAGCCACCGTTAACACCACCACTTCTGCTTCATCCACCAATCTTTCAAAACCAGCATCGTCTTCACCTTCTTCATCATACTCACACAACAAAAACCCTAATTTCCTCAAAGCAATCTCGTTTCCGCTTCCGCACACAAAATCCTCGAGAGTTACTCCTCCTGTGCACGATAAAGCGGCTTCGGGGTTTGCTGCGGCGCTCGTTAGCGTTTGTCAATCAAAGAATTGTCTTGGTCGGACTCAAGAAGATGTCAGAAGATTAATGGAGTTTCTTGTGGGAGAAGAAGAGAAGAGGAACCAGGTCTTAGTCAATGATGTTGTTGAGAGAGGTAAGTTTGGTAAACACATGAAGGGCTTGGTCAAGATGTTGATTTCAAGAGGTAAATCAGGGATCTTGTTTGATGTTTTAATGGAATTCGAGAGAATCTGTAATGAATTAGTCGTTGTTGGTTCAACAAAACTGGTCTGGGTTGCTTGATGATACAAAAGATTGTAAAAGAGATTATTTCAAATCCAAAGTTTGCTTCTTTCACAAAATGATAGGTTACACTACTGTCTTTAGTTGCGGTCTTAATTGAATTTGAGAGAATCTGTAATAAATTGTTCAAGATTATATCAAATCCAAAGTTTGTTTTTTCGTCCACAAAGAATTAAAAAACAACAGGTTCCTACTGTCTTAGGTTGATTTCTTGATGAAACAAAAGATTGCAAGTAAAAAGTTACAGTCTTTTGTCTTTTGTGTTGAACGGACTTTACAGTTACATTGTCTTGATCTTCTTCTTGATTCTTGTCCTTCTGCATCTCCCAATGAACTTAAGAGCTTCATCGATAAGAATCACAGGGAAGGAAACAAGAATAACCACAAACCATTCCCTGAAACTCAAAGGCACAATCCCAAACACATTAGCTAAGAAAGGAACATAGAGAATGACACAGTGAAGCCCAAAGGAGACAGTCATAGCCACAAGAAGCCAAGGGTTTCTCCAAGGTGGCATCTTTAAGAGACTGTTGTCTTCAGACAAAGCGTTCAACGAGTTGAACATCTCAATTGCCACAAGAACAGAGAGTGATAAAGTCATCGGCTTGACTTTCCCTGAAGTGAAGTAATCACAAGGATTGTTCTTAAACGCGATTGTCCTAAGACCACCTGCGATTGTGTAAGGAGTCGCTGTGAAATTCGTTCCCCACGAAGAACACTCTGACCAATTCTGAAGCTGAGTGAAGCTGACCAATGTGTGTCCATCTGAGATTAGACTAATCCCAAGGAATGAAGCTTGTGTGTACCACAAGACAAAGATTCCAACAGTCGCAACTCCAACATAAGAACCAATCACTAGATATCGAATTAGAACCCACGAATCAATGAGAGAATCATCGCTTTTGCGCGGTGGTTTCTTCATGATATCAATATCAGCTGGATTGAAGCCTAATGCAGTAGCGGGAGGGCCATCGGTTACCAGATTAACCCAAAGTAGCTGAACCGGTATCATACATTCCGGTATCCCCAGTGCCGCGGTTAAGAAGATAGAGATCACTTCTCCAACGTTTGATGATATCATATACCTTTTAAAAGAATCATTACCTCAGAAAAATTACAGAGAAAAATAGTATAAATGTGATGTAATTGAGGCTTTTATTTACCTGATAAAAGCTTTCATATTGTTGTAAATGGACCGACCTTCTGCTACAGCTGAGACAATAGTACTGAAATTGTCATCTGCAAGAACCATATCCGAAGCTTCTTTCGCAACCTGAAAATGTACAGCATCATACAGTAAGTATCAGACTCTGCATAAAGCTTCAAAACCACAAATTTAAACTCTCAGTTTTGCTCTGTCAACAAAACCATCTTTCTGATAACTGAAATGTGCATAAATTTTTCTCAGTTAACAAAACCATCTTTCAATCTACACGATGTCGTTAAAAGATGAGTTCCAATGGCTAACAGAGCAAAGTTGGTAGTTTAAATTTCAAAAGAAAGAAGAAAAAAAAGAGGGTGTTAAATGTATCAGAACAAAGTTTAGGGATAATTTTGCGGTTGTTGAAGATTCTTACAGTTAAGTTAGTTAATTTCATTACCTCAGTTCCAGTGATTCCCATGGCGATACCAATGTCAGCAAGTTTCAAAGCAGGAGCATCATTCACACCATCACCTGTCATCGCGACGATTTCTCCCATTTCCTTAAGCATCCTAACGATTTCTTGCTTATGCCGTGGCTCAGCTCGAGAGAACACTTTCCCTCCAGATTTTGACAGAATCTCTGATCGACGTGAAGCCGGAAGAGACATAAACTCTTTACCAGTGAAGCTACTCTCCGAAAGATCATCATTCTCCGAAAACAATCTAATCTCACAACAGATAGCTTCAGCTGTTGATTTGTTATCTCCAGTTATCACCATTACTCTAATCCCAGCGTCTCTACAATCTTCAATTGCTCTTCCAACTTCTTCACGCGGAGGATCTCTAAGACCAACAACTCCAACAAAGATTAAGTTTGTTTCGATGTTCGAATAGCTAGAAGGGTCTAAAAGCTTCTTGTGTGAAGGATGTTCTTCAGAAGAGTAATCCGAAAACTCTCCTAATTCGTCTTTGTAAGCCAATCCTAAACATCTTAATCCTTTTGAAGTCATTTCAGAATGTTTCTTGAGGATTACTTCTCTGCTACATTCATCTAAAGGAACAAGAGATCCATCAGCAAGCTGTGCAAAAGAACTTCTCTCGAGTATACTCTCAGCTGCACCCTGTAGAGAAGAAAAAAGGAAGATTCACTAAACGTTTTTAGCTAAAAACAAGAGAAGAAAATATGGTGTTTACCTTAACAAGAAGCCGGTTTTGTTCATTTGGTTCGCGTACAATAACACTCATGGACTTACGGATGCGATCAAACTCCAATGTCGCTACCTTTTTCGATCTTTTGCTCCACCAATCGCAACAAGCTGGTGCAGCAAGAATGGGGAAACGATCAATCAACAACAAGGCGGATCACAGCAAATGAATGAAAAATACAGGAATGGCAGAATAACTGAATGTCACGGAATCAATCCACCATTTTATAATTGTGTAGTTGTGTGAAAACATTCTAAAACTTACCTAGCTTCACTGAGCTACCACTGTCTGAAAAGTTTGCAACTCCCTCGATATTCTCACCGTTCTTCTCCGGAATACCCATTTTCTCAACAAGAACTTTCAAGGCTGCTTCTGTAGGCAAACCTGATGCTCTAAACAATTTCCCTTCATAGAACACTCCAGCATCATTACAAATTGAACATATCTTTGCAACAGCTTGCAAGTTAGCATCCATATTGTAGCATCCCCAATCCACAATTCCACCATCTTTAGGATCATAAGTCGTACCATCGACTGAAAAGACTCGAGTAGTCGTTGTTTTACTGCCTAATGTGAAGAATTCGGTTGCAGACATCTGGTTTGTTGTTAAAGTCCCGGTTTTGTCTGAACAGATCACAGTTGTGCAACCAAGTGTTTCTACACTCGGAAGCTTCCTCACTATCGCGTTCTTCTGTGCCATTTTTCTTGTCCCTAGAGCTAAACATGTTGTGATCACAGCAGGTAAACCCTCAGGAATCGCCGCCACAGCGAGAGCAACCGCGATTTTGAAGTAGTAAGTGCATTTTTTAAATGAAAACCTGAAATTCACAGGCTTATAGCCATCCACAACATCCCAAGACACAAAGTTTTTGTAGTTTATAATCCACACAAGAACACAGACAATGCAGATAGCAGTAGTCAATCTACTCCCAAACTCGTCTAGCTTCTTCTTTAGCGGAGTCTCACTCTCTTCAAGCGACGCCTCGTGAATCTGCCTCTGGATTTTCCCGATTTCCGTATCCATACCGATACTCGTCACAATGCAAACACAGCTTCCGTTAACAACCGTTGTTCCCGCGAAAACCATATTCTCTTTCCCTTGCAATTCACAATCATCCGTGACTACGAGATTCGCGCCTTTCAAAACCGGCATTGCTTCTCCAGTTAACGAGCTTTGCTCAACTCTTAAAGTCGATGTTTTCAAACCGGAAACTCTCATATCAGCAGGGACTTTATCTCCTACATTTAACTCCACTATATCCCCTGGAACAAGCTCTCTAGCAGGCAAATTCGGCAACACAGTCCCATCTCTCAAAACCTTTGCAGATTCACATTGCATCTCTTTAAGAGCTTCAAGTGCTTTCTCTGCATTGCTCTCTTGCCACACACCAACCACAGCGTTTAAAATCAGAATCAAAACAATCACAAATGGCTCAACAAAGGCCTCGAACCCTGAATCTGACCCATGTTCCTCGGTTTCGCCTAAAAAGGCTAAAACGAAAGATATAAACGCTGCACCGAGAAGAATCTTCACAAGCGTATCATCGAACTGTTCCAATACAAGATGCCATAAAGGCTTGCCTTTCTCCTTAGCGAGCTCGTTGTAACCGTACTTTTGACGACGGATTTCGACATCTTCGCTGGTTAAACCCTTGTCTAGCCTTGTCTTGTACTCTTTCAGACATTGCTCAACAGACCACGACCACGCCGAGAAGGACTTCTCCTCCTCCATTGATTCAAAAGCTTTTGCTTTGGAATTACTAAAAAACGGTTTTTTTTTTAGTGTTTGAAACCGTTTATCAAATTCCTGCAGAAAGTTTAAATCAAACAATGAAATTTTAGATAAACAACAAATAAAGTTGCGGTTTTTAGAGATTTTATTGACATCGTTTACATTAAATAGAGCAAAATATCAAATAAAATTATCCAGTTTTGATTACTTGTAGATCAAATACAAACCCAGAAACCAAAACGAGAACTGAGTGAAAGTGAGAGAGAGAGAGAGAGAGAGAGAGAGAGAGAGAGAGAGAGAACAAAGCAGGTAAAACCCAGAAAACAGAGTATAAACAATAAAAAATCTTACCTAAACTCCAAGAACACACATTAAGTGCTTTCGTCATTGAACTTTCAAATATCAGAGAAACTTCATCAAGAAATAGATAATGATTTGACTAAAAGTTTGCTTGGAGACAAAGCAGAAGACCTAGAATTTTTGAAAAAGAAGAAAAATTTTATTCCCAAATTTGATTCGCGTTCTTCCACTATAAAAGGAAAAAGGACAAATCTTTGATTTGGACAAGTCGTGGTTTTGTGCTTGAAACTCGTTTTCTTTCTTTTTTCACCCTTTTTCGTCTTTTATTGCTTATTTTTGAATAATTTGGCTTTGTTCTTCTTCTCTTCTCTGTGGTTTTGCTTTACAGAAAAGCGTAGGTTTGGTAATAGTGGTGTGTGTGGTCCAATCTGATTGGCTGTTCATAAAGAAAAAACGGAACGTTATCATTCCTATTTATCTCCGTTAAAAGACCATATTACCCTTCTTGCAAAACCGTTATTACGTGTTTGACTTTCCCTCTCCCGTACGGCTCGCTCAATTGGGATATTCCACTTCTATTAAAAATCAATTAAATACGATAATGTTTTTTTTTTTTGGTACTCTTATACTACTATTTAAAAAACGAAAATGACACATCATCATTTCTTAATTTTAATTTTTTACTATTTTGTAATCATATACTATATATGTTATTCTATCTTAATACCAAAATATTGGAATCTGAAAAAGATAAGACTAAAATTATGGATTGTTGAAACTTGAAACCATCGCCTAAATCACTAATTATAAAACTTAGAAAAATATATTTTAAAATCTAAAACTCTGCGTACAATAATCAAAGCAAAAGTCAATGATTTAAGACTTTGAATAAAATAAATAATTAAATTTCTTCTTCAAATATCTGTCAGTACGAGTGGTGTCTGAAAACTCTGCAGCCTATTCCTATTGTACCACCATTAATTATTCTATATCCGATTTTTTTGGTTACAACAAAAGTGAAGTTCCTCGAAGTTTCTTCCATTATTGAGCCTGCACTCACCACCTATACACATTATGCTCTATTTGTTTATCTTTTTATATATTCTCACGTATAACAAGCTCATTACCCATAATTAAGTTTACAATTATTGATTGTATATTAACTCTAATTTATATTCCCTTGTGCCGATTAGAAGACTTGTGATATGCATATTTAACAGTAAAATAGATGACAATGAGTTTAATAACAAGAGGTTAATAAACAAAACAAATTTATACTATTTTGTACAATAGTATTAGGATGTGATTTCATTTGAGTGTCATTCTGTTTTTTGGGCCGTATAGCGGATTCTTTAAACCTAATAAGAGTCCAATACACCAAGAAAGGAAGAAAAAACATCTTTGTTATAAAAGCCCATTTAAACACGCATGCTTAAGTTACCATGTTACCCTCCATAGCGATTGTTTGTCGTCATCTAACAGTTAACGCCGTCAAAAGATTCCGTAACGGCATTGGTCCAACAGCTCCAGTTTGATCGCCAAATCATATCTCCGCCGCTGACGTAAGAATCTCCTTCTACTGCAATTTCCAGAAGCAAAGGAGAAAGCTTTTTTTTTAGACGAAGCAATGGGTGTACTCACGAACAAGGTTGAGAGAGACGAGCTTAAACCTGGAGATCATATTTACACTTACCGAGCCGTTTTCGCCTATTCTCACCACGGTGCTTTGATCCCTTCCTTTTGTTATCATCTTCATCAATTGGCTTTTGATGCAGTGTGTCTGAATCGTACAGAGTTTTCGTCAATTTGTCAAAATCATCTTTAATCTCTGTGTGGCTGTTAGGGTTTTTTTTCCTGATGCCAAAGATATTGACTTTATGGAAACTTGATCTTGAAAGGCTTTCTTCTGTTTTCTCTGGTTTCACTCTTAGTGATGTTTGGTCAATGGTGGTAGCAAATAGATTTTGATTGCTTTTGTTGACATTTCAACTGAAAGATACCAATTTGTTTTCTTCTGAATTTTCCACATTTGTAGGCGTATTTGTTGGTGGTTGCAAAGTGGTTCATTTCAAACCTGAGCACAACTTGATATCTCCTACACTCGCTTCTTCTTCTTCGTCTTCTTCGTCTTCTTCAGTTTCAGACCTTAATGTTTCTACAGAAGCTCCTTGCCCTACATTTCCTGACTGTGGATACAAACAACCAAAGAGTGGAGTGGTACTTTCTTGCCTTGACTGCTTCCTCAAAAAAGGTTCTCTCTACCGTTTTGAATATGGAGTCAGCTCATCGATATTCCTCACTAGATTCCGCGGTGGAACTTGCACGACTGCTCCATGTGATCCGCTTCAAACAGTCATCCATAGAGCAATGCACCTTCTCCAAAACGGATTTGGTAACTACGACATCTTCCAAAATAACTGCGAAGATTTTGCTCTCTATTGCAAGACAGGATTGCTCATCCTGGATAAGAACGGGGTTGGAAGAAGCGGTCAAGCTAGCTCCATTCTGGGCGCTCCTCTAGCTGCACTCCTCTCTTCACCTCTCACATTGTTGATCCCAAATCCTGTTGGTGTAGCAACTGTCACTGCTGGGATGTATTGTATGAGCAGGTATGCTACTGATATCGGTGTTAGAAACGATGTGATCAAGGTTCCCGTTGAGGATTTGGCTCTGAACCTTGACTTTAAAACCCTCAAGAGAAAAAGGAAAGCTTTTGACACCAGCGTTTCCAGGTGAACATAGACTCTATTATGTTCATGTAAAAGTACATAAGACTGGCCAATGCTTAGTCACTATCTTATTTCCCCTCGATCTCATTTCTTGTTTGCTATGGTGACACTGTAAAAAGATTCTCTAGATTCATTGTGGATTCCAGCATTATTAAGATTTAGTTCTATAACTTGCTTTTTTGGCCTTAAAACCATGCCGAATAAAAACTTCAGTTACGGAACGAAGCAAACTCATATACTAAAAGGCTTATATATACATGAAAACTCCGCTTAATATCTTCATGTATGTTGAGTTTTCGATATGTAATTGAAAGTGATTTAGGAACTTAGTGGTGGTTTTTTAGTGTTGTTGTCTCCGGTTTTCCTTTTTTGAATCTTGTTCGAAATCTGCAAGATTCGCCAGTTCATCGACTGCTTCGACGGTTGTTTGAATTCTAGCTGCGTTTTCGATTAACAACGAAACCAAAGTGGCAACAGGAAGGACTTCGTGTAGGCTCATCGAGATGGTTCTATTGTCTCCTTTGTTGTCCTCATCAGATGGAACATCTTCAGGTTTGTTTGTCTCAATTGGAACAGTTTTTAATGTTTCTTGAAGCTCTTGTACTGCAGAGTTCATATCAAACACCAAGAAATCTATCTTCGATGATTTTCTCGTGTTCGTCATCATTTCCATTAATTCTCTTAAGATTTTTGAAGAAGCGGAGCTCAGTTTCATACAAGCTTCCCCGAAATGCTTCTTGACCTGGTCTGATGCCTGTAGAAGCAGAAGACACTAGTTTTAGTTTTACAACCTCTAAAAGTTAGTTCTTCAAAACTATGATAAAAATTAAAAGGTTACCTCTGTTTCATAGTTGATGCAGATACTGAGGTTCTCAAGGCAATAAGCACATCTGCGCATGGCAGCCCCTATCTTTACGTATAGCTTCCATGGATGCTGGAAGTTAAAGCTTCCATGTGCAGGTTCCCATCTGGCTAGATTCGCCTAGAGATTTAAGAAAAAAAACAAAAAAGAACCGAAAGCGAGTAAGCGGCTGCAAATCAAGAAGATAAACTTTTTCGTTATCCCCATAGATAATCTGTTAAGTTACCATGGCTTCCTCTGTTCCCTTGGAGTTTAGCACACATTTGAATCCTTGCAATTTCATGTTAGTGTCTTCATCTTCCTTTCGATTCGTCGAGACTTCGTTCTCCTTGAAGTACTCTGCTACACAACCTGCAGTTTTAATAATAGTCAGCGCACAAGCTACTGCTGAATCTTTCATAACAATATTGGTTTTCTAATGCCCTTACCATCTAATGAGTCGGCAAGTTTCTCAAGGTTACGTTCAATAAGACGGTGAAGCTGAGATCCTGCCCAAATGGGACAGAGGAAGACAGTAATGATAATGCAGATAGATGTTCCAATTGCAATAGTTGATACTCTTTGCTGAGCCATTTCAACCAGCTTATCTACTCGGTAACCGCCTACTGAGACAAGGCTAAATGTGAGGATAAAAATCATTGCTCCATAGTCGAATTTGGCTTTGAATGATGGCACAAACCGCGAGTAAGTAGCTGCGAAAGCTGCAAGAATCAAAACCACAAAGAGGAATTTAATAAAGATTGATCCTCTTTTTGGTTATTTACAATAAAGACTGATCATTTTTAGAGTTTTGGCCATTACCAAAGAGGAAAACAGAGCATCCAATCACAAAAACCTCAGCTTTCCCTGATTGAGTGGCGACCCAATGAACAGCAATGCCTAGTGAACCAGCTAATATAGTTGCCACAACTCTGTTTATACATTTGGAGAATGTTGCTCCTGATGTACATGGAGATACATACACATATTTACATACATATAAGGTCAATTTCACTCGTTAACAAGATGAAGGTTGCAAACTGTTGAAAGTGGATTTAGTTTTACGTACCAACATTGGACTCGAAGACGACGACAACAGTCATGATAGCCCACATGGCATTTCCTCCAACACCATCATACAAAGGTCTCATGTAATAAAAGATTGAGACTAATGAAAGTGCAAGTCCTACTTTCATACAATGTACCACTTTGGCCGGATCATCTGCCCCAATCCTCCAAGCTTTCCTCATAAACTTTGCGGTTCGCTCCACGATAACCTTCATTACCAAATCCTTTAGCCAATGAAAGATCCTTTCACTTAGTCCCGATCTTGGAACCAATCTCTCTGTTGTACCATTGTCTACACTTATCCTCCACTCTAGCTTCCCTGCTTCTTGTGATGCCATATTATTAAACCCGAGAACCTGAATCTTAAACTGTAAACCAAAAATTCCAAACAATGTGAATGTTTTGGGTGTTTTTTTTTCTTATGAACAATGCAATTTGGAGTGTTACATATATAGAGATTATAAAGGTATTATTACTATTTTTGAAAGTTCTTGAAATTATTTTAAGTGGTGAACTAATATTATTTGTTATCTACTAATATAATATTATTGATCACTCTCTCCCACTTTGATATGCAAAAAAAAAGAAAAAAAAAGGGAAAAGATTAAGTGGCCTAATTGAAATTTTATATGATTAGTTAAATTTTGTGCTACAAAGTCGTCATCGCATAAGTACTGATGTTGAAACCTTCGTACATCCATCCATTTCATTGCAACGTTATAATAATTAAATAATAAATTTAATGTCCCAATATGTAAAGAAGTTTCGATGCATACACATTAATTGCTCATCTAAAAACGATCCAAGTTACGCATTTTTGGTTTTAAGATTTTACGTATAATCAACCCTTTCTTGTACTATTCTATCATATAGATATGTATAGTAAAATCTATCATAGTTATATTGTAAGTTCTTTTTCATATAAAACATTCATAATAATTTATTTTTATATCATTAACTCATCATAAATTTGCAAGGATTGATATCATTTATGATTGAGTAGCTAGCTCCATCACTCAATCGATCAACCAAATTGTTAACTAGCTCATTACGGTATTAATTTTTTTTCATTTCAAATCACTTTTTCCCATACACGAAATTATAAAATAAAAATTAATCAATTAGAATAAAAAAAATCATATTACTATTACATGCACTAGCCACTCAGTGATATCAAAGATATATGTGTGCGTGTGTGTGTGCATTGCGTGCGTACATACGTACACGATTTCACGTTAAGTAAAACACATGAAAAGTGGATTGTCGTAAGCAAATATATAAAGCCCTTCGCATATTCCTTATTCTGATTAGAGAACTCACTGTATGACGAAATAACTTTATAAGTCTTATTTGCTTTATTAATTTTTTTTTCCTTGCAATTAAGTTCGAATTAAAATTACTATTACATGCACCAAGTGATATCAAATATATATATGAAAGTGGCACGTTTGACTTGCACTAGCTACCCTTTTAATAATGTTACATATCAAAAGTTACAATTCTTGAGACGTATATAATACATATACACACAAACCAATTAGAAGAAAAAATGACATAACCTAACTTTAATTTAGGTCACTAAGTGTGTCCCAAATTATAAGAGACCTAACTAATTGTTGGGCTCCCTATCAAAATATTATCTTGCCCTAAGTGGACGCACTTATATATATTATCACTAAACAAGATTTCTATTTATATATGCCTTTTAATTCATATTTGTGTGGTGCAAAGTTAATCGAAGAGTACAAAGAAGAAAAATTTGTACTACTTTACCTTCTTCGGGTTTCCCTATTGGGTCTTGTGAATATTTGTGAAGTGCCCTTCAGCTTATCACCTTTTGATGGTGATTTGATAAGAAGAGCGGTTTAACTTTTTTTCTCTTATCAAATTAGTTTTTAAATATATCGTGTTGGAGTTAGGTCATGAATGATATAAAGTTGTTTATAAAGATTTTATCATTGTATATCTCGCAAAAGAAAAATCTAATATCATCGGCATGCAAATGTTGATTGAATAATTAATAGGAAAAAATTATTATGTTCTATTCACAATATCAAATTAACGTATAATAATTTGCACCGAATATAGTTCTACAAGACACAAAATAAAAAGAATAAAACTATTATGTTTTAACCCAAAAAAAATGATTTTCAATGTGATTTATGGATACTAAATAAGCTCTTGACTTCTGTTCTCAACTTCTCATGGATTATTTCGGAATTTGTTGACACAACATTTTTAGTGGAACAAAGTGGCATAAAAAAGCCATACGTCCTATACATCTCGTTACTTCCTTTTGTCTCCAACTTTTTTTTTTTTTTCATTTTGCATTTTAAAATTTGATGATTTTTGTTTTCTTGATCACAAAATTTTAATAGTTCAATACCGTTTTCAAATACATATTAAAAAAAAAAAGATATTAGTTACAAATTTTCATTGATAGCTTAAAACTTTTTTTACTTGAATTATTTTTTCTTAAACATGTTTTAACAATCTCATATAGACAAATCACAAATTACAAATTGACATTTCCTTCCATTAAATGCCGAGTGGTTCGCTGATCTGACTTATGCAATACAACTCCACAAGCTAAGTACGTGGCACCGATGCATATCTCTTTGGGCCAGTCGGATTATTCTTAAAAGGGCCATTAGGCCTACCTTAATAGGCTAAAATAAATCCGACAGTGCAAGCTTACTTTTTAGTTTTAGTCTAATCTCTATGTTTATCTAAATCTCTTCTAATCTATACATACTTTATTGTAGGGTTTCTTTTTTTTTTTTTTTGGTTTTTTTGAGAGATGTTTTTATATTTTATTGGGGAGGGAGATCCAAAATCTTCCTATGTAATAATGTATTTTGTTAGTTAGTGATTCTCTTGGGCTCGTGATAGGTATAATAAACCTATATCAGGCCTACTACACAAAATGAGCCAGCCTTGAACGTGTCATTAATAATCCAGTAAGCTGTTCGTAATCTAATCGGCGTGTTTCGTGAACGACGCCATTATTTAGCCTTCATCTGTGACCCGGCCGGGGAACTTACATCATCTCAATCAATTGTTGTAGGCTTTTAGCTAAGTACGTTTGTTTGTTTGTTGTTATAATCAAGAGTTCCTCAAACTTGTTTGCGGATCTGAGCATGTGCAAAGATGTACATTTGAGCAGGGCCCATATTTTTTTTTTTTTTCTTTTTTTTTTGAATTAACATGTAAAATAGGGCATATTTTAAAAATTGAACTGGATCCAACAAAACGTTCCTTATTTTTGAGCCGCCTCTGCTTGCTTGACTTATTATACCAAAGAGCTTGTACGGTCATGGACCGTGGATGGTTGTCAATTGTGATGAGGTTGGAATGGTGACAAAAGAAGAAAACTTGCTGATTGTTTTTTCTGTAGTTCAGTAACTCGAGTTGGAGTTTTATTAATCCAGAGGTAGGCAAATTCGCTGGATACAAGGATATATATTCGGAAGCCAACTCGAAACCCAAAGCCAACAAGGCCAACATCAATAAAATTGTTCCAACCAAAAATCGAACTAGAAAAAAAAAAACAAAAAAAAAAAACGAGTTTATGCTTTGTCTCTATACTATTACCAGTCCGCCACTACCATTGAGGTTCTTGATTTCGTATTGTATCACTTGCTCTCTTTTGCATCACTACACCAACTTGCTGCTCTGGTCTTAATCAAACTACGCTAGCTGCCTCAATATGCACTATGCTTTCACGTTTTGTCTTCATCTGCTCCTCAAATTTTTAGAATATTTATGCCACTATTTTTGTAAAAATAATAAGTACAATATTTAAACTTACTTTTTTATATACATTTTGCGTGTGTCTTGTTGAGTTAAAAACTTAAAATGCAAAGAGACAAGGGTCATCTTTGGTCTTCTCATGAAAATAGAAAACAAAGTAAAGAAAATATAAATAGAATCTCAGTGGGTATGTAAGAAAACGATTTGAGATTGGAATAGTCTTTAGTTGGAGCAGGTATGTTGTCGTGTCTTTTTGTTACTTCAAAATAATAGTCTAATAAGAATACTATGTTACAATGCAGTTTTTGTGATAATTTAATACTACAGGTCGTGTTGTTTTCAATACGCAATTTTGTTTATGGACAACTGGTCTCCTTAATTAGTTTCCTAAATAGACTTTGCTTTCGAGATAAGTCTCACATAAACTAAATTGAACAATCGGAGCCATGTAGGATCTTGAAACAACTCATCCGTACGTATAGAGTTAAAAAAAAAAACAATTCTTAAGTATTGGTAAATTAATTCTAAAACCCTCCATTAAATTATTATTAAAAGAATCTCCCAGGTAAGAGATTTAAATATAAAAAAAACCTCAAGTATAAATCAGTCCATTTAAAAATCTCCAAATATATTACTACTATCAATAAATAAAAAAATCTATTCGTTTGTAGTTTCCCTATACATATCTCGTTTAGTCTATATTTTGCATTATTGTTTGTTGAAAATGACATGTATTTTTTATTAGATTTAAAATAATAAGATGTTTGTTCAAAAATAGTATGTGTCTTAAAAATTGCTAATATGGTTTAAAATATCTAAACGTATAAAATAGAAACATGCATTGGTTTTTGTGCTTATATATTATTTCAGATGCGTTTAATTCCTAAAACTATACAAGAATTCATTTTCATTGGTTTACGCATCATAGAATATAGAATGTGATATTTTAGTTATATTGATTCATTGTTTTAGATTTTCAATCAATTATATAACGTTTCTAAAGCTATTTTAAAACATGGTATTCTTATGTCTAAAAAAACATACTCGGCGTCTTTTAATAAATCAAAATACAAAAATATTAATTTGATGGCAGTTGTTTAGGGTTATGATGATATATAAACATATGAGTTTTTTTTGTTAATAAATATCTACTCGAGGGGTTTATAATATACTATTAATTATTTTTTTAACAGCAAGTCAATTATATTATAATATATTAGTAATTATTTGAGGATTTTTACTAATAATTTTGTTGAGGGATTTTACAGAGGGTTTATTCGTTTAAGGAATTTAATGGATTTGGAATCCTCGTAAGATTTGGAATCCCATGCAAATTTTTATTAATTTTAAAATTAAACAAAAAAGTTTTCAAAATAACACTGTGGAGCATGGATTTCAAATTTTTCTATTTATAAGTAAAATAGATGTTTAAATCCATTCAAATCCAATATGAAATTAATTTCATATTCAAATCTTTAATATTGAATAAAATGATGATTTTAACTATTATTTATAAATGATGAAACCAATAAGACATGATTTAGAAATCTTTTTAAAATCATGATTTTATAATACATGATTTTACTTGGATTTCTAAATTCACTAAAATCTTTAAATGAATAAACCCCCTAAATGTACCGAGTAGTACCTGAGAAGTTTTTCGTTAGAATCTCTTAGTTGAAAGTCTTTTTAATTAAAAATTTAATTGCAGGATTTAGAAGTAGTTATGCCTATAAAGGGGTTTTTCATTAAAATCCAGTGAATAAATGATCTGTGTCTTATATATGGATATCTTCAAAACATTTTTTTCTACACCTTATTTATCGAGTGCTCGTCTTTAATAAGGACGTGCTCTTCTTTCATGGATAAAAACATCATCCTAAATTTATTTTTACTGGATACAGATGTGTTGACATATATGTGAATGTTTCACTTGTAGGTAACTCGCGGTCCATATATACATTACTTATTGAGACGATAGTATTTGGAGTTTGGTTTTATTGTTGCCAAATTTATTTCGGACCATATGCATATTTGCGAAGTTAAAGAAGAAAATATCATCTTAAAACTATATAGCAGTGATAAAAAACCCATATGTCTCATGTACTTAGAGCATCTCCAAAATACTCACTCATTATCTTTAGGTCGGACATAATTACTCGTTACTCACTTTATATTCGCTACTTGCTTCAGGCATGTCGAATAACAAGCCAACAAATTAGATTACTTGCAAGTTCAAGTCAACTAACAAGCTTAATAAAAAAGTTATATTACTTATTTCGTTACTTGATACTCATTAAAAATTACGTGATACTAAAATACGCTTACTTGATATTTGTTTGTAGTTATTTGTTACTAAAATACTAATGCTCGAATTTTTATAATAGATTAATAGTTTAAATTATTATGAGTTTATAATTTTGATTTTTTAATAAAAGATGACCAAAATAACTTATTAATCTTTGAATTTGTATAGAATAGTTTTTTATATATATTTTTTAAAAATTTAAATAACAACTACAGAATTTATAGTAACAAGGCGGATCAAGTAATTTGCAAGTAATTAAATTTTGGACGGATACTTGATCTAGCAAATACTTGTTTTAGACAAGTCAAGTAAGCCAAAAAATTATTTACTTGTACAAGTCAAGCCGGGTTACAAGTATCATGAAATTAGCAAGTAAGTACTTGACTTGTGTCCAGTCTTAAATATTTTAGCATCAAAAAAATACAATAAAAATAATGAAAAAAGAAATGAGAGAACAAAAACGGTTCTTATTTAAGAACTAAGAACTTCTTAGGCAAAGTTTAGATTCCCACATATCACATGTTACAGTATAATTAGTTGAATATAATTTATAACTTAAAATTTAATTAAATAACTAAATTATATTTGAAATAATATTATAATATAAGTAAGATATTTTTGTTGAGTTTCGAAAGTGCTCTTATTAACGTAAATCACAGCAAAATTACTTTAATAGCTAAACCTAATTATATTCATCTCAATCAAACAAAAATATGATATGATATAAGACTATATACAATAATAGGCGCTAGACATTTATGTGTTAAAACGTAAAAGGTCCTAAAGCAGCAAACTAAAAGCCAAATAAGTGGCTCCATCAGACAAAAGACAAAGAAAATGAACAGAGGAATTTATAAAAAGTGGAAAGAAGAATCATCATGCTCCTCCCAAGGCGACTCTTCCGGGTCTGAAAATTCCAAATCTAATCACTAACTATTTGTTTTTGTCTTTATTATCTTGTCCTTTTGACGATATTCATATCACCATGTTGGTCCACCACTATCACCACCTAGGATGATTCCACTCCATAGCTCATTGCTTGAACCACCTTCTCTCTTCTTATTACCATCATCGTGTCTCACATGCTGATGATGATGATGGTCTTCATAACCTCCATAAGGATACATCATCTTACTTCCTCCTCCATTAACAACGAAGTTATCATGATTACCAATCTCTTCCTCGTTCTTGTCTAGTGAAAACCTAAGATTCTTTTTCTGGTGGTCATGATCATACTCTTGACGAAACTGAATCATTCCCATAGGAGCTTGAAAAAGACCGTTCTGCCCTCCTGTCACAACTTGCTCGGTAAAATGGACATAATGCCCTTGAGCTCGCTTGTCTTGCATAGGGGTGGAGAAGGAAAGGCTGATCAGCTCATTATTATTATCTTGGGTCTTGCTAGGGTTTGATGGTGATGGTGATGATGATGATGTGAAGACAAAAGGAGGGTTGAGATCTGGGAGATTCTTGGTTGAAGAAGAAGTAGGGGAATTTGGAAGTAGTAATGGAAGCTTCTTGTTCTTTCTTGAACCTCCGCCTACGGGGACGTTACGGAGAGAACCACCTTCAGTCCAATACCTCCGACAAGACTTACACAAGTACCTAGGCTGTGCTAAGCTGTAGTTGTTGTAATAACAAAACTTGGTGTTGCTTGAGTTGCATCTTGGACAGTTTCTTGGTTCTTGTGGCCTAGTGCTCATCGTCGTCATCAACTTCTTCTCATCATCCATTGTCATTGTGGTTGCTGTTGTTGTTGTTGGTGGTGGTTGTGTTGTGACGATGGTGTTATACGGAATATTGTTAGTAATAGTCATCTGATGTTGGTATTGATCATGATCAAGATGATGATACTGATGATGATGGTCCATGATGTGAGCTTCAATTACAGTTTATAATTAATCCCTGTGATAAGTATGTATGATCAACCCATCGACAGAAGCATATAAAAGCATGAAAACAAAAGTAGAACTTATAAAAAGTAGCACATACATAAATATAAATAAATAAAACGTATTGAAAGAACATAAAAAGTTGAAGTCCATAAACCAACTATAGAGATTTTTATACATGGAACTATGTGTAGTATACGGACGATCTAGACTACTCAACAAAGGATCTGAGAGAGTGGGAACAAATAATCACTTTCTAACGTATGGATCGATCAAGAAACTAATAAAAAGGTGTTAGGAGCTGATCTCTAAAAAGCCAGACATCTTTTAAAAAAGGGACAAAATTTCAAAGAAATCAGAAGGTGGAAAGATGTAAACCTTTGAAAAGTATAACCCCCCACCCCCCCCCCCTAATTAACACATAAACCAAAAAGCAAAAGAAAATTAAAAGGAAAAAAAATAGAGAAAGTAATTTGCAGAAGAAACAAGAAGATAAGAGAAAAAGGGAAGAAGATGAACTGACCTGATGTGCAAAGAGATGACTTAGAGAGAGAGAGAGAGAGAATATTTTGAGGCTAAAGTTTAGAAGTGTTGGGTTTCACTTTTATGGGCATTTTAGTGGTGTGTTTGTTTTGACTATCTTTTAATTCTCTCTTTTTTTTTAAAAAAAAAGATGGTTCTATGATTCTATCATCATAAAGTAGTTGATATTTAGCATAATATATTGATTTTTTTTCAATTCGAGGCCAAAAAATTAGAGTATACAACTATACATTTAACTAGCTAAAACCTTGATTGAAAAATGTAGTACTTAAAGTCTAAAAACCTTGATTTTGAAAAATTGATACGTTAATCATGTAACTAAGAAATAATGATAGTAAATAGTTGGAAAAAAATAGATCAGTTAAAGGATTTTTCATTAAATTAACAATATTAGTTACTATAAACAGAAATCGTTAATAACATAAATATTTTTGCTGACAAAGGATTAAAATTATTAACGTTTTTTAGTTCATGAGTCTTTTTACTAAGAGTAATAATTTAGAATTAAAAATAAATCAGACCAAAGTTGAGGATTTCTTTCATTAAATTAACAACATTTTGTTATTGTAAACATAGGACATTAATGTTTCCGCTGACATATGACTAAAATTATTAACGGTTTTTAGTTCATGGGTTTTGTTACTAAAAAAATAGTTCGAAGTTAAAAATGGATCGGACCAAAATTAAGGGTTTCTTTCTTTAAATTAACAACACTTAGTTACTGTAAACGAAAATCATTAAAAACATAAACATTTTTGTTGATAAATAATTAAAATTATTAAAAAATAATTGTAAACGGAAATAGTTAAAACATAAACATTTCTGTTGATAAATAATTAAAAGTATTTTAAAAAAATTATTGCAAGAATTTTTTTTTTTTACTAAAAGAAAAGTTCAAGAAAAAAAATGAATCGGGCTAAAGTTGAGTGTTTCTTTCTTTGTCAAACAATGATAGTAAATATTTCTATAATAGTAAATAGATATATAATAGAAATTAATATTTTTGGATGTCTTTCCTTTGTTTGCAACTTACAGGCTTACATCATATCAACGGGCTTAAAGTGGGCTGAATGTTCAACTTAGCCCAAAATATGAAAGTGTGATAACTTTAACTTGATTGTTTGGGGCCTTCTCAGTTTCAAAGAGATGACCGAGAACACTTCTCCACCCTCGATTCACTTCTCATTGACACGTGTAGCAAATCCAGCTGTTCACATGGATTACTAATATACCAATAAGGCAACAAGCCAATTCGTCAGTACGCTGTCGTTTTGGTGACAACGTTTAACTTGTAAAAAGAAAAGATCATTTCGATCCTCCGTTCTCTTCATGTCGTTCCATTGCACAATCTATGCGATGTTTTCTTGTTTGGTTTAGTTTTTTGACGAAAATTTAAGTTCGATGTGTCTTAATCCGTAACCGGAATCTATTCTGTCTGGTTTAGGTTAAAGTAAAAGAGCTGTTAATGAAGATAATATTATCAAGAAGGTAACATATATATGAAGAGCCTTCAAATGTTCTTGCGTTTTTGTTACAAACATGATGAATAATATCCCTTGGACCATGATCATGAATCCATTTATACATCGTAATATTTTTCTGTTTCTCTTTACAAAAGTTTCAAGAATATTCAAACATTACAAACACAACAACAACAATAAGCGTGAAGAAAAACTAGGCTTCATAATGATTTTAATGGTCATGTCATTTTCTTGGAAATATTGAAACAAAAAAAATCCATAAACAAAAGTTTGAAGTGCAGAAACCAGAGGAGGTTTCTTGATTTTTGATGTTTTATCTTGTAGAAATCAGAGCAGAATCTCAAACTGTAGTCTTCTTGTTCTTCCATGGAACCACTTGCTTTAGTCCTGCATACACATTTGTCTGATCCAACCACAAAAAAATGTTAAGTGCTGACATATTCAATATCCACTTTTAAGACACAAGTATATAGAAGAAAAAAATATGTAGAAACAGAGCATAAAACAGAGGACTTACCCAGAAATGAGACTTTGAAGAAGAAGAAGAAGGGGGTGCAGGAAGAGTAGAGAAGCTCCCTGTTCTGTTAATGCTTGAGATCTTCACTTCACAAAACCTGCTGCTTTGGCTGCTACTAATACCATCACCATGGCCAAAGCTTTTGTCTTGTCCTTCTTCTTCCTCTTCTTTTCTGCTGTATTCACTCTCTCTATCCACAGAAGATGGAAACACATAACTACCTCTACCAAACTCTGTTTTCCCCTTTAATGCTCTCCTCCTCCTAAACCCAAAAAACCCTAATCTCCCTCTCTTCTTCACAAGAGCCAAAGAGCCACTACTCGTGTCCGCTTCCACATCCTCTAAATCACCATTGATGTCACTCCTGAAAGACCCATAACAATCAGCACTACCCTTTACCATCATCCTAAACGAAGGTGAATCCATCCTTTTTGATCTCGTCATGCTATAAGGTCCATCAAAGACAGTGATGGGTGATTGCAGTTTCTTTACTAATCCTCCATCCTTTTCAAGCGAGAGTAGCCTTGGTGGTAGCTCCAAGGACTTGTGGGTTTCAGGAGAAGATGAAGAATAAGAAGTTAATGGTGAGGAAGAGGAGGAAGAAGAAGGAGAGTTTTGCTTGGGCTTGCCAGGCTCTTCTTCCCAGCTAAAGGGGACTGAAGCTGCAATGGAACTGTGAACAGGTGATGACAGAGAGTGGCTGTGAGTGTTGGGTTTTATTGGTAACACAGGAAGTTTCATTACTGTCAAGTTTGCTTCTTGCTCTGTTTCTTTTCCAGCTTCCATGGTTCTATGTGGAAGTTGGATCTCTCTCTCTCTCTCTCTCTCTCTGCTCTGCTCTTCTCTTCTCTGAGGTGGGTGTCTTTTATATCTACAAGTGTTTTATGCTGTGTCTTTATCTGAGGTTTGTTTTTTTCTCTATTTCTAGTGTTTCGTGTAGATTTGGGAGTCAGGGAGCACATTAAAGGCAATTACAAGAACTTTTGATTCGAAATTTAATTGGGGCATTTTCAAAATTAAATACAATAAAGATTAGGAACAATATGTGTTTTTATCATAAAGAAAAAAGCAAGTTGAAAGCCAAAAAGAAAAAGGAAAAAACGAGTTGAAAAGAAAAACATAAAAACAGTTTCATATAAACAAAACAAATTGTCTAAGATTTTTCAACTTGTGCCGGTCTCATCTTATCTTATTATACATTGTCCACTATATATTTTAGCTTACCTATGTGGTATTTAATTGAGTATATATTGTTTTCCAAGTATGAATTTTTACATTTTCTAGAAATTTGTCTTTGTTCAACAAAGACTTAAAAATAAAAAGAAAGTCGCCGGAAAGTGACATAGGTGTATAAGCTTTAGCAAAAGTCGGGTTTATATGTTTTGGTCAGTGAAGCCTTTAATTCAAATCAGGCGTGGCAAAGAAAACGTAACTTTCCGATAAAGAAGACATTAGGGAACCAACAGAAGAGATTATATACGAGAAGAGATCATGAAAGCAAAGTAACCTGAAGAAAACATGAGCCACTTGGAACTTCCCTGGGACTCAAATCAACATTTCAAATCCTCCAACATCCCACATTTAAACTCCCAACAAATTATCCCTTTATTTTGGTACTTAACATGGATATATATGTCATCAAAATGGTAGTATAAAACTACTCGATATAAGTAATTTAATGTGACAGAACCAAGAACACAACGGGATCCAAAAAAATAAGTAACACTAAAAAAGCTTGAGATTTTAGACTATAAGAAAATAATAAACAAATATTAGTAAGGAACGAGTGAGTCAGCTGTTCTCCAAATTTGTTGCTATTATACTAAATCCGGATTTGATCAGTGTTTTCCACGATGTGAGAGTTATTTGGCCGGTATGCCATTATTCTTTTTTACGGGGTGTTGGGCTACTGAATCGGTCCATTATGATCTAATTATAATGTTGACGAGAAAAAAAAAATGTTAGATACTTTGTCGGGGAATGAGGTAATTGTCATGGTTCATCATTCAACTCGAGATAAGTCAAATAAAAACTAAATCAATATCCAAATGAGTAAAGCTTTTTTGACCTTTTCAAGCAAAACAAGCGACCAAATAAAGCAGAGTAACTGACAAGAATAGGTGTCAAGAGTTCGCTCGTCATAATGAAATGATTTGATATCACATACTATAGTTATGGAAGTGGGGAAATTTTGCAATCAAATTGCAATCTGCAAGCTGGCTAACTAATTTAGGCATTATTGCACATAACCAAAAAAAAGACCATGAACAAAGCAAAATCAATGGAAGACACATCCAAATATCTAATACATATTGGTATACACGTTAATTGCATACCAACAAGTGCATGTGCCTAATAAACAGTACCTTTAGGCTTTAGTTTACTTTAAAATTTGCTAGTTTCAATTAAAAGTAAGGTGAAAGGAACCTTGATTCAATCAAGAAAACATTTATGTCTAAACAAATAGAAGTAGTGAAACTGCGATAACGATATGAAAAGAATTGTTAAAACTTCTTTATTGGCGTAGATATTGTTGTTCTGACAAAGAAATGAGTAAACAACAAAAGAAAGTTAAGAGAGAGCACAAAGGCCCAAAACACAGTTTTGTAATGTAATGGACTCGATTTGAACGAGCATAGACAAGAAACAAAAGTACATTAAAGAAATGAAAATGAAGGTTCCAAAGAACATATAAAGATTTTATCCTCAGAGTATGAGCCACTTTATTTTGGAATTTAGTTCTATGTCCAGTCTCGTTGTTATCCCTCCATTTACCAATTTCAAAAACCAAAGAACTGGAGGGAATCAAGACAGATCATAAAAGAGGAATCTTATTTGAATTATAGGAAAAAAGAAGGACATTTATAAAAGGGGAACATTAAAGAACTTCGATCAATCAAGAATATGTCTCAAAGAGAATAATTTCAAATCAGAGATTAAAGTGGTCAGCTATTGATCAAAATTACAGTTTCTGAGTTTCTATCGTTTGAAGCTGTTTTAGGATAAAATCTAGAAATGAGAATCATATAGTTCAAGATAACTAAATATTTTTGTTAAGACTATGAGTTTCCAACTCAAAACCAATTGGCAATGAGTAGAGTGACCATTTATGTTATATATTAGTCAAGATCCCTTCCAATTTCCGATGTGAGATATTAATCTCTAATAACTTTAACCAGAAAGTACAATGGATTGGGAAAGCTAGCAATTCAATGGAACTAGCAATGATTGTCTCTAATATCTCTGATGATCAGTGTTTTAGATGAATACCAAAAACAAGGGAAATTAGCAACTCTTCCTGGAGATTCTGCAAATTAAGAATAGATCAAGAGAACTAGATAGAATTAACCACATACTCGAGCTAGAAAAAAGAATCATATTGTGGACTCATGTAGTAAGGTTATAAGACAAGAATACTGCAAACTGGACACTATGCTTTTGGTCTTTTGGACACTGCAAATTCGAATCTCCTTTTTGAAATCTCAGGTGGTTTTACCTAATCGGGAAATAACAATATAGTAATAGATTTTGATTAAAGACAAGAAGATACGTGCCCAATGGATGTTGTTATATTTGGCTACGTTAAGCGTTCTTTCTGTATCACATTAGAAGAGTGGCGACAACTTTACTTGGTCATTTGCCAAGCTTTAAACAATAAAACACTTTCACTTGGGCCTAACTAATCTGCAGCCCATTAGTATCTTATGAGCAAAACAACAACAAAGCCCAACTTAAACTTTGTTAACTTGGGTTCCTTCTCGTTCGTAGTTGAGTTGACTTCTCTTTTCTTTGGTCACGACACTTTACGATTGAAGACATGACTCCGCTTTTCGGCATGCATTTCGCACCAACGTCGGATAACACTTTCTTCATGGAGGAATGTATGTATAGAACCAACGGTTGCTCGATGAAGCTATTTGAGAATGTGCTCAAACTGAAAAGTTGCGACTCCACGGAAAATATAAGCTGTTTTTCTTTAAATACTAATTCGAAAAGTTCAGCTAATTTTTTCAGTATGAAGGAATTGAGAAATAGCTCGTGTAGATTGTTATTTTCGTCGATTGCTTACGAGTCAGCAGGTGCGAATGCGGGGATAGCGCTAGAGTTTGAACGAGTTCGGTTAGGTTGGTGGCTAAAGGGAGATTGCGGAAACAACCCTTGCGCAAAAAACGCAAAATGCACTCCTGTTCACACTCCCAATGGATATGATGCAGGACACCGGTGCTCATGTATTGAGGGTTACCACGGAGACGGATACTTCAACATTTGCCTGAGACTCGGAGGTTAGTCAATCTAAAGTCTTTGTTTTAACATTTGTAATGTACAACTACTTTCTCGTTTCTAACAGTTTTTTTTCCTTAACAAATTTTAGTTTTGGCAGGAAATGACAAAGTTAAAATCATTATTGCAACGGTTTGCTCTGTTTTTGCCTTAGTCTTCGTCTCTCTTTACTTCTTTCTGACAAGTAATAGAAGAAAGGAAACACAGAGACATGAAGGTGGAAATTTGTCAGGAAAAGATGTCGAAGACCATAAGATAAGAGATGCACAATTATTGCGACTTGACTTTGATACCATAAGAATAGCAACTAATGACTTCTCTATCAACAACCTTCTTGGACAAGGTGGCTTCGGTGCAGTTTATAAAGTGAATGATTGATTAACTGATTCTTACTTATCTTTATGAACTTAATTAAACTTTTCTTTTGATGATTCGATCTCTCTTACATATGTTTCCAATAATCACCAGGGTGTTCTCGATTCTGGGGAAGAGATAGCTGTGAAAAGATTGTCAATGAAATCAGGACAGGGAGACAATGAGTTCATTAACGAAGTCTCATTGGTTGCAAAACTTAGACATCGTAATCTTGTGAGGCTTCTAGGTTTCTGTTTTGAAGGAGAAGAACGACTTCTCATCTATGAGTTCTTTAAGAACACAAGCCTCGAAAAGTTCATATTTGGTACCTTAAAACCTGAACACAAACATTTCTATCTTTAATTACTTATAAAGAATGATCCAAATTTTGTTCTTTCTCAGATTCCAATAGGAGGACGATCTTAAATTGGGAAACACGTTATAGGATAATCTCAGGTGTTGCTCGAGGTCTTCTTTATCTCCACGAAGATTCTCGTTTCAAAATTATTCATCGAGATATGAAAGCCAGCAATGTTCTATTGGACGATGCAATGAATCCGAAAATTGCGGATTTTGGAATGGCAAAGTTGTTTAATGACCAAACAAGTCAGACCATGTTTACAAGCAAAGTTGCAGGAACCTAGTAAGCTGCCATTTAAAAAAGTTCTATCTTCTCTTTAAAAAAAAAACCCGATAATTATATGGTCGTTGCAGTGGTTACATGGCTCCGGAGTATGCAATGAGCGGGCAATTCTCGGTTAAAACTGATGTATTTAGCTTCGGTGTACTAGTCCTTGAGATCATTACAGGTAAGAAAAACAATTGGTCTCCAGAAGAAGAAAGCTCATTATTCCTCCTTAGCTATGTAAGTGAATAATATTACTGTTTTATTGTTTTTGACTCTAGACTTGGACATATTTTCAACTCATATATTGTCTTTATATGCATAGGTGTGGAAAAGCTGGAGAGAAGGGAAATTGTTAAACATTGTTGATCCAAGTTTGATTGCAACAAGAGGTCTAAGTGATGAAATCATGCAATGCATTCACATTGGTTTGCTTTGTGTTCAGGAGAGTCCAAAGAGTAGACCAACAATGGCTTCTGTTGTTGTAATGCTCAATGCAAATACTCTCACTTTACCGAGACCCTTGCAACCCGCTTTTTACTCAGGAGTTGTAGACTCATCGTCAAGAGACAACAATCACACAATTAATATTGCGTCTTTGAATAATGTTACAATTACTGAGTTAGATCCTCGTTAACTAACTGTGTAAAAGACAAACATGAAAATTTTCTATTGCTTTGAGTTTACTTCAGAATGTATCAGTATGATTTTTGGTTGTGTTATAAAAGATTTGTTAAGCGTGTAGCTCAATTGGTGTTGGCTTATTGAGTAACCGAGAGCTGTATTTGTATGAAAAAACAGGTTTTGAGACTCCGAATAGTATCGTGCGGGACAAATACGAAAAAATGAAGTGCGATTATAATAGTAACAAAAATATATACATAAATATTTTTGTTACTATTGGAACCGCACCGTACCGTGCAGCTTCGTCACCATTCGGCGGAGCCTGAATAGTTCTTCTTCTAGAGTTCTAGGTTTCTGTTTTTGTTCCTTTTATTTATACATCTATCTTTTACTACTTTTTTTATACATCTATCTTTTAGGGTTACTTTACAACTAAAATACTTTGTAGTTTTATGTCACCAATCAAACAACTCAATATATCATTTTTTGGTTAAAAAAAATATATATATCATTTTCATCACATGTCACCAATTAAGTCGGTGGAACCAGGCAAGTGGTCGATTTCCTTTTAAATGTCTCAGAAAAAATCTTACACTTGCAGGTTGACCATTCATAAACTGTCTTCAATAATAATAATAAAAAAGTCTAAATTTCTATGGAATTTAGAGATTATCCTGGGGTTTAGCCTAGATTTTTTAGATAATATATAAAATACATGTTTAATTGTTAGAAAAAACAGAGAACATCATATAAAGTATTTTTTAGTTCAATTTTTGGATAACGTTTAACGTCTAGTCAAGTCAACATATTTCCATGCAAATACTTTAATATTTACTACAGCGACTTATAACCATAACTAATCTGACCTACCTACCTACTTGGTAGACAATTGCACTTTGCATTTTTTGGAGTTCAACACTCATTTCTTCTTTAAAGGAAAGGTAACACTTGTGATTTCCTCTTTCTCTTCTTCCTTGAGGTTGCGATTTCTACTATCCTAGGTTACAAGCGCGACTTCATTTTATTTTCCTGTAACATTTTCCTTACTTTTTAGTTAAAAAATAAGAACATTTCAAAAATAATTTATTTTCAAAAGTTCCCGATTGTTATTTTAATTGATGGTACAGCGACATATCAGCTAACCCATTTTGACGTAGTCAAAAAACACGTCACGTTTAATTTTCAAAGAAGAGAAATTTTCAAATTGGCAATAATGAAGACTCTTAAATTTGGTCCCGTTGAAGATATATAAATTAAGTAAAACCATAAAGAAACTACAACATTCAAATTTTGAAAAGGAAGAAAAAAAAAAAAAACCTTAACCTAAAACGTAGAGAATCAGCAAGTCCACTTTGGTCATGACTAGTTCTTGTTCTTCTCGACCACAACACTTCTTGTTTTTTTTCTTCTTCTTGTTCGTCCCATTTCTTAGCTTAGCAGAACAAATATCCGTAGACATAAACAGTACTGTATGGGATTTTCCCTCAAATTCCATATGTTTATCCCCAAAAAACAACTTCCCCGAATCCCAGTTCTCCAAAAACCTAAACAGTCTTGTCTCTTCAATCCCTTCTCTCAAGTCCAACACCTACAACTTCTACAGTTTCTTTGTCGGAAAGACCTCGGATCAAGAACGAGTCGAGGCCATCGGGATCTGCAACAGAGTAGTCAATCGAGTAGATTGTCTTAACTGTATCACTCAAGCCGCAAATAATCTAACCACAACGTACTGTCCACAACACAGGGAAGCTTACGTGCGAGCCACGAAATGTATGTTTCGTTACTCGGATAAACCCATTTTCAGGAAACTCGAAACGAGTCCTGTTCTGGAAGCACCGAACCCAAACAACGCTACGGGAGATAAAAATGAGTTTATTCGGTTACAGAGAGAGTTACTTAACAGACTCAGACAAGATGCTGCATCAAGTGGCCGTAAGAGGAAGTATGCTCAAGGAATGAGTACTGCCTCTCCCCCTTACACAACATTCTTTGGTGCCGTGCAATGCACGCCGGATCTGTCTGAGAAAGACTGTAACAATTGTCTC
Organism: Crucihimalaya himalaica; assembly: GCA_004349715.1. NCBI lineage: Eukaryota > Viridiplantae > Streptophyta > Magnoliopsida > Brassicales > Brassicaceae > Crucihimalaya > Crucihimalaya himalaica. Next base: position 83,937 of record SMJT01000009.1, read on the forward strand.
TCTTATGGTTTTGAACACGCGACGAAAGGGAGAGTTGGGATCAGGTGGTTTTGTCCAAGCTGTAATTTTCAGATAGAGAGTGACTTGAGATTCTTCCTTCTCGAGTCCGAGTATGAGCCTGATCCAAAACCAGGTAATAAAAAAGAGGCCTCTGCATTTGCTACTTGTGTTTATATATATAAATGGTTTGTTAAACCTTTGTAACCTACAATTAAGATTTTAAAAGACCCGTTTTACTATTGCAAAATAATTTGTAATTTCCCAACACAACCAGGTAAACTAATTACTACTCTGCCTCAACTACATGCATATATATTATAAAATTTCGTAATCTAAAATTATATTCTTTTTTTTTTCTAACAGTTTATGCCTTGACAAATTTAATTTTGGCAGGAAATGACAAAGTAAAAATCGTTATTGCCACGGTTTGCTCTGTTGTTGGTTTTGCTATAATCGTAGTAGGTATTTACTTCTTTCGGACAAGGAATAGAAGACAGGGAAAACAGAGACATGAAGGTGGAATCTTTAGTTCAAAACAATTGTTTTTTTATGTTGAAACTATTTTCTCGAGAGTTAATTTTAACTTTAAAGATCTTTTTGGTTTTATTGCTTTTGGATCAGGCAAAGATCTCGAAGAGCTTATGATAAATGATGCACAATTATTGCAACTTGACTTTGATACCATAAGATTAGCAACTAATGACTTCTCTCCTGACAATCAACTCGGAGAAGGTGGTTTCGGTGCAGTTTATAAGGTCTTTAGATTTAATCGTTTCTTATGTTTATGATCTTAATTACATAAGGATATAGAAGACCTTATGATAAAATATATATTTACATATTTGTATCTATATTGTTTAGGAAATCTCTTTAATATATAAACCTATGTAACCCTAATCACTATTCCCATAAGAGTCAATATAATATTTCTTAAAACTAATGTGTTATTCTCTCATCAATATATAATATGGTACCAGAGCCACATGATCTAACGATAGACTCTGAATCAAAAATATAGTGCTTCCATAATTCAAGTGTATAATAGATCTCTAAATAAATGTAAAGTGCTTTTGAAAATCAAGTTCATTATGGACCTCTGAATCTAAGCTAAAGTGCTTCCATCATTCAAACTCATCATGAACCTCTGAATCTAAGTTAAAGAGCTTCCATAATTCAAGTCTATCATAAATCTTCAAATCAAAACCAATTGATTCAACGGTTCAAACATATCATATGCCTATGAATCTAAAGCTATACGCTTCTAAATCTATTTTTTTTTAAAAGTGTTACCTTATGATTTTTAATTTGTTTTTCAATGCCAATTGTGCATCCAAATCAAACTGAGCACTTCACTAATTTATTCTTTGAACAAAAAAAAACTAAGTCTTCCATGATTCCATCACCATGAGTCACTGTCCTTTGAAGCTATGTTGTCACCGTTAATATGACCTCCACCGCAACGCCAAAGTTGTTCCCATCGAATCACCACTTCACACTTCTGGTCAATGTCAAACCGCTGATTCTGCTTTCTCTCCATCACACTACTGGTTAATGTTATTGTCAAATATTGTGTAGTTATGAAATATGATATAAAAGTATTTACACATTTGTATCAATCTAGTTAAGGAAATCTCTTTAATATGTACTTTAATTAATCATTATTCTCATGATAGTCAATATAATAAACAAATCTGTTCTTTTCTTATCAATATTAATATTAATTCCGGTGTTTTGATGGTTTTATTTCTTTGACATGTCACATGTGTTTCAATTATCACCAGGGTGTTCTTGATTATGGGGAAGAGATAGCTGTGAAAAGATTGTCAATGAACTCAAGACAGGGAGACAATGAGTTCACAAACGAAGTCTCATTGGTTGCGAAACTTCAACATCGTAACCTTGTTAGGCTTTTGGGTTTCTGCTTAGAAGGAGAAGAACGACTTCTCATATATGAGTTCTTCAAGAACACAAGCCTCGACAATTATATATTTGGTACTTTAAACTAAACGCCCTAAACACATGCATCTCTATCTTTGGTTACTTATATAATGAATGATCCAAATTAATTGTTTTCTTTCGCAGATTCTAATAGGAGAATGATCTTAGAGTGGGAAACACGTTATAGGATAATCTCCGGTGTTGCTCGAGGTCTTCTTTATCTCCATGAAGATTCTCGATTCAATATTATTCATAGAGATATGAAAGCTAGCAATGTTCTTTTGGACGATGCAATGAATCCGAAAATCGCGGATTTTGGAACGGCAAAGTTGTTTGATACGGACCAAACAAGTCAGACCAGGTTTACAAGCAAAGTTGCAGGAACCTAGTAAGCTGCCATTTAAGTTCTATCAATTCAATTAAAACAAAAACTGATAATTATATGGTCGTTGCAGTGGCTACATGGCTCCAGAGTATGTAATGAACGGGCAATTCTCAGTGAAAACCGATGTATATAGCTTTGGTGTAATAGTCCTTGAGATCATTACAGGTAAGAAAAACAGTTGGTCTCCAGAAGAAGAAAGCTCATTATTCCTCCTTAGCTATGTAAGTAAAATAATATTACTGTTTTATTTTGTTGACTCTAAACTTTGAATTTGGGATTCTAATTCTGGACTCTTGACTTAATTTCAACTCATATATTGTCTTTATATGTATAGGTGTGGAAAAGCTGGTGGAGAGAAGGGAATGTGTTAAACATTGTGGATCCAAGCCTGATTGAAACAAGAGGTCCAAGTGATGAAATCATGAAATGCATTCAGATTGGTTTGTTGTGTGTTCAGGAGAATCCAATGAGTAGACCAACAATGGCTTCTGTTGTTGTAATGCTCAATGCAAATTCTTATACTTTACCAAGACCCTCGCAACCTGGGTTTTACTCAGGACATGGAGAACCATTGTCAAGAGTCAGAAACCACGCAAGTCGTATTGCGTCTCTGAATAATGTCACAATTACTGAGTTAGATCCTCGTTAAACTAAGTGTGTAAAAGACAAAGATAAAATTTTGTATTGCTTTAAAGTTTACTTTAGAATGTATAACTATGATTTTTGGTTGTGCTATAAAAGATTTGTTAAGTATGTGATCTCATTTTTCGAGTAATCACGAGCTGTATTTGTATGAAAAGTTGCTTTGACGAGTTGTTCTTCTATGTTTCTGTTTTTTTTGTCCTCCAAATAGGATTTAAGTAGTAATTTTGACAAAAATTCTCATTCATAAAAGTTACTTATACAATATATCAGGCGATACCTAATTTATTTCCCATCTCTCTGTTTTCCTTTTATACAATTCAGTGTCCTGAACTATATATAAAGTTATAAATCAGGCCAGACATATCAATAAGCTGAGAGCCTCAGACAAAGGTACTGAAGAACTGCTTTCTGAATTCTGAATCATCAGTATTCAAAATAGTAACCTTTAAGAATATTTGTGAAGGGTTTGGTTGGCTGATGATTTAAGGTGTTAAAGATGAGGCTGATCCTTCTGGCATGAATCTCGACTTTCATCTTTCATTCAATCCAGTAATATAAACATTTTTGGCTTCAGCAATCATCAGCTACTACTCTCTATCATTGTTGGTTGTTGCTTGAGTCTCTGAATCCACAGGTGCAGGGACTGAAGAGTTAATCCAATTTGGTTTCCCGGAAGCTCTCTCATCAGATTTATTACCCCAGCAATGCTTTGCGAGATGTCCTTTCTTCCCACAGTTGTCACAGACGAACATGACTCTCCCGTCTCTCTCGGTTTCTTTCCTCTTCCAACCTATGCTCTGGGATCCTCTATGTGTTGTTCCTAGACTAGGTCTCCTTTCCATCTGAGAGGAGCCAGCGGCTGGTCTATATGTAACCCCTTGTGCTCCATTTCTGAAGAGCTCTTCCTCAGCTCTTATTCGTTCTATCAACATCCAGACCGGTAAAAACTCCTCTTCCATTAACCTGGTGCAGAAGCCTCTCCACGACGGGGGAAACTTGGAGATGATGGTACTCACATGAAATGTCTCATCAAGAAACATACCAGCACTCACTATGGAGTCTGCAATCTTGTTAAAGGCTTGGACTTGCTCGAGTATCGGTCTCTCTTCCACCATTTTGAATTCAATGTACTTTCTGACTTGTGACCTCTTAGAATTGGATTCCTCACACTGGTAGACCCATTTTAACTCGTCCCACAATTCTTTGGCATGCTTGAATTTCTTTGAGTATTGACGGTATAGATGATCAGACAAGGAGTTAATCAAGTGATTGTGGCACAGGTAATCATCTCTCAACCATTTATTTCCCGCTGCATCAGTTCGAGTTATTTCGCTGGGGTTGGTTTCAGGGCCTTGAGAGCTACCAACACCGGGACAGGGTTCAGAGAGAACATAAGTAAGATTAAATTGCTTCAAAAAGAGTTCCATCTGTGATGCCCAGGAAAGATAACTCTTCCCATCAAATCGTGAAGTCTTGATAAGAGAAAACCCGTGAGAGCTGTTCTTATCCACAGCCTCAGAAGTACCTCCATTTTGTGTTGATTCAGATCTGCATAATGTTTCAGAACAATATAAACGGCCTGCATTGTTACCTAGACAGTAATACCCAGTACCACGACTTATATATGACAATAAACACAGAAAGCAATGATAGGGAACATAAATCTTATAGGAATAAGGTAATATTCTTACTTTAATTTTGATTGGCACTGCTTAATACCTTCTTCTATTGCTGAGAAATTCTTCTTGATCACAGACCATTGGTTAGTTGACAAATGTACTCCTAACAGAGAAGAAACACGAAAGCTTTTTCAGCACAGAGTTGCAGCATCAAGTCAATCAATTAATGTTGTAACTTGTGTAAGTCGGATATTCGCAGAGGAGCTAATTGTTTAGCTCAAATAACCACAAAAACAATCCATGAAGCAGCATACACTAACTATAAAAATCAACATGAACAAAACAAGAACAAAAATGGCTTTCCTGAAACCAATCAAAAGTACTTATAGCATTCAGAATCAAGACAAGAGACCAAATGTGTTTCGAATTACCTCTAAAAGCCTTTCCATTTTCATGAGAACCAATCGATAGAAAAGCTTGGCCTCTGTACTTTTCAACCTTCGCATTTCGCTTCTCCGATAACTACAGTTAAAGACCCAACAATTTCCAGAAAAACATCACTACTCCAATATAAAAGGTAACTGAAAATTCAAAATCAAGATGATCATAATCTCTAATCTATACAGTGAATCAAACCCAGAAGAAGAATAGGCAAAGTCGCAACCTTACAAATAAAGCGTTCATCTTCAACACCAACACCAGAACCTGTCTCATTCAGCGCCGGAGCCACCGTCTCCTGTACGGGCGCTTCACCTGGAGTCGATAACAAAAAGGCCTCCATGACATCTCTGACTAGCTTCTTGTGATTCGTCTCCGATAAGTCGAAACCGAGTTTAGCCGAAGCGTCAATTCGGAGCTTGAACTCAGTCATTTGGTCCATATCAGCTTCTCTCAGTATACCCTTCACTGTTTCCTCGATTTTTTGTATAGTAACCATCTCCATAGTTTCACCAGAATCAAGCAACGAATTCTCCATTTCCCAAAAAAAAAAAAAAAAAAAAAAAAGAGTTTATAGTAGAGTAGAGATTCTGATTTCGCATAGAGCTTACTTGTTGTTAGCCGGCGTCATATTTAGGGTTCATAAATCGCCGGGATAGTCTGGCCGGAGTGGGAAAAAAAAGTATAGGTTCTACCGAGAATTGAACTCGGGTTACTGGATTCAGAGTCCAATGTCCTAACCGCTAGACCATAGAACCATTTTGCAATAGCATTTGAAGTAAAAGATATATATACAAAGAACAAGCCCAGTTGGTTGGCCCATATTTTGAAGCAGCCCACCATTTTCTGTTAGGGCTTCGTCGATGCTTGAAAACGGCTATGTAGTATGTACTAAAACTTGTAAAACATACCTAACAAGAGGACATGAACTCAAGGTTACTGAAATCAGAGACTCAGAGTCCAATATCCTAAACGCTTAAAAGAACCGGTCGATAATAAAGTTGGTGAAAGCTTCACTTTAGGTGACATAGTTTGTATCTAACCCAAGAAGCCAAGACCAAAACCCATTAGTGTGAGAAAAAAAAAAAGTCTTTTAACCGTTTAATCTGGTAAGAAAACAAAAAGTTAAAACCAGAGTTAAAATGTTAAAATCTTTTTAAAACTTTGGTTAAATCTGGTAAATAACAAAAAGTTAAAAAGCTAGAATATTCATACTCCCTCCGTTTCATATAGAGTGTCATTTTAAGGTTTTATTTTTGTTTTATAAAGAGTGTCGTTTTGTATTTCTAATGCAGATGTTTGGTAAATTTTACAGTTTTGTCCCTACTATTTTAATGTATTGACCAATGAAAAAAATCGTATAAGTAAGTAATAGAGGGTAAAACAGATAATTTAATAGTTTTCTTAATCTGTGTGCAAAAATCTTAAACGACACTCTTTGTGAAACAGAGGGAATACTAATTATAGCGGGTACTTGAATTTTCAAACCGGTACGAATGAAGTAGTGAGTACGAACCGGATACGAGTGGAGTAGCTAGTACGAACCGAACAATCAGTAATTATTCCCAGCTCCCCATACTACCCTGTGGATTGTTGCCACGTCACTCTCCTTTTACATTCTGATATTCGCTCCCAAAACAGCGACGGCGATATATAGATGATAGATCGGTGAAATAACGAATTTGAGATACTCAGGTGATCGCCGAGCTAGTATGGAGAAAAGGAAGGGGAAGCTGATTAGATCAGGAGACTCCGACGAGTTTGTTGAGTACGGGAGATCTGAAAATGTGCGTAAGGTGAGGAAGAAAGAGGAAGATGTTGTGAGAAGAGGAAGAGGAAGAGGAAGAAGTATATTTGATGACGGAGAGGTTTCAAAGAGATCTATTATTCAACAAGACATGTCTACACCTGATAAGGTTACTTCCTTTCTATGACTGCTTCAGTCAACTTCTGCATTTTTCTAAATTCTTTAAAGAGCATGCTGGACTGGTGGGTATGCTTATATCTTTCAAGAATCATATGGATATTTGAATGTGACTATTACCTGAGTTTTGTATACTTCAATTTGGAGTTTTTTTTCTTCTAGTTGGGATGTGAAAGAGAATGTTTTTGAACTCTATTTCTTTCTAGGATAAGTCTGATGGAACCAAAAAGAAGACGTGTCATCATTGTAAGAAGTTGATGAGTGAAACTAATCTTAACTTCTGTACAAAGTGTAACAAGAAGTCCTATTGCTATGCCTGCATCAAAAGATGGTAACTACTTTGCACATTAGTATATATTACATTATATACTAACCACTCGGGAGATTTTTGATTTCAACTATCTCAATAGGTATTCAGAAAGAACGGCTGAAGAATTTAGAGCTGCTTGTCCACTTTGTATGAAGAATTGTAATTGCAGAGCTTGTTTGAGGTTGCCTTTGGTTGTGAAGGTAAGGGGACTTGAGATCACCGTTTTCTTGTGAATATACTGAGATTAAATGTCTCCCACATTTTGGATTCTTTTTTCTCTGAATCTCAGCCTCGAATTGAAAAAGATACAAATGTCAAGCTCAAGCAGTTACAGTACCTATTATTTAAAGTTATCCCAGTTCTTAAGGATTTATATACGGAGCAGAACCGTGAACTAGAGATTGAAACAACAATTAGAGGTATGTGCTCTTTGTCTTCTTCACTTGTGATCATATTCTCTCATTTGTTCCTGTTTCTATATATCACTCACGAACCTGTATTATTCTAGGAATCCCTGTTACAGAACCTAATATTACTAGGTGCAAACTTCACCTAAGTGAACGCATGTACTGGTAAAATTTCTAACTCGGGGCACTCCTCTGCTTTTTCCGTACTGCTTGGCTGATTTTTCATCTAGAGGATGAACCAGTTTTAATGAAGTTTCATAGCCAATTTTCACAGAGGTGTTTCCATCATTATCAGTCTCATATGCCCGAGGAAGACTAGGGTTCTATACCTTTTTGGGATACTTTCGGGTATCTTTGGGATCTGGTATATGGGGTTTACTGCTCATTAGCTCTCTTTATATCCAGAGCAAGTGAAGACGTTGCATATTTGAATTATTGAATAAAACATGACTAAGTTTCGGTTAGCCATCTATAGAAACACATTTGTTAATCCGTTTCTTTGAATTGTAACTCTATGTTTCCTTCTTTGCTCACAATCTCTTCATCCCTGTACGCCAGTGATCTCTGCCGCACATCCATAGCCAATTTTCACAGAAGCTGCCCGAACCCAAAATGTTCATGTGATATATGTCTTTCTTGCTGTAAGGAACTAAGAGAGGGATTCTACGATCAAGAGAGAAATGGAAAGAAAAATACAGAACATGAATTGGGAATCCAAGCAGGTCAAAGAAAAGATTATACTCCATTGGATTTCTCTAACTGGAAGCTTAATTCAGACGGAAGCATTCCATGCCCTCCGAAAGAGTGTGGTGGTTGTGGTACTTCAACACTTGAGTTGAGACGCTTATGTAAAAGTGATTGGGTTAAAAAAATGATAACAGATGCAGAGGAAGTTACTCTGCAGTTTAGGCCACCAGATGTGGATATTTCTCATGAATGCTCCTCATGCACTATCAGTGCTGATTCTATTAGAAGGCAGGCGGCATTTAGGAAGAATGCTCATGATAACTTCTTATATTCACCAAATGCTGTTGATCTGGCTGAAGAGGATGTTGCTCATTTTCAGTCGCACTGGATGAGGGCAGAACCTGTGATAGTCAGAAATGTTCTCGAGAAGACATCTGGTCTAAGTTGGGAACCAATGGTTATGTGGAGGGCTTGTAGGGAAATAGATCCAAAGGTTAAATGTACAGAAGAGGCGAAAAGCGTGAGAGCTTTGGATTGCTTGGACTGGTATGAGGTCAGTCAAACCCATTCTATGTGTTTTAATACTCAATGTATTAGTTTTTTAAGAAGTATACTCATTACCATCCCTTTCTCTTGTAGGTTGAAATAAATATTCATCAGTTTTTTGATGGCTACTTAAAAGGCCGCATGCATCGGGATGGTTGGCCAGAAATGTTGAAATTAAAGGATTGGCCTCCATCAACTTTATTTGAAAAGCGCCTTCCAAGGCACAATGCTGAGTTTATTGCTGCATTGCCCTTCTCTGATTACACTGACCCAAAGTCTGGTACCCTAAATCTCGCAACAAGACTTCCAGAAATATCCTTGAAGCCAGATCTTGGACCCAAGACATACATTGCGTACGGTTTCCCTGATGAGCTTGATATTGGAAATTCGGTGACAAAGCTACATTGTGATATTTCTGACGCGGTTTGTGCAGTAATTCTTTATCATACTTTCTTTATTCTTCATAGACATAAACCTAGCTAAATCATGAAATTGTAGTTTCTGAGGTGGTCTTACATTAGAGAGTGTCATACTGAAACTGAGCTGTCCACTCTTTCCCTTTTATTTTTGAGATTACTTGTTCTATGAACTTGAATTAGGTCAACGTGCTGACACACACAGCTAAAGTGGAAATACTTCCCCATACATACCAATGCATAAAAGTACAGCAGGAAAAATATGCAGAAACCAAGTTGCATAAACAATACGGTGGTCAAGGGACCGAAGCTAGCGAAAACCAGTCACTGAAAGAAGTGGATGAAGATAAACAGGGTTTTAAGGACAAGGAAGCTAAAGAAGAACAATCAAGTAGCAGTTCAAGACCGTCCGGCTCACAAGGAGTTGATAAAATATATGCTTCAAATGGTATTGTTAGAAGCTCCCTCCATTTATGTATAATAGACACATTACTGAAGATGGCCTAATTTTCAGGTGACTGTACTACCAACGTAAGAACCGATCTTATGGAAGGGTCTTCTAGTTCATATTCTTGCACTACTGCGATGGAGTCAGGTCATGATCCAAAGTCGCATGCGGGTTTAATTCCTCAGAAGAATGTAACGCTGACAAACGAATCTATTGCTGACGAGAATCATAATGACATCTGTTTGGAGACCGAGAGTAAAAGTGTGAAATCCATACAAGAGCAGAAACTGGATGCTTCAAAAGAAACTGATGGCAATACCAAAGAGAGGTCAAAGGCTGTGCATGGTGGTGCTGTCTGGGATATCTTTCGAAGAGAGGATGTTCCAAAACTTATCCAGTTTTTGAAAAGGCATAAGCATGAGTTTTCTCACATCAATAACAAACCAGTGAACTCCGTATGTATCATCGCATATATCTCTTGTAAATGATTTGTATTGAAATAGTTATTAGTGCAATGAGAAATCTAATTGTTGTGGGTTGTGGCACTGTGGTAATTTCAGGTTATTCACGCAATTCATGACCAGACTATGTTCCTGAGTGAAAGCCAGAAGAAACAGCTAAAGGAGGAGTTTGGTAAGATTCTAGTCTGTACTAAAACCTGTGCAGCTTTACAAGCTGATTTATCTTCTTTGCTATATTTGATATATGTTTATTCATATGCAGATATAGAACCATGGACCTTTGAGCAACACCTTGGCGAAGCTGTTTTCATACCTGCAGGTTGTCCTCACCAAGTGAGGAATAGACAGGTAAGCAACCAGTTAAATTCCTCTTTTTCGACATATCGTCTTTATGAATCAAGAATTTGCATCTTCTATCAATCGTCTGGATTTGCTCATTCACTGTTTTTTCCGCAAAAAGCAAAAAGCTCAACATTTTATGCATTTGAAATATTAATGATCCTAAATTCCAAACTCTTTCCAGTCTTGCATAAAGGTGGCATTAGACTTTGTGGCTCCTGAAAGCGTTGAAGAATGCCTTAGGCTAACACATGAGTTCCGGAGATTACCAAAAGACCACAGATCAAGCGAAGATAAATTGGAGGTACACGACAGTATAATTTCTTAATATCTGAATATTTTGAAGCATATCGGAACTGAAGCATTTTGGAAGCTAAAAAATCTAGTTTCAGCTTAACCTCTTTTCACTTCTCTTCTCACGGCATTGCAGCTGAAGAAATTAGCGCTTTATGCTGCGAGTTCAGCCATAAGAGATGCAAAAGAGCTAATGTAAAACACCATGACGCAGTGATACCTAACAGAAGACAAGGTTTGTTCTTCAAATTGGACATCAAGCTCCACATTGTAGGACTTGGTTTGTCCTCAATGATTAAATCCGAGCAACCCTCTTTTGATTTGTCACAGAACGAACTCCTAACTACATTGGATCCGTAAAACATTCTTTCACAATTTACTTGTTGTAACATCAAAAGTAAGATTCTTCCTCTACTTCAAAATAGTAGAGTCGAGAGAATGTAAAGATAAGTTTATAAACACCGGTTGTGTGGTCAAGCTTTTGACAACAATAAGTAAGAGACCTATATGTGCCATATTGGGGAGATTCATGTTGTATCCAATTAGAGAATATATATCAGTCAAAGACTCGCTCTGTTTTATCTAAAGTGAACTCTTCTCTAATTACAGGATTTTGTTCATGGACGTGGACATAATTGTCACTCGGACCATTCGATGAAAACAGAAAAGAAAAAGAATTCTAAGCTTTAGAAGATGAAAAATGAATAAAAAGAGGAGAGTGATTGCGAAAGTGATTATCTTGGTGAAAGTGTAAAATTACAGTTGATATTACACATGTAGATTGTGTTATTGTACTACAAGCAGATAACTTCAAAAGGGTAGTAATTTTTTTGGAGTTCATCATTTCTTGGCCAGCAATTTCTTTGGGAGCTTATCTAGTGGTGTTGATTTAAGTAAGAATAGCCTCGCAGCTCGCTCTTGCAGTGTCCCTCCACATTTCAGTCCACGTGACTGAAGCTCAGTCTTTAATCTCTCCATCCCCAAAACCTGAAACCAGAACACAGATGGATTCAAAATAAGTTTGGTAGTGTGATTGATGCAACACATGAACTATATAACACAGCTTTGTCCAAAACGATTCTAAGTTTCATATATATTCTGATCAAAGACATCATATTGATATTGAATTTGCGTATGAAAAATCCAAACATACCTCCATATCTGTTGCTGAACTGAAGTCATTAAAGTTAAGCGGTTTAACAGGTTTGCAACACACTGCATCAACAGACTCCGTCTCTCCTGCAGCCCCTCCTGTCTTTACATCAGAATCATTGCCTTGATTCTTACCAGCTGCAGACGTAACTGACGTTTCACCAGCCACTTCGACCTGATTCTTCCCTGTGTATCCACTTGACTTCTCCTCTTCAGTATGACCTATTGCATCAGCAACAGCAACAGGTAAATCATCAATCTTCTCTCTGTTAATCGCTTGAACACCAGTGATCTCTCCCTTAACTACATCTGAACTTTGGCGCATTACAATGTCATTCTCTTCCTCTGAACCGCTATTGCATGAAGATTTACCAGAAGAATCACCATCATGGGCTTCAGTCATAACCGAACCTGAGCTTTCATCAGTATCCTTATCTGAAACAACTTGGCCACCATTGTTTAAAACAACAGATTTCTCATCTTCCTCGTCGCTGCTATCATCACTGTCACTATCTTCAACAGCTCTCTTTCCCTTCCTGAAAAAAATAAAATCATCATTGACAAGAACAGATATATAAACAACCTTAAGCAACAAAACTACATCACCAGCTATAATAATGTATACAGAGACTACTGGATCTAAAAACTCCACCATTAGCATAGCAAGTTCAGAAAAAAAAAGAACAATTTTTGCAATCAATCAACTTAATACGTTCATAACCTAAGCTATAAAACACAGAATATAACAAAGGAGGGATGATATCATGAATTCAAAAGAACATAGCTTTGAAGCACAGGTCGATCAAAGTCCCTAAAGCATGGAAAGATCAAAGAGCTTGCATACCATATTTTGAGTCGTTTCGATTTATCAGATTCTGCATTCGTGTTCCCTTTCCTCTTCACATTCTGAAAAGATTCTTTCAAAGCTAAATCAACCGCCTCAATACACTTATCAGATTCTTCTCTATACTTCTTCACATACTTCTGCGTAGCTCCATTTCCAACACCTTGTTTAACTTTATTGGCATGCTTCTTCAAAAACTCATGAGCCAATTTCTCAAGCTTCCTCTCTTCTTCCCCTTCCTTCCACTCCTCAAGCCTCTTCTCCGCGTTTACATGCCTCAACCTCCGTCCACTCATATCCCTACACGCATCGAAGTTATTTGTCTTCTTCTGCCCAGCTTTCGTCCCCGCACCACGAAGTAACGATCCAAATCCACCTTTACCTCCACGGAGGGAAAGGACAAGATTGACGGTGGCATCAGGCTGAGAAACCGTGGATACGTCTGAGATCTGATAGCCTCCGCATATCAATCGCTGTAGATGCGTCGGAATCTTGGTATGCTCGAAGATCCGTTGCTTGATCTGATCGCCATAGGCTAATGAAGAGGAGAAATTTAGGGCTAGTGATTTTCCGTCGAGTAGTCTGACAAAAAACTGCAACGGCTTAGAGCTCTGATCCGCCATCGATTTCGATTCTCCAAGCTTGGACGAAGAAGATAAAGTTCGATTTCTGGAGAGGAATCAAAGAGAGAGAGAGAGAGAAAAGGGAAAAATTGAAAGAGACGAAGCCCTAATAATATTATGATTATCTCTTTCTACTGGGTTAGGTGGGCTTAAGATATCTTCTTATCCCACTTTTGGGTTTTGTGACTGAAAGGGCTTTTCCTTATACTAATTTGACCAAAATTTTATTTACAATATATAACATATTATCTCGTAAAATAATGCATTATCAAGTAATATTATATCTACAACTGAATCTATAACAATATTCGGAAAAAAATGTGTTTTATAGTCGGATGGTGAGTGGTCTACTTTTGGGAGTTTTATTTTAATCAAAGTTTGTATATCCCGCATAATTAAGATTATGTTATAAGTCGGATTTTGTCGATCCAATTGATTTCAAAACATATATTTACACTGATGACAAAAAAAAACCCATATATATATACACACATTTTTATCGATAAATATTTTTCTGTGTGCGTTGCGATTTAAATGTGGTTTGATGGAGAGAAACACATTATACATAAACACGGTTAATGTGACATTATACATAAATACGGTTAGTGTGGAACAAATTGTACAAAATAATCAATGAATTTACATAGACATATAATTATACAATAAATAATAAACATATATAATTATATCTATGTTTTTATTGAGCCATTTTATCATTTAAGCACGGACAATACTTACAAATAAAAAAAGTTCATGAAAATTTGTGGATTATTAAAATTTAGTTATATAAAATTGTGTAGATAATACAAAGTTATTGTAGAAATGAGTAGATAATATAAAGTTATCGTAGAAATGAGTAGATAATACAAAGTTATCGTAGAAAAGGAAAAAAAGAAGCTTCGATTAATTTAGTAAAAAGGATATAAAGTACAAGATAATATAAGGATTAGGTATCGTAAAACCTTATATAAGGATTGTTAGTGTCCTCCCTCCCTTTTTTATAACTCGCAACTTATCGAAACTCTTCGAATATTATACAGCGAGTTAAAGTTCTCATCATCTTTCTTCATCGATTCTCAATTTTCTTCTTCGTGTATACCATCCAAACATGGCTACAACTACGAAGATCTTCGTGCTCGTGATATTGACGGTTCTCTTGGGTTCTTGTTCGGCGGCTATCTACAAAGTTGGCGAAGCAGAAGGATGGATTGCCAAAGAAGACGTCTATTACGATTGGGCCATGGATAAGGTGTTCTACGTGGGAGATTCTTTGGTCTTCAAATACGATCGTAACCTCAACGACGTTACTCAAGTCTCTGGCGCCTTGGAGTACGAATTCTGCGAGTCCTCTTCTCCTAAAGCCGTCTACAACACAGGACACGATGTCGTAACCTTCACGGAACCAGGATATCACTACTTCATCAGCTCAAACCTTGCTCAGTGCGCATCCGGACAGAAGATCGACGTTCTTGTCCTCCATGACCCGTCACGTCCCATTCCTGCACCACCACCGAGCAAGAACTATCCTTTTGGAAAGATCTACAGAGTTGGTGAATCCAAAGTATGGAGCGGCGTTCCTGAAGTGAATCATGACTACTATAATAAGTTGGCTGAGGATAAACTGTCTCATCTCGGAGACAATCTAGTTTTCGAATACGGCAACGAAGTAACCGACGTCTTAGAGATCAGCAGTGACCTTGAATTCATATACTGCGACTCTGCTTCTTCTGTAGCCGACCACAAGACGGGCAACGATCTCGTCACGCTCACCAAACCAGGAGTCCACTACTTCATTAGTTCAGTGAAGCTAGGTAAGTTTTAGAATGTTTCACACTATTACATTGTATGATTGGTAAACCACAGAACTATACTCACAAGCTTGTTGTTGATTGATCTTTTCTCCATTCTTGCTGCACAAGCTATTTGCGATTGGTGGAACAAAAGATCGAAAAAGGTAGCGACATTGGAGTTTGATCGAGTCTGTAAGTCCATGAGTGTTATTGTACGCGAACCAAATGAACAAAACAGGCTTCTTGTTAAGGTAAATACCATATTTTCTTCTCTAGCTTCTTTTTAGCTAAAAACGTTTTGTGAATCTTCCCTTTTTCTTCTTTACAGGGTGCAGCTGAGAGTATACTCGATAGAAGTTCTTCTGCACAGCTTGCTGATGGATCTCTTGTTCCTTTAGATGAATCTAGCAGAGAAGTAATCCTCAAGAAATATTCTGAAATGACTTCAAATGGATTGGCTTACAAAGACGAATTAGGAGAGTTTTCGGATTACTCTTCCGAAGAACATCCTTCACACTATAATAAGTGGGCTGAGGATAAAGTGTTTCATCCCCCGGAGACAGTCTTCTTTTCGAATACAACAACGAAGAAGTCAACGACGTCTTTGAGATTAGCAGTGACCTTGAATACATATCCTGCGACCCTGCTTCTCCCGTAGCCGTCCACAAGACGGGCCACGATCTCGTCACGCTCACCAAACCAGGAGTCCACTACTTCATTAGCTCAAAGACAACACTGCTTCATTGGCTCAAGCTACGTAATCTCTTCATACTCATCATTCATCAAGACAACACAACTCTGTCTCTCTCTCATTCAGCTAGTTTGAGATCTCTCTTCTTCCCTTCTCAATTTGTCCGTCTAATCATGGCCACAACAATGATGATCTTCGGCTTCCTGCTGCTGGCGATAACAGCCTTCACGGTTCTCTTAAGTCCTTGTTCGCCGACTGTCTACGAAGAAGACGTCTATTACGATTGGGAGGGTAAGGTGTTCTACGTGGGAGATTCTTTGGTCTTCGAATACACGTGGAGTAAGAAGAAGCAGTTTAATGCTGGAGACAGTCTTCTTTTCGAATACAACAATGAAGAAGTAAACGACGTCTTAGAGATCGGCAGTGACCTTGAATTCATATCCTGCGACCCTGCTTCTCCCGTAGCCGTCCACAAGACGGGCCACGATCTCGTCACGCTCACCAAACAAGGAGTTCACTACTTCATTAGCTCAAAGACAACACTGCTTCATTGGCTCAAGCTACGTAATCTCTTCATACTCGTCATTCGTCAAGAAAACACAACTCTCTCTCTCTCTCATTCAGCTGGTTCGAGATCTCTCTTCTTCACTTCTCAATTTGGTTCAACCTTTATGGTTCTCTTGAGTCCTTTTTCGGCAACTGTCTACGAAGTTGGAGACTCCGGTGCCATGGATAAGGTGTTCTACGTGGGAGATTCTTGTCTTTGATCGCAACTTCAACGACGTTACTCAAGTCTCCGGCTCTTTAGAATACGAATTCTGCGACTCTTCTTCTCCTAAAGAATTCTACAACACAGGACACGATGTCGTAACCTTCACGGAACCAGGATACCACTACTTCATCAGCTCAAACCTTGCTCAATGCGCACTGGAACAGAGGCTCCACATTCTTGACGTTCATGACCGGTCACGTCCCATTCCTCCACCACCACCGAGCAAGATTCTTCCTACCAGAAGAAACTACAAGGTCGGTGACTCTGAATTATGGAGCGTTCCTGAAGAGAGTGACTACAATAATAAGTGGACTGAGGATAAACTGTTTCATCTCGGAGACAATCTACTTTTAGAATACGACAACGAATCAAACGACGTCTTAGAGATCCGCGCTGACCTTGAATTCATATCCTGCGACCCGACTTCTCCCGTAGCCAGTGCACAAGACGGGCCACGATCTCCTCACGCTCACCAAAACCAGGAGCTCACTATTTCATTAGCTCAGAGACAGGTCACTGCGAGGCTAGGCTCAAGCTTCGAGTCGTAGTCGGACCAATACCCAAAGCCGTTACTTTCCCCAATGTTCCGGATTCATACCCCACCACCATCACTAAGTATTCGTATATATGTGGTTTGAGATTAGCTAATCGGAGTTTAGTGGTTGTAATTAGTCTTTCTCTGTTTTTCCTAGTCTCGTAAAGACCTAAGTTTGTTTAGTTGTTGTTTTCTGTACTGATGTATCAGATTCTTCTATTCATTTATATGAAGAAAAACTACTTAAGACAATTTCACTTTTGTTCTTCCAATATTTTCTCTCAAGATCATGTTATATAACACAGATCAACCAAATACAGGTTTTGAAGTTCTTGCTCCTCATGAATCTCCGATCTGCATATTTCTTCTAGTGGTTAATGAAGTCTAATTTGAGTTATGTGTACGTAACAGTGGATCTGTAGGAGGAAAAAACAGAAAGAAGCTGACTGATTCTGCATAACACAGCTCAAAGGTTGTTCTTTAATCAATTTCGCAGGATGTTGTTCATATTACAAACATAATCAAACTTATCGGAGATTCAATAACAACAACAGAGCATAACAAAACAAGCATTTTGATGAGTTTCCTTTTAAGGCCTCTCTCTCTCTCTCTCTCTCACTGTGAGTCTTGAGGATTGAACTTGACTGTTTCACGATATATAAGCTCCTTAATGTTCTCTTCTGTCAAAGAAGGTTGCTCAAAATCGAAATTGAACGGCCTCACACACACACCGGTTCTTCGTTTATATCGTGCAGTGGCGCCAGAATTCGTACTGAATTTATAAAATTTAATGGGCTCATTTATATCATCTTATCAAGCCCATTTTGTGTTTCGGTGTCATGAAGCCCATTGTGTTATAGAACAATAATATGTATGGCCTAATTAAAGATTTTACGTTATTTTGTTGACAAAAATTAATAATAAATGCACTATTGTTTTTTCTTTTTCCATGTACATTGGACGAGAACACAACGGAATTTACATGAACATTGGACGAGAATAGTAAAATAGAAAACGAAAATATAAAGGAAATAAAAACTTGCGAAATGATTCTTAATGGTGACAACAGATCCGTCGGTGCGGAACACATAGACTGAATAGTGCGTTGCGATTTAAATGTGGTTTGATGGAGAGAAACACATTATACATAAACACGGTTAATGTGACATTATACATAAATACGGTTAGTGTGGAACAAATTGTACAAAATAATCAATGAATTTACATAGACATATAATTATACAATAAATAATAAACATATATAATTATATCTATGTTTTTGTTGAGTCATTTTATCATTTAAGCACGGACAGTACTTACAAATAAAAAAAGTTCTTGAAAATTTGTGGATTATTAAAATTTAGTTATAGAATATTGTGTAGATAATACAAAGTTATCGTAGAAATGAGTAGATAAAGAAAAAAAGAAGCTTCCATTAATTTAGTAAAAAGATATAAAGTACAAGATAATATCCAAAATATGCAAGGATTAGGTTTCGTAAAATCTTATATAAGGATTGTTAGTGTCCTCCCTTCTTTTCTTAAAAATGTCAAAACACCCATGAATCAACCATTTTTAAATAAATTGAAATATTTAAAAAATAAGGTTATTCAACCTCCTAAAACTTAGTCATCTAATCCGTATATAGCCATGTCTTTTATTGTAAAAAGAAACCAAAATTTTATATTTCGGTAACATTATTACTCTAATTTAGACTTTAACGTTGACTATTGGCATTGAAATCGGGCTCGGATGGTTTAGGAGGGAGCAAAGGAAGATTGTTGGTACGCAGATTTCGAAGCGCGTTTGAAGCGAACCGCGACGCGTATAACGTTGCAACCAAGCTCGACGATGACGCCACATCACGTTCACGTTGGGCGATCGCGTTTCGGAATCTATCTTCTTCTTCCGTTAATGATCTGGCCAGTTTCCTCCGGCAATGTCTCCGCCATGCCGCTTGAATGAAAGACGCGCCCCAAGTTCTCCATTGAACCGAATAAAACCTGATATTTTAAACCGAATCAACCCACACAGAACCGGGAATCAGAGAAACAGAGATCGGTCAAAAAGAGACAAAACCTGAAAGTATGTTGAAGCTGCTTGCTATGGAGTCTTCTGAATTGCGAAGCCACGAGCTTGAGATCATCTGCTGCAAGAGAAAAGGCTTCTACTTCGGTTAAAGCTTGAACTGTTCTTGTGGAGATCGGAAAATGAGACGAAGACAGAGGATCCAATGCCCAAGTGAGAAGATCTTCGCCGCAAAAGTCACTAGCCTTGAGGTATACCGCGTTAAAGAACCCGGTCCGACCACCGTTTGTGGTGGCGCTCATCAGTTTCCCTCTCATAACAAACAACATCTCCTCCACAGGGTCTCCTTCTCTAATCGCATAGCTGTTTTCAGTGTAGAGCACAGGTTTTAGCTTGTCGCACACGGCATCTAGCAATTGCTCATCCATTATCTCGAACAGAGGTACCTATATTTGATTCGATCAAAAAAAGTTTATTTGAATGTGATATCAATTGGAGGATCGAAGAGAGAAGCTAGAAGCACTTTACTTTCTTGAGGAGATCGAGGCAAAAATGGCGTTTGATGTCTCTCCTGAGGTCTCTAGGGAGATTACGCAGAAGGTTTTCTTCTTCAACTCCTCTAGTTTCTTGCCATTTATATTGCTCATACCTTCTGATACGTTTCCTCAGGTCATCCGGTAACATCCGGTGAGACATCCACTGCTCTGCATCTCTTTTTCTCACTCTCATCTCCTCTTCCCTAACTGTTGTCGACTCCAAGTATTTCTGTAATGGAAAATGGAAACATCAGCAGTGTTTTTTTTTTATCTTCCTTATGGATCAAACGTGTGATGAAAGTGAAAGGAGTGGTTCAAACGGATTTTACCTGCATATTGCCAATAAGTAGTGCGAATAAGACTAGTCCAGATATGCAAATTGATACAGCAAAAATGATTTCCCCTACGAATTTGCTTGTATTGAGATTTTGTCCCAATGCACTGCAACCAGAAAAAGCAAGTAATCAAATTAGTGTATGATATTATATCTGTCTAGAGATGCAACTACAGAGGCACAACTCATCATAAGTGTGTCACACGACGACTCCTAAATTAGTAAAAAAGGGGCTTGACATGGAAGTGTTCTAACTAGAGAGAGAGTTACAAACCTTAAATTACGCAGACCCCACCAGAAGCAGTAGAAAAATTTCTTCCAGAAATCATCTGATTCAACAATTCCACTCTTTAAAGCATCAGTAAAGATGCCAAAGTTGAAGACCGTTGAATTAGTTATATCATCAGGGTTGATAAAGGGGCACGAGGTAGTCAGGAAATCGTTTCTAACAGTACTGTTCCCATCGCAGTAAAGAAATCTAAAGTTACACACTTGTGGTCTCTTCTCGCAAGCTTCACGCCAGCATCTGTTTTCTCGTTCTACTGATATTAAGTACCATAAGGCTCCAAACACCTAGAGAAGTTAAAGTTATCGGATAAACTCGATCAATCAATCAACCCTTGGACCGCCTGTGTATTTAATAAAGATTCTGTTATCTGATGAATTTGAAACTCACATGACTGGCTAACATATAGAGAGATAGGTTCCAAGCAGCTCCAGCCCAAGCTGTTTCAGTGACTATGCCAGATGTTCTTGTAACTTCACTGTAAAGTGGATAAATACGCAGAATCCTGGGAATGTATTGAGTAAATATGACAGTAATCAGGTAGTCCTTAGTGATCATAGTGACCGGCTTGTCGACATTGCGGATAACAGCTAAGACTACAAGCTGCAGAAGAAATATTGAACCATCAAGGAACCATTAATCAAACAATAAGCAACTAAAGAACATTTACCTGTGGGAGTGGAAGGATAGAAAGAACATCGATGATGAAGTACGAAGAAAGGTACTTGATGGCTATTGCTTTGGGATCTTCTACCAACTCGCCTCTTCCGAAAACCCGAGAAGAAGGAGAGATATAAGCTGTTCTAAACTGAAACACAATGTGAATGATGTAGAAGGCATCTATAAATGTTCGAAGCACACTAGCTGCTATCTTCAAGTTACGGTGCAAATCAAGACAGTTTCTTTCTCCATCGACAATAGGAATGTAGAAAAATAGTGGATCAATGGCCAGAGCAATCACTGAAGCAAAAAGAAAGATTTTGTTCCAGTTCTGCAAAAAAGAGCCTTGTGGGTTTATTATGTTCTTCTGCGTAGTAGTGCTAGAATTAGAATCTCTCTTATGTGAACCAAAACTTAATGGTTTCTTAAAAGTTCTGATTTTATCTGAACCTTTCTCAAATCCTCTACGAACATTCTTCAAAACTGCGTTTAGAGATGGTCTAGCTTTGCTTCCGTAACCATACTCTGTAGTTAATGATCCCTCTGAAACCCAGTCTCTGAACCTAAACAAAACAACATTTTTATCTGTGAATTTTTCTGAAAATCATTCATACCTCTAGTCTCTGAGTGAAATGACAGAGATTTAAGTAAGTAAACAACAACCTAACACGATTGTCGCGGCCAAAAGCCATTAGACAAACTTTACTATTCTTCGTCGGATCCTGAATCATTAGAACAATTCCAACAAACACACACAAAATTAGGGTTCCGATTAAAGAAGACTCAAATATTCTTCCCCAATAAAAATCTGGGGATTACAGAAGAAAAAAAAAAACTGAAGACGAGAGAGAGAGAGAGAGAGAGTAACATATCGATTTGATCACTTTAATTGTTGACCCGAAGAAGACAGTTACAAAAAAAAGCAAACGAAGAAGAAGAAGAAACGGAAACTAGAAATCAAACATTCATATCGCTCTTATCTACGAGAAACTTACCAGAACGTTTGAAGGAACTGATCAGCGGCGATTATACAGAACGAGTTCTCCGGTGAACTACAAAATTATCGAAACTTTATTCTCTGAAAATTTCTGGCGCAGTCAAATACGTTTGCGTCAAGCTTGGCATGGTGATGGCGCTGGTAAATGGAGACTCATTGCGCAGTTTCTTCGAAATTGTGAGAGCATTATTTACAATAGGACAAAAGCGAGGGAAATTAAAAATAAAAAATATAATAATAATAAAAACTAGGCTTTTAATGGGCCTCCCTCTGATAAAAGACTATATTAAGCCCAATTCGTTATTCAAATCGAACCTACCTGCCTAAACTAAACTGTCGAGTCTCCAGTGTGCTCGATATAACTGGTTTCTTCTGAAGGCGAGGTTAGTGTTATCTCTTGGCGTTCTTTATTCACATCTCTTCTTCTCTCTGTTCGTTCTTTCCGATACATGCGTACGTTTTGCGTTTCTTGATTTCTTTTCAAAACGAGTTTCGTAAGAATATCTCTAGTGTTTTCATTTGTCTCTTCAAATCTCATCGAAATTAGAATTGGTTCAGAGAACTGATCCTGATGCTTATTAGTTATTGTCAGACTCGTTAATCGGAGCTACAATGTCAGATTCTGGTGAACCTAAAACGTCTGTGCAAGAATCAAAGTCTCGAGAAGGTGAAGAAATGACTAAGAACTTAAAGAAAAGAAGTCTTGATGCAGACGAAGATGAAGGTTCCAAAAACGATAGTTCCAGATTAGAGAACCAGAACCTAAAGAAGAAGGTCGCAAAACAAACATCTAGGTAGCTTGAAACTGACTTTGAGCCAACAGAGGAAGAGGTTGATGCATTGCCCTTAGTTTGTTCCATTTGCAAAAAGCCATTCTTGGATCCTGTTTTCACCAAATGCAACCATTACTTCTGCCACAAGTGTGCTCTAAAGGTAATATTATTTTCTTTACAACAATTTTTCGAGTTTCGTGACTGGTTTAGCTAACTTCTGAAAACAGAGTTTCTCCTTGTTGTTTTGTTTCATGTCATGATGCAGCATCACACTGAGAACAATGGTTGTTTTGTGTGTAACGAGCCAACTCTTGGGGTTTTCAGCACAGCCGTGGAGGTCAAGAAACGAATAGATGAAGAACGTTATAAAGCCAAAGGTTTGCGAAAAGCCAAATTCTCTCTTTTTGCCAATGTTTTTAAAACTAAAATCCCATTCTTACAGAAACACTTGGTGATGATTCTCTGTAGCCATGTGGAAGGAGGTGTCAGCAACGATGGAAAAGGCATCGGCAATGGTTGATGACGCCAAGGGCATAGCGGAAGAAGCGGTAAAAGTGGTGGCAGAGATTGAAACAATTGTGGCGGCTATGGCGACTGAGGCTAGAGAAACGGCGGCTAAGGCGGCTGAGATGGTGCAAGAAGCTGAATCCATGATGGAGACGGCTAAAGCAAATATGGCAACGGCGTTTGCTGTGATGAACACGGTGGTGTGGAACGTTTAAAATTGTCACACGTGAAAACAGAGTCTCATATTTTTGGATAATTAGTTTTGCTGGCAAATTGTTTCACAAGAGTGTATAGAATTAGGCTCTCATTGATATCCGGTTTAATGGTTTTGACTCAATAATACAGTTTGTGACTGTTGAAATTGTGATCTCAAGCTGACATCAGCTATAATAAGATTCTCACAAGATTCTATCTGTCTACTTTATCCTTTAGGTGTCATAAAAATTGGGAAGCTTATACATGTGCTTAAAGTCAATAGCTAATTCAAAAGCTAGACGACAAACCAATAAACCCATGACACCTAATCTATCTTTGTCGGTTTATCATAAATCCATTGGTGGATTAATATGTCGGTGGGTTCGTTGATCTTTTAGCCTAATCCGAAAAGAAAAATCAAAGCTTTTGTTTGGAAACCCATAAAAGCCATGTCTTTACCATATTTGCTTCTATGTTATCCATTCCCAACAAGATTCCTCAAAAGGAAAGAAGATTAGAGATGGAGATCATCGGAGGAGGAGACGATACAGAGATGTATGGAGCTCTCTTGACGCCGCAGTCCTTACGATTCCATCATCGTCACCATTGCAGAGAGGATCAGTGTACCTCTGTTCTCTTCAAGTACATTAAAGCTCCTGTTCATCTCGTACGCTATTCAACCCTCTCACCCTCTGTTTTAGGGTTCCGATTTCTGTTTACTTGTTCGTCTCTCTTACTCTTAAAGCTAACGATGGAGTATATATACATACATGACTCAGGTTTGGTCGCTTGTGCGGAGATTTGATCAGCCGCAGAAATACAAACCATTTATAAGCAGATGCACTGTTAATGGTGATCTTGAGATCGGTAGTCTCAGAGAAGTAGATGTCAGATCTGGTCTTCCTGCGACCACCAGTACCGAGAGATTGGAACAGCTTGATGATGAAGAACACATCCTCCGTATCGACATCATTGGTGGTGATCACAGACTTAAGGTGAATATATCTAAAATCTCATAGCTTCTTACAGATTTCAGATATATTGGCGGGTTGTTATGATGGTTTTTGTTTTCTGTGCAGAACTACTCTTCGATCTTGACTGTACATCCGGAGATGATCGATGGGAGGTCGGGAACTATGGTGATTGAATCTTTTGTTGTGGATGTTCCTCAAGGCAACACCAAAGATGACACATGTTACTTTGTGGAATCACTCATCAAGTGTAACCTCAAATCCTTGGCTTGTGTTTCTGAAAGATT
The DNA here is from genome assembly GCA_004349715.1 of Crucihimalaya himalaica. Classification (NCBI taxonomy): domain Eukaryota; kingdom Viridiplantae; phylum Streptophyta; class Magnoliopsida; order Brassicales; family Brassicaceae; genus Crucihimalaya; species Crucihimalaya himalaica. The sequence goes on from SMJT01000009.1 coordinate 108,775, forward strand.
GGCTGCTCAGGAAATATCCAATTCTATCGCCACATTCTGAAACACTTCCAACGGATACAGAGAGAAGAATCATACAGCAACCTTTCAAGATATCGCTTGATTACTCCCACGTACAAACTCTGTGAAGGAAAGAAAGATTCAGTGCATTTTGAATCTTCCATTAAGAAGTTCTTTAGTCTGGTCATATATATATATATATAGGTACACGTTGTCTTACTCCTTCTCGCTCCTTCATTCAGATCAGCGCCATAGGCCATTTTCGAGCATATGGTCAAAGTTTTGATGTAATTTGATTTCTGGTGTATGTTGGACAGTGTCTGTATTTACGCACCATAGAAAAAACAGAGCTAGTTAGTATATCACCAAGTCGTTGCAGGAACATTTTCCATCTCTGAAATGATGAACTCGAGCCCCCTCTTGTAAAACAATCTCACGGTTTCTCAAAACCGATATGTATTTAGCTACAGTGTGGCAATCGGAACATATATTTGTGTTTTTGACCACTCTTATAGGGGCCATGCCTTTCTTCTTGATGAGGCCATAGGTCATTGCTAACTTCTCTGTATGTCCCATAAGCAGCTTCTCCTTCTCTGTTTCACTTACGTCTTGGTGTATACAGCTTGTGTCTGGCACATAACCTGATTTCTTCATCTCAGAAACCAATTTGTACAGCTCAAAGTATATCTCTCCTTCATCAGGATGTGCTTTTCCTTCTGCATAGAAGACGTGGACCGTGTGATCGATCTGAATCCAGCTCCACAGATCCTGGATTCTCACCCTGTGAATCCTCATCGAGTTCCGTATGTGTTCAACATCTTCCCATCTGTTCAAATTACTGTACAAGTTTATCATCATCATGTAGTTAGCTGAATTGTGTGGTTCAAGCACTTGTAGTCTCTTCCAAGCGACTTTCGCTGATTCTAGGTTTCTGTAGATCTTACAAGATGAAAGAAATGCACCCCAAATTGTTGCATTGGGTTTTAGTGGCATTGTTTGAATGAAGTCCCAAGCTTCATCAAGATAACCCGACCTCCCGAGCATATCAACCATGCAAGTGCAGTGTTCGATAGTCGGGATAACACCATACTGAGACCTCATAAGATCAAAGTATTTCCACCCTTCACGGATAAGACCAGAGTTCTTACAAACAGACAAGACAGAGGTGAATGTTATAGCATCCGGTTCCATGCCTGCTTCAAGCATTGCAGTGAAAACAGCAATCCCTTCTTCGCCCCGCCCAAACATTGCATAACCCATGATCATACAATTCCAAGAAGCTAACGGTTTGTTCTTAATACCCCAGAAAATCTCAGACGCGCTTTGCAGATCCCCTGATTTTGCGTACATATCTATTAGTGCAGTTGCAACATATGCATCACGCATCAAATTGTTCCTCAAACAGAAGCTGTGAACCTCTTTGCCAGTGTGTATTAGACTTAAGCAACCTAATATCCTAAGCAAGCTGGATATAGTGGCTGCGTTCGGACGAACACCTTCGTCCTGCATTTTAATGAAAACTTTGAGAGCATCCCTGAAGTTTCCATTTTTGGAACATCCCGACAAAATGGCTGTCCATGAAACCACGTTAGGCGCCACGCCGTTCTCCTTCATCTTCCCTATCACAGCCAAAGCTTTCTCAGTTTCTCCCCAAGTCGCATACCCAGAAACCAGATTGTTCCATGTAACAGGATCAGGTTTGATCCCTTCCTTTTCCATTCTACACATCAAAGCTTTAGCATCCTTTAGCAGACCGGCGTACGAAAGTCCCGAGATGAGTGAATTCCAAGCAACTATGTTCTTCACATCCATCCTATCAAAAACCATCCGGGCGTAAGGCAAGCAGCCAGTTTTGATATACATGTCGATTAATGTGGTTTCTACATATACATCGTACCAAAGGTGATTTCTTATTACATATACGTGAATCGATTTTCCAAGTTTAAGAAGCCCTGGTTCAGCAACAGCTTGAAGAAGACTACTTATTGAGCTTGTGTTTGGCTTCAGACCAGCAATTTGCATTCTCTTCAATACCGAAATGGCATCTCTGGATAAGGCTTTAGAAGCATAACCCGACAAAAGAGAATTCCAAGTCACTATATCTGGCTTCAGACCACATGTCTCCATTTCGTCTAGGAGACCCATAGCATCATCTACATGACTAAATTTCGTATAACTTGATATAATCGAGTTCCACGAAGATAGATTCCGTTCTTTCATCAAATTAAAAACTTTCCTGGATGATTCAAGCATGCCATTCCTTGAGTACATGATTATCAAGGAGTTACACATCGACACGTTTGATTCAAACCCAAGTCTTAGAACATACCCATGAATCTGTCTCCCTTCTCCAAAAGCATCCTGATTGCTACAAACTTGCAAAAGCTTAACCAATGTTGTATCATAAGCTTTTGCACGAGAAAACTGCATATCTCTGAACATTTTAACAGCCTTTTCCCAATTCCCACTCCGTAAGTTTACCATTGTGATCTCGTTCCATGCGAGATCATCTCTTTCAGGCATTTTATCGAATATCTTGTTAGCAATATCCAAATTCACACATCTTCCATAGAAACCCATCAACGCAGAAACCACGCGTGTGTCTGAATTATCGAGTCCTCTTTTAATCAAACCGCCATGGATAGTGAAACCCAGAAATCGATTCATTAGAACAGTACAAATTCTCAAAACCATTGCAAAAACTACTCCATCGAATTGTACTCCTTTGTTCTGCAGCTGAATAAATTCCTCTAAGACCTTATGCTTCTCTAGTCCGAAATGCTCGACCTCTTCCAAGAAACCCCTCCATGAAACTTGATTCCGAGGGAAACCCAGGAAGCAAACAGCACAAGCATATCCAAATTCTCCGAGTTCAAGGTAACGAGTGATCAAGCACTTGGTGATGAACTCCAATTCGAATCGATCGAATAACTTTATCATTCGAGCATGAGTAGCTTTAACAGAAACCAGATTTTTGCATCCATTGAGCTCCTTCAACGGATGAAAATCCCAACTTGAAGACGACGGTTCCAGAGAAATTGAGATTGGTATAGATTCAAACGACGCATGCTTGATGTCCCGTGAAAAACAAGCCGAAGAATGATTAATAAGATAGTTTCGCTGTTGCTGATGAAGAAACAAGGAGCTGTAACAATGGCGGAAAGTAACAGAAAGGTTCTCCATTTTATTCACTTCACAATTTCCGGATAAGACTAATATCAGTTTTAAATTACAAAGAACTCCAAACGCAACGTTTTATATGTTTTATACTTTTAAAAGATTCATCACTACAGAAGAAAGCAAATTACTCATTTAAACACTACAAAAAAGTTGCGAAAGATTAACATCATTCTCAAGTATTCTTACAAGAAAGCAACAACATACATAAACTTGAGCTATAAGTGTTCATCTTCAAGACTGTTAAAAGACACATAAACATTTTTCATGGAACTAATCTGTAATGTTTTTACCATTTTTCTCTTGGAGTACCATCAGGGAACACAGGAGTAAGTAATTTCTCTTCCTTCTTTCTAGGACTACTTGATTTTCTACTTGAAGGACTCAATCCAATCTTCGCGATATCTTCTTCGTCTGCGTCATCATCATCAAAGTTAGGAGGCACATCTTCTTCTCCTTCGTCATCAGTCCAATCACCATCATCATCATTGCCACCATCCGCACCTTCCAAGTAATTATCAACATCAGACCATTCTTCAGCATCACTTTCTTCTTCCTCCTCACCCTCTGTGTCGCTTCCATCGATGTGTTCGTCTCTTCCTTCTTCATCTTTCTTGGGTCCTCCTCTTCTTGGGAATCTCGGTACAGAAACAAGTGCACGCATCTTTTCTTTCACAAGAGTTAAAGGATCTTTATCTATCAATTCAGAGTTCCTGTAAGCTTCTCTTAAGAAAACCGAATCTCTTTCCCCTTTTAAAGACACATAGAAGAGATCAGGGTGCCTTATAAGCATTCCTCTTAGTTGTTGCGAGAATCTGAATTCCTCACGGAAATGAGTCAAGTGATCCACCAACGTTCTTTTCTCAGTCGTTAAGCTCAAAAGCTCATGAATAACCCCACAAGCATGCTTTTCTTTCTGGAGTGTTCCCGACCTCAAGTGGGAGAAATCCTTGTAAGGAGATATATATGGCATGTCACGGAACTGACCTATCTTCCTCGTTTCACTCTTTGAAAGATTGAGACCCCTTGGAAGCTTAACCCTATTGAACTTAGGCGGTCTATCAATAATCAAATTCCTCTCTTCTGATTCTCTAGCCTTATTATCCTCCTCAGATAATTCAGCAGCTGAAACAGCAAGCTCAGGATCCCAGTGAGTTAACTCTAAAGCTGGACCTCTAGGCGTAGGAACCACACGGAAATATTGTGGGTAACGCTGACAAATCGTGTCGCGGAATTCTAAAGGAAGCCCTAAATCGGTCCTCAAATGGGAAATTTTCTCCAATAATATCCGCTTGTCGATTGACATCATCACCAGTTTCCTCAACTTCACAACTAATACATCTTCAAGCTCATTCCTAATCCTCATTTCCTCAAGATACAGCCTTTCAGCCTCTGATGTCATCTTGAACCTCAATGAATATGCTCCTTCTTCAACTATCTCAAACACACCAGGATATTTCCTAAGTAGAGCTATAAACCGACGACGTTTCTTCAAACCCAAATCTCTCCTATACTTACCCAAACCCCTAAGAGACATCATCCTATCAGGTTGACTCACAAGAATCTTCCTAATGTTCAACACTAATTTCAGTTTCTTATCCCTCTGAACAACGTTATCGAAAGTAAGCTCTTTCCTTCTCTTCACAGCAGCTCTTACAGGCTCAACAACAACACGAGTTTTCCTCAAAGCACTCCAAAACTCATATTTGTTTCCCAAAATCAAACCTTCCCCCATAAACTGAGACCTCGCAGCTCGAATTGTGGACATGGGCAAACGGGATTTGACAGAAAGATTGGTTTTTTCATTGAATGGAGAGTTACAAGAGACAAACAAGGGTTTATGTGCAGAAAGCAGGAGCTTTGGCTCCATTTTTGAAAATCGAAGCCTGTGAATTTCACCCAAACAATGTGAAAACTCCCAAGCTTTTACGATTAGAAAAATATAAGAATTTCGACTTCAGAAATATAAAAAAATCTCACCTTATCGCTATGGTTCAGCCTAGTAACAGGTTCTGCAGAAGAATCTGCTTCTGGTCGCGAAGATTTGGATTGGGGTTTAACGATAAAATCATAAAACCCTCCTCTTCTTCCAGAACGATGTATCTCTGATATCCTCTTATAGGTCTTGAACGTAATATTTTAACAGAGTTAGGGGTAAATCTGGAATTAGACTAAACCAAAAACAATGACTTCAAACGATGCCGTTTTGAGTCTCTGTTTCTTCACTGGTGAGAAGCTCGATGGCGAGGAAGCGACGTTCATCGGCGGCGGAGAGTTTGAAACGGCGGAAGGACGGAGACGAGTTACAGTCTCAAGTCGGAGAACCAGATTCAGATCGGAGGCTCATCGCCATTTTCGTGATCTTCTTCATCGTGATTCCCGCCGTTTCTATTGTCGTGTACAAAGTCAAATTCGCTGATCGAGTCATCCAGACGGAATCATCAATACGTCACAAGGGAATCGTTAAAACTGATATTAATTTCCAAGAAATCCTCACTGTGAGTTCCATAGTTTCGTTCAATGTTGGAATGTATTTAAGAAAGCTGAAAACTTTTGGATGAATGTTCATCAATTTTGGTATGAATTTGTTTCAGGAACATTCTAAGGCCGCAGAGAACTCAACAACGAGGCACTATGATTATCCAGTGTTAGCTTACATTACTCCATGGTAGGTTTCATTGAAACAGTTTTAGATTTAAGACTGTTGCAACACGGATTGGATTCATATGCTAAGAATGATGTGCAGGAACTCTAAAGGCTATGATATGGCAAAGATATTTAACTCAAAGTTTACACATTTATCACCGGTATGGTACGACCTGAAGAGGTATACCGTTTACATCAGTTAATGAGTTCTATAAGTGCTTGCATTTCTCTCCTCGTTTCCAGATAATGGTACTGATATTCTCGGTTTCTGTTTCTAGTAGCCAAGGATCTGGATTGATTTTGGAAGGGAGACATAATGCTGATAAGGGATGGATCCAAGAACTTCGATCAAGAGGAAGTGCGCTGGTAATTTAACAAATACACCCATTTTCTTTTCTTCTCGGTATTGGCCAGAGATCGATACCCGGAAAATGATGGTGCTTAATTTGTTTTTCCTTCTTTGATTGTCTGAATTTTTTCCCCCTCTTGTGTAGATATTACCAAGAGTTGTTCTAGAAGCAATTCCTGGTGAGATGCTTAGAAAAAAGAAACTAAGGGAGAAAGCTATCAATCTTATTGTCACAGAGTGCAAGTAAGAGTCTCCCATATGTCTAATAGGATGACAGTCTTTGCATAGATCTTGTTAATTTTAACACTCCATTGTCATCATATTTGCCTTGAACTCATAGGGAAATGGAATATGATGGTATCGTGTTAGAGTCTTGGTCAAGGTGGGCAGCTTATGGTGTTTTACATGACTTGGATATGCGGAAAACGGTATGCCCTGTAATCTCCTTCAGACAGCTTTCGATTTTTGGTTTCACATAATACATAACGTCATCATATGCGGCAAAATTTTAAATAAATCTTCTAGGCACTGCAATTCGTAAAACAACTTGGAGACGCCCTTCACTCAACGATCTCACCGAGAAATAACCAGCAACATATGCAGTTCATGTATGTGGTTGGTCCGCCTCGTTCAGAGAAGCTGCAAATGTATGATTTTGGGCCAGAAGATCTTCAGTTATTAAAAGATTCGGTTGATGGGTTCTCTCTTATGACCTATGATTTCTCAAATCCCCAGAATCCTGGCCCCAATGCTCCTGTCAAGTGGATAGATTTAACCCTCAAGCTCCTACTTGGTTCATCAAACAATATGGACTCAACTCTAGCCAGAAAGGTTCTTCTTGGTATCAACTATTACGGCAACGATTTTGCAATCTCTGGTGGTATGTACATAAATAAACCATCCAAGTTCTCTTCCCGCCTTTCTATCAAAACTAACTGAATAAAACTGTATTCTTTTGAACAAGATTCAGGAGGCGGAGGAGCAATCACCGGAAGGGATTACCTCACATTACTCCAGAAACATAAGCCAACTTTGCATTGGGATAAAGAGAGCGGTGAGCATCTTTTCATGTATAGAGATGATAAGAACATCAAGCATGCTGTTTTCTATCCTACATTGATGTCAATCCTTCTACGGCTTGAGAATGCTCGTCTCTGGGGCATCGGCATTTCAATCTGGGAAATCGGACAAGGTTTAGATTATTTCTTTGATCTATTGTAAGTTCCTAACATTTCATTATGTTCTGATTTTATAATGTATTACTTTATCTTCTTCTTTTACTTATATGATTATATCAAATGCTGAGGAACCTTTTGTAGTTAGCATAGTCTATAGTATTACTTTTGTTCTGGATAAAGGGCGTTTTGGTAAATATGCAGAGGCTTCTACTGAAGCATCTTCAAATTTCTGTGGCCACACATTTGACTTGCAATTTGGGACTAAGTAAGTCACTATGCTCTCCTCTCACACCAAAACATGATCAAGAGGTATCTCATCCGAATATGCCACGTGTCAGGCAAGCCGTGGCTAGGATTGATTACACAGTCCACGTCAGCTTACTAGAAACAGCTCAATGCTTGTCTTGATACTTTCTTCCACTTCTTCTTCTTCAATCTTTCTTAAAAGTTTGATGATACGGAGAGGGCAATTTTTGGTAGAGAAGGAGAGAGATAGAGAGAGACATGGAGGCTCTGAAAACAGCTACCTTTAGCCCTATGTCGATTTTATCCGAGAAAAGATCAGAACCACGAAAGCCCTTCTCGCTCCCTAACCTCTTTCCACAGAAATCACCGAAACTAACCTCCCAAGAAAGCTTTTTGAGGAGATTCAATGGTGGTTTGGCTCTACTAACCTCTGTTCTAAGCAGTGCAACAGCTCCTGCTAAATCCCTGACGTACGAGGAAGCTCTGCAACAATCTATGACCACTTCTTCATCTTTTGATTCGGATGGTCTGATTGAAGGGATATCCAATTTCGTCACAGACAATCCTCTGGTAATTGCCGGTGGAGTTGCTGCATTGGCTGTTCCATTTGTTCTGTCTCAGGTTCTGAATAAGAAGCCCAAATCTTGGGGAGTTGAGTCTGCTAAGAATGCTTATACCAAGTTGGGTACTGATGATAATGCTCAGTTACTTGACATAAGAGCCACTGCTGATTTCAGACAAGTGGGCAGTCCTAACATTAAGGGTTTGGGTAAAAAAACGGTGTCTACTGTTTATAACGGAGAAGACAAGCCTGGTTTCTTGAAGAAGCTTTCCTTGAAGTTTAAAGATCCTGAGAACACCACATTGTACATACTGGACAAGTAAGGCTCGTGGAATTTTAAACAATCATTGAAAGTTTTAATATTGAGGCTTATAGTTACATTGATTAGCTACGTAATATTGTCTGATCACTGAAATATAGTCTCAGGTTTTCACTCCTTCATGCTCTTTGAACCTGTATTTTTTTGCTTTCTGGAAGACTATTCAAACTTGAGTAGTGATAATCATAAGTGTTATTGTATATCTGATACAATGTTGCAGATTGCAGTTGGAGAGAAATTGAAAAGCAATTTACATTTCACATTGTTGTTAATACAGTCTAACTCTTTGAATGGAAAGCCAGGTTTGATGGAAACTCTGAGCTTGTTGCAGAACTAGTGGCTCTTAATGGATTCAAATCTGCTTACGCGATTAAAGATGGTGCAGAGGGACCTAGAGGCTGGTTGGTGTGTGTCCCTCTTCCTCTTATCCCACAATGTTTCCTCGATAAATCCCTCCGCTTCGACTTATTCACATTTGTCATTTTTTCTGGTTTGCAGAATAGCGGCTTGCCTTGGATAGAGCCAAAGAAGACTCTCAGTCTTGATTTGAGCAGTTTGACGGATAGCATCAGCGGTGTATTTGGTGTGAGTATCCAATTTTACATACATGTAATATAAGTTTCTGTAACAAACATCAGAAAATGATTTGACATAATGTACAGGAGAATTCTGATGGTGTGTCTGTCGCTCTTGGAGTAGCTGCTGCTGCTGGATTAAGTGTTTTTGCATTTACAGAGGTCAGTTTTTCTGTGTTATCCTTCTTTCTCCATCTTCTTGTCTCCAGAAAGTTCTGGAAATAATGTTACCTCTATCATCATCCCTACAGATTGAAACCATACTCCAACTACTAGGTTCTGCTGCACTAGTTCAGCTTGCAAGCAAGAAACTTTTATTTGCTGAGGCAAGTTCTTCCCATCTTTTCTTTCATCAATATTCACGGCTGATTCAGTTTGCATGTATTTATCGCAGTTGGTGATGTTTTGTTGATTCTTTCTATATCCTCTACAGGACAGAAAGCAAACTCTAAAACAGGTGGATGAATTCTTGAACACAAAGGTTGCCCCTAAAGAACTTGTTGATGAGCTAAAGGTAATCAATTTAGATACATATCTCCATTAGTAACGAAACCCATTCTATAAATAATTCAACATCGAAAAACAGGAAATAGGAAAGGCTCTTCTTCCTCCATCAACAAGCAGCAAAGCTCTTCCTGCACCGGCAACAGTAGCAGCAGAAGCAGCTACAGCTACAACCACCACTGTCGACAAACCAGTACCTGAAACAGTAGCAGAAGCAGCTGCAACCACCACCGTAGATAAACCAGTACCTGAGCCAGAGCCAGAGCCAGAGCCAGCGAATGAAGCCGCCGCTTCACAAGTAATCACAGAACCAACTGAAACAGAAGCCAAACCAAAACCTCATTCAAGACCACTCTCTCCATATGCATCGGTAATGTTTCTACCTCTCATAAAGAGGCTCTTTTGGTGGAAAAGAAAGAAACGTTTAAGCGGTTTATAGTTATAATTAGGACCTCCCTTGATCCTTGAACAAGTAGCTTTATTAATGCTTTACTAGTTCTTACATGGGTTTTTGTTATAGTTTATTAATCTACTGTCTTTCTTTACCTCTTTTGCAGTACCCTGACTTGAAGCCTCCATCTTCTCCGATGCCATCGCAGCCCTGAAAAAAAAACAAAATAAGCAGCCTCTCTTTTTACTTATTCTGGTTTTTCCTCCTGCAAACAGAAGAACAAAATTGGTCGAATCTTGTAACTTGTTCTTTTTCTCTTTTGACTTTTCTCCCGAACTTAGATGCTACCCTTGTGTCGAATCTGAGATAAGTGGACTCTTTTTTCCCCCTTTATACCGCCATTGAGTGTTTTATCAGTTGCAAGTTCAAATAAGTGGCCTTTAATCAAAAGTTTCTGACGGAGTCAGAAGGTGTGAAAGGGGTTTTGTTGGACGAAATAAAAGTTGTAGAGAAATTTGCAAATATCTTTTGTTATGTGGATTTTTGTTGGAAAAATCAATTTCTTCCTCTTAATTTTGGATTCGCTTAAACAAAAGGTTAAAAGGCGTAATGAAAAGTTTGATATATCCTTAGCATAAACCTATATATGGAATCGATGTTTTCTTTATGAAGTGCTATGCTTTAATCAGCATCCAAAAAGTGTTTGAACTTTGAACTGACTAACCTGTTCTCGTTTTCTAAATTATACTTTAAAAAAAAAAATATTATTAAACTAATGAAAAGAAAAAAAGTGGATGCCTAGCTCTAGTTTTTTTATTTTTTGATAACCGCGAAGTAAACTTGAACTCATGACCTCTTTGTTAGTGTTAGACTGTTAGCTCTAGTTGATAGAATGTATTGCCGACTAACTAGAAGTTTAACAAAATGTAAATCATTCATCACACTTTATGCCACTAAACATAGACTTTTGTTATCTCTCTAGTACTCTGCGATCGTGGTATCATTCTTCACAATGATAAACGTTTGCTCTTTATTAGTTTTCGGATGTTGATTGGACTTAGCTCCCAATCCCATGATGACTCATAAATGTTAACATTGTTTATCTCCATTCGCAACCAGTTACTTAGTCCTCGAAGAAGCACAAAACAATGGTCATACCATCGATAAAGATTGAGTATTAAGTTGCGGACACTGCAACAAAGTTTCGCTGGATCGTTTTTTCTATCTCTTAAACAACCATATATATGTTGTGACAACGTGTGGTGGCATACATTTATGTATCAACCTCGATTTTCAATCGAAAATGAAACATTTTGCTTTAAAAATTACCATTTTATTTCATCATTTAACTTTCAATAACTTAACAAAAATAGGAGTATACAATGATCCCCCATCCTCGATCATGCAAAAGTGGTCCAAAATTGGCTTCAAGTCAAAAAAGAAGTGGTCCTAACACTAAGCCGCGTGTCGTGTTTTCTTTACAACTTACAACCGCTTTATTGGTTCGGTTTATTCAGCACTACTATTACCTACAATAAAATCTAACTACTTTTTCTTGTATATCGTTAGATTGTATAATAAACATAAGAAACCTATAAATTTATACAAGTCCACCAAGGGAATAAAAAGGAATATCCACGAGCCAAAACTATATTTAATTTACTCTCTAGCAAACTTTCAACTTAACTTTTTTCAGTGCTAACTATATATTCTCATTAAATTCTGAATTCAATTTTGGAAGGAGGAAGAGAAAAGTAAAAATTTTGTGTGATAATATTTAATAAATGTGGTCATGTTCCTTATAATAAAATAATATGAGTGACAGTGTGACACTACTACTACTAAATGTAGTTACATTATAGTATATTAATTTTTTGGTTTCAAATAATTAAATAGTAAGAAGTGCGTTGAGTTAATACCTTAGGCCATTTCCACTGGTAGTTTTTAAACAAGAAATTCTGGCTAAAGTAATAATAAATTTAGAAAAGTAGGTGAGAGAAGTTAGAAAAAATTCTTATTTAAGAACTCATAGATTTTAAATAAGAAACTAATCTCCCACATGTCACTAAACTATTAGTTTATTGTTGTTAACCTATTTAATTTTAATTCAATTAAAAATATTTTTGTTTAATTGCTAAGATACTTTTGAGAGTATCTAACCGATGATGGCCTTATGGCTCGATGTTATAATACAATTCAGTCTTATTGGATTTTGACAGAAAACAAAAGGTGACTTTTGTCATATGAAAGAATTATAAAGAGGATTTTTTAGGGAAATTTTTTAACAATAAGTAAATTAATTGTTACATATTATTTTGTGATATAAATATCGTTTTGATATTATGTTCCTCTCTCAATGTCCTCGATTTTACATTATATAGCTATATTATATCCTTCCGTCAAATGCACAAGCTAGATGTGTTTTTTCCTAAAATGTTTTCTGAAAATTCTCAGGCGAATTTAACCAAAACAAAACATATATTTGTTTTTCAATTGATCACTTGATTTAATGAACTGGACTAATAATACTAGAAAACCGTTGACTTATTTAAAATAGTTGTTGATTATAAATGATCTTAATTAACGGCGGGTATCAATTTATATATATATATAACCTATGTTCCAATGAATCACAACGGAGTAAATGAGGGTCACGGGTGCTTGTGATTTTAATTGGTTGCAACTTGCAAGTTGCAAGATAGTGAGATACTGCAGTAACAATAACAATTTAATTAATAATGAGAACAAAACCAATTTAGTAAATTAAGATTATTTTAATATAGAAACCGACCAAACCCGTTAGTTGCTTGATGTCGTTACTATATATAGAACGGATGGTTCGTGTGCAACCTTCAAAAAACGACCACTCTCATCTCTCTAACGCACTTATTTTCTTCTTCTTTGTAATACGGTACCGTTTTATATGGATAACCATCGCAGGACGAAGCAACCTAAGACCAACTCCATTGTTACTTCTTCTTCTGAAGGTAAGCTGAGAACATAAACGTCGTTACTTTACAACTTGTCCATGTTTTTTTGTTAACATTTCTATTATATATTGAGAAATGTGAATTTCGGCGATGACATGACACAGAAGTGAGTAGTCTTGAATGGGAAGTAGTGAACATGAGTCAAGAAGAAGAAGATTTGGTCTGTAGAATGCATAAGCTTGTCGGTGACAGGTTCAATCCTTTATTTGATTCAATTAAGTAACTATTTTGAAGTAGAGCAATTTATCATATTTAATACTAAAAAGTTTAATTTGTGGTTTATTTTATTTTTGATATTTGGTGAAAGGTGGGAATTGATAGCTGGGAGGATCCCAGGAAGAAACGCTGAAGAAATTGAGAGGTTTTGGGTCATGAAAACTGAAAAGTGATTAAATATCTCTCTTGTTTCACTGATTATTTCCATTTATATTCTAAATTACCAACTCTGTAATAAATAAATAAATAACTTTTTTATCCCAAATATTGAACAATCTCAAGAGCCATTTACTGTGGACTACGAATATTTGGGCCTTATCCTAACAAATAAGGCTAAGCTTAATGCTTAGGCCCACATTGAATATTTACTATTATTTTTTTCTCAAATTTGAATAGGTATTGAAAAATAGGATTTTCATTTTCATTCTAGAAGCTCACTGCGTAAACACTTGACACGTTGAATGTGGCAAATCACCTACTTCAAAACAAAAAAAGTGGACGTCGTTTTATGGCTTGTAAAACGACAAGCTGTCTGCAGGCCCCACGCATGTTTCATTTTCTTGTTGTTAACGCTATTTCACCTACTCCACACACACATGACACATACACTTATTTTCTTCTTCATCATCCACGTTTTTAGTTTTAATGTCTTTGAGATGTTTGCTCCCGTAATCACGAAACAGACGTTTTGAGATTGTAACGCATATCTGACTGATGTGTGATGACTGTTGAGAGATAAGAAAGAGTTTGATCCGTAACCACGAAACGGATCTATATTTTGAAGGTTATGTTCATTTGCGACCAAATTTTGTTAGATATATAATACCAGAAACCAAAATTTTCGGTCACTATAGTCGGCTGCGATTGGTCACTGCAATCCAACTAACAAATGTATTTAAATTAAATATATTTAAAATCAAACATAATTAAATTAAACACAATTAATATAAAATAAAATAAAATAAATAAAATAGAATATAATTAAATTAATTAAATATAATTAAATTAATTAAATAGAATTAAATTTAATTAATTAGAAATAAAATGTACTACAAAATACAAATTAAATTAAATTAAATATAGTTAAATTAAACATAATTAAATTAAACACAATTAAAGAAATAGAATTTAATTTAATTTAATCTTATTACCAAACAAACAAAATTGTTGAAATCTTTATGTCTGACACTTAGACATATGAAGGATGACTATTCAGATTGTTAGAACAAGTGTTTAGAACTTCAACAAACGGTTATTTATAAGCCATCAAACTACACTATATTTTGAGTATATAATAAGTACAATCAATCCATAACATTTGTCACAAATCATGATTACCATAGTGAATTTTTTTTTTTTTTTTCTATCATTTAGCCTTCCACTTCAGATTTCAAGAAACCCGTCTACTACAAAATCAACCAAATAGACTACTACTATTCATCGTTTGAATACTAAAAGATTTTATTATCTGTTGGTTGTCTAATAGTTTTAAAACAAAAAGATAAAAACACATAGAAAATATTGACGATTTTCATGAACAATACACACCATGTTCTTCTAAGCGGGTCTCAATTGCACCATCTAATACTTACCGATTAATCAAAAGCCAAAAACATTTACAAATAAAAGTTGAGCCAAAAGAAGCAAAGAAGAGTAAAAACATAAATACACCAAACACAATTGCACAAATCCCACCTTTGGTTATACAAACCATATCAGGCATATAAATATTCAGTGGATGCCATTTTGCTCTAACTCTTTTTTGTTGGCTTTCCACTTTAAGGCCACAAGACTAAGTGCTTTCGTAGATGATCCATCATCCTTCAACACCCTACTAGCTCCTTCCTTCAGTTCCTTCATCTTGTTCCTCACTCCTTTACCTTCTTCACCTTCCATCAATCCTTTTACCACTCTAGCCACCTCTTCTCTTCTCACCATCCCATCTTCCCCGACACGCGGCCTAAGTGCTGCATGGATATCTTCAGTCAACAAAACCGCATTCATCTTCTGCTCTGCGTATAATGGCCATGCTATAAGTGGAATACCACTTACTACACTCTCAAGAATCGAATTCCATCCACAATGAGTCAAAAACCCTCCTGTTGATGGATGGGCTAAGACTTGAGCTTGTGGAGCCCAAGAAGGGATCACAAAACCTCTGTCTTTGGTCCGCTCTAAGAACCCGGGTGGTAAATATGACAATGGATCGGTTTGGCTATGTGAATCAAAATACGAACTATTAGCAATCCCACTCGGACTTCGTATGACCCAAAGAAACCGTTGCTCACTATCCGCAAGACCAAGAGCAAGCTCATTGAGCTGCTCACATGTGAGTGTACCGCCACTACCAAAGGACACATACAAAACCGAACCGAGCGGTTGGTTATCCAACCACTTTAAACACTCGGACTCTTCGGTTTGTTTAGTCTCTTGCTTACTGATGTTAACCAACGGTCCAACTGGATAAACCGGTGGTTTATCAGGACCCGGTTCTTGCAAGGCCTTTATAGCATTTGGCTCTAGCTCGAAGAAACTATTCAGAAGAATCCCTTCGGCTTCTTTGTACCTCTTGGTGTTGTGAAGAAGCCATTTGTATGAATCTTTTTTCCGGTCTTGGGCCGGGTCAAGGAAATCTTTTCCGGCCAGCGGAACACATCCAGGGAGCTTAACCGGTTCGGTTAATTCACTGAACGCAGACGACACCGTTTCGTCTAGTTTAGGGAAATGGAGAAAAAACGACAAAACGTTGGCGGTTGATGGGAAGAAAATATACGGTGACACGTGGAACTCCTTGGCGACGTCGAAAGCATCCGTACCGAATAAATCGACGATGAGTGCCTTCGGTAAACGACCTTCCGCCGCGAACGAGTCAAACACTTTCCGGAGCTCCGGGTTTGAACGAGTCACGGTTAGGGAGATCCGAGTTTCGATGCCAGCTGACGTCGGGATATCGGTGAGATCGGCGGGAGGGAGAAAGACGGAGGAGATTGAAGATGGAAGAGAGTCAAGAACGGTTCTCTGAGCTTTTGACGGTGGACCATCGCCGCCGATGATGAAGGTCACGTTGAAGCTATGACGGTGAACGAGTCTTTTAGCGAACTCAACGAGTGGGATAAGGTGACCCATTCCCGGACTCGGTATGATCGCAACGTGAGGCGCTTTTGATTCTTCCATTGATGCAAATATTCAAGAAATGAATTTTTTTTTTCCTTTTGTTTTGTAGTTTGTGATTATTATCTCCTTTTTTATATTTGTAATTTGTGAGGTATCGAGTTAATAGCTTTATATAGAGAGCTTGTGTGAATCATTGAGAGGAGAAATGCTATTTTTATTTATTTTTCAATGTTTGTAGAGTGTTCCTTGTGGAGACCATGTTCGAATATGTGAATATTTTAGTTTACTTATCAAACTAAATATTCACCATTTAGCTAAACCATTTATATATTTTGTGATTTTACATGTAAATATATTATATATTATTTAACTGTGGAAATATTCATACTTTGTGATTTTCATGTAAAGGCATTTAACTGTGGGAAAATTCACAATTTATATAAATTTGGGAATGTTATATTAAAAAGAATTTTTAGTAGTGACACGTAATGATATTATATAATATCAACAATTGAAAACCAAAAATATATACATATAATATGGCAGCCAAAAAATATATAAGATGTTCAATTATTGGAGAGGGGTAGGGAAATTGTTGAAAACTAGTGATGGCCAGCCTTTTTTGTGATTGTGGGTCAATTATTTGTGCGTGTGAATTCTCTTGAGCGCACGTGTGAATATATATGATGAAATGCATACGTAATGCTTCCGCAATGATTATTTTTCTGTGTTTTTCACTATCATAATTTATATTTTTTATTGTTGCTATTATTACTATTTTTGGAAACAGCAATTGCTATTATTTTCGTATAACAATTTTTTCTTTTATTTGCCAGGCATTATTTTCCATAAAAATTATTTTAAAATTATATTCTTGAAATATTCTGGGTCATCGTGACGACTGGCGAGAATAAAAAGGCATATAATCATTCAACGATAGATTAGACTTTAGCATTTGTTTGAGTGAAAAAAGGTGAAAGTGGGATATATCTCATAGCCCATCATTTTTGTAATGATTTACGTCCCGCTAAATCATAATCAACAAAAAAAAAGCCTAGTAACTCTTTATTTGTGAACGTTATGTTATGTTATATATTTATTTATTTATCTCTTTGTCAATTCGACTTGTGCATTGTCAAGCTAAAATTATAATCACATATAGGAGATTGATAAGTGGTTGGAATTTAGCATTTTTATTTATTTTTATTAATGTTGTTGTCAGTTTGAACGAGTATAAGGTAGCACCCTAAATCAAAAGAACCAAGTCTATAAAGCTGTCGCATTAATACAACTTTAAAACAGATATGTTATTATAATTTCATACATAAATATTATTATATATCTTGTTAAATATATAATAATTAACAAACAATATAGTTGTTATAGCTACCGAATGAGCCGAATAAATATATATGATCAATACTAAAAAACAAATTAAACAATGTTATTAAATCATGCATTATTGGTTTCGATATCTGCCAATGTTCATCGTATGTCATATGTCATTAATGACGACTGTCAAAGGAATAATTTCCCCAAAGGTTATAAGAAAACGGCAGGATGACTGCGTCTGGTGAAGTAGAATGACACGGTGTTTTTATATCTGTTCCTAAACCGACGTCGTCTTAATTCCTTTGACCTATTAAAGGCCCACTAGCTGGGTTAAGAAACTGGTTTTCAAACCCAAGCCTCTCACTGCTGAGAAAATTTTGCATCGTTTATTTTGTATAGAACCATTACAAAATTTCATATATATTAACAAGCGGGGAAACGAATGGCTAAAGACCGTAACTAGCTACAAGCAAGCAACATCGTGGTACTTAACCGGTTAAATCGTATAGTTCCCGTTCCCGGTTAAGCATGGTTTCCACCATCACATCATTCCATGAATCAATTGGACCGGGTAAGCACCAATGCAGACAATCATTTTGAACATGGCCCTTATCCTTAACTCCAGCAAAAGGATTTGGATGTCGGTACGGTCCTGGATGCCCGTCTGGACGGAGAAGAGACATTCCAGTCGTGTCTAATAGTCTGATGTTCGAACCTAAGCCGAAACCTTTCCCAAATTTCTGAAACACTTCAAGCTCAACATCACGCATTACATCATCAACGGTTTTCATTTTTGCCTCACCTTCTTTAAAAGGCATCGTTCTGTTGCAATACCCACCAGTGTTCCACTCTCCGTTTTCGAAATGGTCAGGCGTTGTGGTTCGGAACAGAACAAGCGGTTTGTGGTTTGAGCTTAGGACGAAGTCACGGAGAAGGTTTAGGGTTTTGCGGTAGGAGTAATCATAGCCGAGGTCTGTTAGGTTGTTTCTGCCTTGGCAGTAGTGGCAGCCTGTGATTTTGTTGTTTTCATGGAATATTGTGGTTTTCAGGAACCATTTGCCTCCAGAGATAACAACGTAGTCAAATTTCGGGTATTGGACGGTCCATTTGTGGTCGAGCTGGTCGAGGTAAAGCTGGATATCCGAGTTGGCAGATGTTTCGGATTTGAGAAGGAAAGGAGACCAAATGACTGATAGTGTGAAGTTGTGAGAAGGGAATCTCCATATCTTGGATCTGAACTCCTTATCGTGATAGATTTCCTCCACATCTTCAACCTGAGCGATAATAAATCCCAAATTCAAGAGTCAAAATCGAAAGCCTTGATTACTTGTAGTATAAGGAAACTTTCATTGATCCAAAAACCAAAAGTTCGTTTTAAGGAAGAGTTTATAAACCTGAGAGAGAATGCAGATGAGAGACTGGACATGGTTACGAGCGATGGAATCACCGATGAAAGCCCACCATTTGTTCTTCAATGAATCGAGAAACTGCGATGGACTGAACCGAGGAAGATCACAATCACGAGGTTTCCATCTCCAAAAGAGATAATTCACATCTGGCCGTCCATTCAATAGACAATTCTGAAAATCTTGAATGTGATGGCAAGAGATATTGGTGTACAGAGGACCTGATGGATCCGGTACCCAATCTCCAGTGAAAAGATCACACTTTGCTGATGAAACTGCAACAAATGTTCACACAGACATTTAATCAAACACATGGCAAACACATCACAGTAACCCTAAATTTGAGAATTCGTTCGATAAGATTAGAAATATCCATCAATGTCGCATTTAGACGTAAGAGTTTCCAAAATTAAACACACAAGAAACCCTAAAACTCCATAATTGGAAAGATTCTCGAATCTTTTACAAAAATCAAATCGAAATTAGAGGAGAATGAAAAAGACTACCGTTTCCGGAAGCAGATTGCGGCAAAATTGGGGAAATTGGAGAGACGGCGAAACTAGAGATGATGAAATAGTAAGCGAGAGCGACTAAAGAGAAGTAAACGAAGAACTTGACGAAAGTTCGATGTCGGTGATCAGTGGAGGGAACAGAAGAGGAAGAAGAAGCGTCGTCTAGGGTTTCTACATTCTTCGCGCCTTTTGGGCTATCAAGCAATACTAAGGTTAATTGTTGTTCCATTGAAGAAGAAGAGAACAGTGAATATGTTTCGATGGTTGGTGAAGCTATTCAGTGCTTTTATACTTAGCCTCGACCTCGAGAGATGGTTGGAGATGAAACCTTTAGGTTATTTTGTGATGTTTTTATTTTCTCTGTTATACTTTTTAGTAAATGCATGAATAATAATTACAGTATGTAAACAAATTACACGTCATTCAAAATAATTGATTTATATTGGATACTCATACATTTGACATTTTGAAGTAAATATGTTCTTCTAATATGTATTTATTCCTACTTAAATGGTACATCTAGAGGGATATTAATTCTGTTATTTACATCTTGCCTTTTTTTTTTTTTTTTGTTAACGCTATATATATTATGATATTATTGTATTGATTGAGAGGGTATAAATAATTGATATCAGATTCCAAAATGGTCTCTTTGTCTTTTTGTTTATTTATTCAAATATTAGGAATAAGTTGAGACCTTAGTTTTTATGTGAAGAAGCACATACCCTGCTTTTGCTCCTCACACCTTTTATCTCAACTTTTGTTGTATTATAGCAATTTCAACCTTTTCTTGAATCTTGGAACTTTGCATTTTATTGAGTACCACACATTTTAATATGTTTGTGAATTGTGAGACTTAGTTATTCGATTTGATCAATCTTTTTTTTATAAAATTTAATATTACAATTTGTATAGTAGAAGAATGATGAAGCTATTTGGTGGATATTTTACAATGGTAGAATCGACTTTTTAATATTAGTGTGAATGAATTAACACTAGCTAGTGAGTCCACTCATTGCTTATAACTTTTGCATTGAGAATTCTATGATTCATTGGACAATCTTTACTACTCGTTTTTCTCATGCTCGCTACTGGTTAGTTATCTTTTTGTTCTTACTCTATTTTTGTATTTTTGTTAGAAATATCGATACATGAAAATTAAACGAACGGACCATAGTGGCCTGTTAAGAACAGATTCCCTATCTTGTTTGATATTGGGCCATGAGCCTTTTGTCATGTAAGGACCACTTCAGAAAACTCGTCTATAAGCGGCCCTAAGAGGAAGTGTACTTCTACTTACTAATTATGGACGAAACAGTGAAAAGGAGTGTTATAAAAGAGGTGACAAGTTAGGTAAAGATTAAAGTTCGTAATCAAACTTATCTCGTTCCATAAAATCTAACCAATTATGAAAATATATGAGAAAATGGTCATTTTAATAACAAACTTACACGTTTTTGCCAAAATAAATACGAACTCTTTATTAAGCCAAAAAATATACGAACTTTAAGTTGACTGAGCCAAATTAAGTACAGAAAAAGTCAACGTTAATAGTAGTCCAACGTTGACTTTTCCTGTACTTAAATTGGCTCAGTCAACTTAAAGTTTGTATATTTTTTGGCTCAACAAAGAGTTCGTATTTATTTTGGCAAAAACGCATAAGTTTGTTAGTAAAATGGTCATTTCTATTTTTTAATTAATTATTTAGTATTAAATTTTATTTAAAATAAGCTATAATCTTTCACCTATATAACTATATAACTATAAAATATAAAATTATTTTTAAGTAAATTGACCACATATAAATATAAACCATATTTTTTATAAAAAATATCTCAAATACTACAAAATTGATTATATTTAACTAGTTTTCCAGTAAAGATATTGATATTATATTTTCATGTGACGAAAGCATTTATTTGTAAACATTTAGAAAATTTGAAGAATTCCGTTCATACAAATGATAATGTGATACAAAAAACACAACCATTTCCGTAGATATAACTTGATTTTAAATTGTAATATGGTGATGCTGATAAAATCGCAAAGATTGTCTAGCAAAAATAATTTAAAACTTAAATATCATGTATAGTATGAACTCTTTAGCATATCATCGTAAAATTAGATACATACTCTAAAATAATGTAACATAAAATATTGCAGCAATTATTTTACCGGAGACTTAGTTAAATATAATCAATTTTATAATATTTGAGATATTTTTTTTAAATGAAAATTAGTTTATATTTACTTGTGGTCAATTTACTTAAAAATAATTCTATATTTTAGTAGTTATATAAGTGAAAGAGTATAGATAATTTTAAATAAAATTCAGTATTAAATAGTTAACTGAAAAAAAGAAAATGACCATTTTAATAACGAACTTACACATTTTTGCCAAAATAAAAACAAACTTTATGTTGAGCCAAAAAATATACGAACTTTAAGTTGACTGAGCCAATATAAGTACAGAAAAAGTCAACGATGGACTACTGTTAACGTTGACTTTTTCTGTACTTAAATTGGCTCAGTCAACTTAAAGTTTGTATATTTTTTGGCTCAACAAAGAGTTCGTACTTATTTTGGCAAAAACGCGTAAGTTCGTTATTAAAATGACCGTTTCCCGAAAATATATCGTAATCTATCGTAATCTGGGACCAAAAATCACAAACCTTACACCGAGATAACCCGGTTTGTATAGTCATAACATACATAACCCCCTCCTAACCGGTTCTGATAGCGCCGAGCAACTCAGTTCGACCCATCGAGGAGTTAAAAAAAAATAGGTCTACGTCGTCTACTAACAAGAGTACAAGACCAGCGACAACAAAAAAAACTAAAAACAATCATTGAATCAAAGATTCAAATCCTAACCCTTGTCGTGAATAAGAAAACCACACTTTACAATTCTTTCTTTTTTAAAACAAATAAATAATATGAAGATTGAAACAAGAGGCAGAATCATATTTGGTTGTGTTTCTGTTACTTGTGGGAGCTCTTTCATGAAGCTAATGATCTTGGAACTCTCATGCCGAATCCATGCTTCACTTTCTCAATCCTGTTTCAAGTTAATCAAACATTTCAACAAAAAAATCACATTTCAGCAGAATATAACTGTGTTTTGATCTCAAAATCTCACAACATAAAATAAACTTTGGTGTCTTCTGTTTCTGCTTACGTTGGGGCTAATTTGCCAAGGCTGTTAAGTTCTTCCCCTGAATCTCCATCAAGGATTCTTCCTGATATATCAACAATGTAAGAACGGTTCTTGTCTCGAGGAAGACCACGACCCACAAGTAACTCGAAATCTCGCTTGTGAAGCTCTCTTCCGTTCACAAACACGTCTGTGTTTCCTGCAGCGCAGTTATCAGGCATTGGATGGCTAAACTCTTCAATAAATGGCTGCAACAACAACAACAAGAACAAGTAAGCCATGAGCCATCCATTTCTTCATCAACTTGATGACACCATTACAATAATCAATTTGAGTGAACAATGTGAAAGGGACTTACAGGTATTATACCCAGACATGGTTTACCCATCACACCCCAGAACCCAGCTCGGTAATCATACCTGAATCAGAGACATAAATTAGAAACTGAGACAGGTAAAAATCAAAAACAAGAGAGGAATAGTGCATGTTGAAGTTCATGGTATTACCAATACTTTCCGGCTTGGATTGGTCCAGCTAATTTCTCAGCACTGCTAACCAGATCTTCCGGTATAAGATGTCCATTAACCCAAACCTCTAATAACTTCATCTCATCTTCGTTTCGATCAGTAGAGGACCTCGTTGTGATCTCTGTGGAACCGTACTCACTACCCTTTCTGCTTCTTGGTCTGTTGTTGTCTTCTCTTCCGTCTGAGTACCTTGAATCTTCAGAGATCTCAGTGTTAGAGTATCCGTTGTAAGAAACCTCCGTCTCTGTAGCTACTGATTCCGGTTTCAGTGAGTCCTGTTTCATGAAAGACTTTTGCTTATCCGGCTTGTCATAACCTATCTGCGCCATTCCGTAAGCGAGTGCAGCTCGGTTTACATTAGAATACTCAAAAAGTTCAAGGAGACTGGCATTATCAGGAGCAGCGGGTTCAGGCGCATTTGAGCCTTTAACTCGCCTACGAACAGATTTGACATCCTTCTGTTGTTTTTCACTAGAAATGCTTGAACTCTCTTCATCATCCGAGTGTTGAGATTCAGACCGGATGCTTTGCGTAGTGTCCTGATGATTCCTCAATTCCTGTATTGGTTCTTCTTCATCCTTACTCGGAAAACCGCTACCTGAGTTGTTGAAATCAACAGAAGAAAGTTCCTCTACCACCGCTGAGTTTGTTGTGCTTCTATCTTCAACCTCTTGAGAGACTGGGTTGGTTTCCTCATAACCAGAAGAGAAAACGAGTTTCTTATCGACGATTGTGAAACTAATAACTTCAGAACAAGCACCACATTGAAGCTTATGTTGCCTTTCCTGAGCCAAAAGCTTCTTCTTAGGCAAGTAAAGCAACTCGAAGCAACTATGACAAGCTATAAAAGGAGCACCACCAGCAAGAGGATGGCAACGACGAGCATCAGTATCCGAAACAGCTTTCTTAACATAACCACGAGCAAAAGCACCGCCCATTTCGGAATCAATATCGCTTGGCCACCTTGCGTAACCACCTCGAGGACCTGGAGAACCCATCGAAGAAGGAAAACTCGAACTGTTATTGACACGTGGACTGTAAGGAGTCATGAGTTTCTCACCACGATGGTGAGAAGAAACAGGGCTATACGGAGGCATATCACTGTACTGTGTTGTAAGTTTCTCACCACGATGGTGAGAAGAAACCGGGCTATATGGAGGCAGGTCATTGTACCTACTTGGTGTAGCTGGATAGTATGAATGCGGCTCAACTATATCAGAACCAATTTCAACATATTGACCTCCAGGATATGGACGAGTCATCTGATTAGGGTAATGACCAGGAGGATACCAGTTTGGATTTGGAACCGGGGGTGGTCTTCTATGGATTTGGAACCCATAAGGATCTTGATAACCTTGAGGATACATTCCGTGAACCGGTCCAGGGTACGGAATTGGCTCTGGATGTGGATGGTAGTAAGCTGGGCCAGGATTAGGATTAGGACCATGGAGATGAATTGGCCTGAGAAATGGCTGATTCTGATCTGGTTCTTTTGGTTTATCAACAGCATTACCACCACCACGAAGGAGATGATCTTTGATTGAATCTAACCTTCTTAGAAGCTCAGCTCGTTCTTGCTCAGTATACTCAATTGGGTTGCTGCTTGTGTTCTTAGATGAAGAATCTGATCCGTAATGAAGCTCTCCAAGCTCCTCATTTCTCAAACTTTTTCCAGATCTTTGAGACCCATTTTGCGAACTTGAGGTTTTCTCCTTCAGACCTGTATCTTCTTCGCTTCTTGAAGAACCAGCATCTGATCTACCATCTGCTTCAGAGACATCACCTTGTGACCTCATCAGCTTGTCCGATGAAGACTGTTTCTAGGGTTTTGCTTCGTTTTTTCAACTGCAATTCAAATCAATACCACAACTTTAGATAAAATTCGAATCCAGCAACGCATTTTCTCCGATTCAATCTATGCAGATGAATCAGATATTACTACCAAACGACTGAAATCTGAAAACTTTCAAAGAAAAATTGAAACTTTTACTATCTTTTTTTCGTTTTCTAATCCGAAGACAATTTTGAGTTCATGGGCACAATCACAGAGATAATAAGATTCGATTCTCAGTACAAAAACGACGAATCAAGAGCATAAAGAGGTGAAAAATCAAACGAACCTCGAAGAATGGCGTCGCCGAGTTAGGTGAGATGATCTTCTCCGTTGGGAATAAATGACACGAGAATCAATAAACTCAAAAGCTTAATCTCTCTAACACACAACCAATTTTATATAAAAAAAGGGTTTTTTGAAAATTCAGAAGAATTTAAAGTCTTTCTCCAAGTTTAAAGATCAATCGTTTATTGGGATTAAATGTTCTTGCTTACTTACTACCAAACTTGAGCTGGAAGGTTTGATGAATAATTAAGAATCTTAAAAGGTTTAATTTTCTCGCATTTTCCTTGGCTTTCTCGGGAATCTGAAGGGAAAGTCAAAAAAATAATCTTTGAAAAAATTAGGAGGGGAAGAAGATGATTTCAAGGAAACGATCCAAGCAAAAAAATCAAATTTGATAGTTTTGATTTGATAACTTATAAAGTTCTTATTTGAGCAAAGAGTTGAGCGCGTACGTACGTAAGCGCGTGACGGTAATATTAGACTGTACGGTGAGCGGACCGGGTCTCGTTGACTCAGGGGATAAGGAGACGACCAAATAATTTAAAACAATTTTAATCTT
Organism: Crucihimalaya himalaica; assembly: GCA_004349715.1. NCBI lineage: Eukaryota > Viridiplantae > Streptophyta > Magnoliopsida > Brassicales > Brassicaceae > Crucihimalaya > Crucihimalaya himalaica. The sequence continues at coordinate 134,648 of SMJT01000009.1, forward strand.
TTTATTCAAAATCTAGAAACATTTACCGACAGGTAAATAAATATTTTGGTGTTTCAACATCGACAGATCTATTGGGAAAAAACTCTCCAACTAGCTCGCAATGATGCGAAAGAATGGTCGGATGCTGAAGATTTTTTAGTGAATTTCAACCAGGGACCTAAGACTCAACTTACACGATGTAGAGCTTATACCCATTGAACCATCCCGGTAAGTAATTGGATTAAATGTAATTTTGAAGGATCTTTTGTGAACAGGAACATACCATCAAAAGCGGGTTGGGTTTTACGCGATCATAGAGCAACCTTCTTGGGAGGTGGTCAAGCTATCGGAAGATCTCTCAATAATGCTTTGGAAAGTGAATTTCAAGCTCTCATATTTGCTATGCAAAATGTTTAGTGTAAAAGCTTTAAAAGAGTTTGCTTTGAAGGGGATAACAAAATTATGTTTGATCTGTTTAATGGGAAGATGCTAAACTTTGATATTTTTAACTGGGTACGGGAAGTACGATTCTGGGCAACAAAATTTGAAGGTGTTTGTTTTGAGTGGACAAGACGATCGTGCAATGCTCCGGCGGACATACTTGCAAAACAAGGAATTCCAAACAATAGCTCCTTTCATTTTTATAATTTGATTCCTTGTAACATTTCTAATGCATTACATCGAGATTTCTCGCACTATCAGTAAATCTAATATTGTTTGATGAAAAAAAATAAAAATAAATACATTTCTCAAATATCAGAATTTTCCAAAAATGTGAACTTCAAAGATAATAAAATTCAATTAGTATAAGTTAAATTCAATTTATTTGTAAATTTACAGGTTTCATGTTCAAACATTAGTAAATATGACAATAACGAGCACGAATTAATAATTTTGCATTATTTATTTATTAAAAAATTAGTAAAATTTACGGTAGCTTGTTGGTTTTCATTTTTTTTCTGGGCAAAATGGTCTTATTTTAACCTCATACAGAAAAACGTTTTTTTTTACCCAAGTTAAATAATATTTTCAGGTAGGTATTTTTCTTAGTTGATAAATCTTGACGTACTTGTGTGAGTGTGTTTGTACGAAAACAGATTAGCTAATCAAATAAAATTATAATTATACTAAGCAAGTTCTTATATATCTATATAATAACACAACAAAATCAATATATATAATACGTCGAGTTAATGTATCCATGTTACAAACTTACAAGACGTGCTCTCAAAACTTCTCCTTTTATTTATTTTAAAATTCACAACTTTCCTCTTTCAAATAAATATAACTAGTATCCAAATAAACCTGATTTCTAAACGTCAGAAAAAAACAAATTCAACCTCGTTAACGTTTAATTTAGTGTAATAATTCTACTTAATTTAGTCGCCTTCTGACTATTTTTTGTTTTGGTCGTGACAAAAGCTACAGCTGTAAAGTCTTCTTCTCTGTCTATCATTTAAGATTATAAGTCTACTTGCCAACACCAATCAGATTTGACAAATCCGTTGATATTATTAATATGCAATTTGGGATTACTAAACGTTGACTACGATTAGAGTTAAACTATACGAGCTGTTTAGGCCCGTAATTCATTTACAGAAGGGCCCAATCTGTTTGGGTCCATTATATGGGCTTTAGAAACAGAAGATAATAATTGGGTATGAGCTGGTGAACTTTTTTTAATTTGTGATCTACAAGACTGACTTATCACATAGAATAATAGCCATAAGGCTTTCGGTATTTGATTCTTATCAACAGTGGTCCGACATAAACTTTTATACACATCCACTTGTGTAATTTTCAAAAGGTGTGTCTATAGAATCATAAAAAACTCGATGTCGATTTCTTTTGATTCTAATAAATATGTTCATGTTAACGGCGTGAAACCTAACGTTAAGGTGATGTTTCCATTTCGGGAATGACCCATCAAATATATGAAAAGACAAGAAACAAGATTTGATGAACCAGTTGCAATACATTTGATATTTGATATCAAATATGATTGGTAGACTCTTTAGGAACTTTTAACCGCCATATTTTGGTTTACAACTTAAAATTCAAAACAATCATATTTTATATAACTTTTTTTAAACCCATAGTCATTTTTTTAGGTTTTCTACTGCACAAAGTATAGCATAAATATTTTTTTTAACCCGTAGTCATATTTTTAGGTTTTGTGCGGTAGAGAAACACAAAATCTAGTGCACAAATATTCTGCCTTTAGAAAATTTTATGGAAAATCTCACTCCTTTCTTAAATGATTTCATTTTTTAATTTCTAAGTAAGAGTCTTTTTTTTTTTTTTTTTCAAAGTAACACAATAAATACATAAATCTACATATTACAACATACAACTAAAACTCAGTCATACTTTCATTTTAAAAATTACAGCTACAACCGAAAAAACTACACACAAAAATTTAAAAGTATAGCATAAAAATTTTGGGAAAATTATTTATCTTTTGTCATTCTTTCCATATTAAGCCCAATATTATTTTAATAAAATAAATAAAAACAAATTTTTCATTACTACAAAATTAACCTTAAAGTATGTGGAGTATGTATAATCTATGTATTGCGAAAGACATCAAAATTAAAATTATAAGAAATTTAATTTTACTTTTTTATTAGCATATAATTTATGTGGTTACAAAAGGTGCTTCTTTTTAGTAACCAAACGGATCATACTCTGACTAAACGGATCAAGCACTAACAGTTGTACCATCATTTGTCTTACGTGGCGTACATATGTATGGAGAGTATATCTTACGCGGTTTGTGATGCGCGTTGGATAACACCTGGTAATAACAACATTAGTAAACGTTGCAAACAAATCCTTATACTAACATATTTTAACGCATATACCCCTTGACTTAGAATTCTTACTTTTTTTCCCTTTGTGCAAACTAACCTCTTTAACAATTGAATAATACGAATGTGTCGATATTGGAGTGTATACAACTCATAAATAATAAATTTGAGTGTATACTAGTTTAAGTCTTTAACCTTCTGAGCACTTAGGAGATACATTGTCAATTCTGTGACGTTGAGTATAATTAAATATCAAGATGTATGAATCACAACCCCGCCTACCAATCGCCGCACAGTCAACTTCACTGCTGACGTGCAGATTTTGAATCAAATGAAGGGTTTTATTATAATTTTATAAGTATAAGGGCTACATTACAAATACATGGTTAAGTATAAGGGTTGGTTTACAATTTTTCATAACGGAAAGGTGCCATTAAAACGACGGCGTCATGGTTCAGGCTTAATCAGTAGGTTGTGTCTTTTGGCTTTTATTATCGCCGCCGGGACACAAAGAGAGAAAGAGGTTAGATTTGTGCTTTGATCTCTCTTCTCGATTCACTTTAATCGGAGATTTCTGTTAGGGTTTCGGTCGTCGTTGAGAGATCGAAGTTTTGTCTTAAAAAAACTTCTGAAGAAATCTTTAGGGATCGTAATCGTATTGGTGTGCCTATTTGCACTGATTGGCGATTTACAGTGGTTGGTGAGTTATCAGATGGCATCAGAGGATGTGAAAAGGACTGAATCTGCAGCTGTTTCTACGATCGTTAATCTGGCGGAGGAAGCGAAGTTAGCGAGGGAAGGAGTCAAAGCTCCGAGTTATGCTATTCTCAGCATCTGCAAGTCTCTTTTCGCCGGTGGTGTCGCTGGTGGAGTGTGAGTCGTTTATCTCATTCAGTGTTTTATTTTTATGAATTTGGGAAAAATGAAAGATCTTTTGAAATGTTGAGTAAGACTATTCAATTGGTTCGTTTAATTTGTTCGAGAAGGCCAAATTAGATTGAGAACTCATTGATTTTGTCCTCTTTTCAGTGTTTCTGTTTGTTTCGTCGTAGGTTAACATGAAAAATCAGTACTTTAGTGATGTTGATCTGTTTGCTGAGTGCGGACGATAAGTGTAGTATATCAGTCACTTACCTTAATTGATCTTGAGATCGAAATCCGTGTTGAATCAGTCAAACAGAGGTACATGTGTATGTCCCAAGGATTGAAAATGGCTGATAAAAGTATAGGTTGCAGAAAGAGGCCATCTTTACTCGATTTAGGTCGAGTTTTGTGATTGTCATCTAAAAGTAAGACCAGCTAGTTGCTATTTCTTTCAGTCTTTGTGTTGATACATTCAATGCACAAATTTTTTTTCTTGTGATGATTTCTCATTGGGGATTCGTGTTTTTATTAGGTCTCGAACTGCAGTTGCACCTCTGGAAAGGATGAAGATATTACTTCAGGTTTGTTTTTCGTTGGTTGCTTTTGTTTTGGAACATATAAATCATTTGAGACTTAGCATCCTGTTCATTGTCAATATGTAGGTCCAAAACCCGCATAATATAAAGTATAGTGGGACAGTCCAAGGGCTGAAGTATATTTGGAGAACTGAGGGCCTTCGTGGACTGTTCAAAGGAAATGGCACCAACTGTGCTCGTATTGTTCCAAATTCGGCTGTGAAATTTTTCAGCTATGAGCAAGCTTCAAAGTAAGACCTCTAAACTTCTTTTTACTCTGTTATCTTGATTTAAATTAATCCACCATACTCGGTTTTACTCAATATATATATTTTATCTAATCTACGCTCGCTCTCTCTTTCTCTCACTTGTAGGGGCATACTGTACATGTATCGTCAGCAGACGGGAAATGGTAAATTGATTTCAGCATAAGATTTTTATTATTCCCTGTTGAAGAATCTGTGCACGGTATTACTTGTCGCTTTAGCCTTTAATTTAAGATTCTAAATGAAACCTTTGGAGCTATGTTGTACTCGTATTTATCGCTAGCCTTTCGTATCAATGGTGCAATAGTACTCTGTTTATAAGATTTTATGGTTAAAGGGTTTATGCCATTCCTGCAGAAAATGCCCAACTTACTCCTCTGTTACGGCTTGGAGCTGGTGCTACTGCTGGAATCATAGCCATGTCTGCAACATACCCTATGGATATGGTTCGGGGGAGGCTAACTGTACAGGTAACTTTTCGTACCCCAACTTTGTAATTGCGAGAGGCTGGGAGCCTTATTGCTCATCTTTGTAACTCTGCAAATATGGAAATGTGCACAGACCGCAAATTCTCCTTATCAATATAGAGGAATTGCCCATGCTTTGTCAACTGTCCTGCGAGAGGAAGGTCCACGGGCCTTGTACCGTGGTTGGCTTCCGTCCGTGATTGGAGTTGTAAGTCTCGAATGTTTCCCCTGAATGAAACGAAATATACAAATTTACCATCTCATGAGACCTTTCTGATAAATGCAGGTTCCATATGTGGGTTTGAACTTTGCGGTCTATGAGTCTCTAAAGGATTGGCTACTTAAAGACAACCCCTATGGTCTAGTAGAAAACAATGAGCTGACCATTATAACGAGGCTCACTTGTGGTGCAATAGCTGGAACAGTTGGTCAAACAATTGCTTACCCACTGGATGTGATTCGTAGGAGAATGCAAATGGTCGGGTGGAAAGATGCTTCCTCTGTTGTTACAGGCGAAGGGAGAAGCAAGGCTTCGCTTGAATACACTGGTATGGTCGATGCATTTAGAAAAACAATTCGTCATGAAGGGTTTGGAGCATTGTACAAGGGTTTGGTCCCCAACTCAGTGAAGGTTCGTTTCATTACAGAACCCAATATGTTTTGTTCTTTTTAAGATGAACATTTTTCTCAAGAAAGTGAAATGTTCTTTACAGGTTGTACCATCAATTGCGATTGCGTTTGTGACATATGAGATGGTGAAAGACGTTTTAGGAGTGGAGTTTAGGATATCAGACTGAGTCATCTGATTACGTTTCAACAAGAAAGCAGACTTCTATTTTTGTAGCCAGAGGAGACAGAAGAGAAGTTCAAAAATTTAGGGGCTTTATTTATCTCCTTTCAAGATCCGGTGGGAAGGAACAAGGCTATAGGGCTTAGCCAAACTCTTCTTTCTTATTTTTACTTCTTATAGATTGGGTTTATGCTTTTCTTCTGAATCAAATAAAGTCAGTGGCCAACTACATTTGGTACTGCAGTTTGTGCTACTACATGTTTGGGCTGCTCTTTTCGCATTCAATTATTCACTATTGTTATGACTCTTATTGGTAACTTGCCGTTTAGTTCAATAATTACGTGATTATGTACTTCTCTTTAACGATCTTGCATCATGTATGATTAAATTCTTGTATGTCATTTGTGTGTGCGAATTTTTTAACAAACAAAGAACGAACTTCATAATATCTCTATATATCCATTACAAGAGAACAAATACATGAAGAATAATGAACTCTGATCACACATATCTGTATACATATTTATCATTCATCTTAGTAAAAAATTTGAAAACAAGAGGGGCAAAGAATAACACATACATAAAGTGATCTCTTTTGTAAAGCTGAACTTTTGCCACATCGTTAACGTATGAATCCCGACGCATCAACCATCATTACTTATGAGTTATGAGTGCAATTTAATCCTGCATTGAAATTATACACATACATTAATATTTTAGGTTTCTAAGATGACCACCTTAATCAATACAATAGATAGATTTAAATTCGATAGGTACCATTTAAGCATTTTGATGGTGCATTTAGCCATCTGTGAATCAAGCGTATGTAATCTCACGCCACCGCAACTGATACTAACCCTCACCGTAACAATCTTACGCCTTCCCACAGCCAATCCGACCTTCGTCTTAGCCGTTACTTTCACCACCAACTTCTTACTCTTCATCTCTGCTCTAAGCCTCTTAACCGTTGGATCATCCACCTGTTGTTTCTTCACTTTGATCGGCACGATCACAACCGTCCGATTCCGCGGCTTCTCCACAAACCCTTTGACTTTTGTTGACCCAAGGCTCGTTTCAAAATCACCATCTCCTACACTCACCGCCACGTCAGTGTCTCCGTAATAGTAACGTAACTTGCCGTTAGGGTTTCTAAAATCAAGCCTCGCCGTGGATTCCGCCGTCAAATGCGACAATCCGTCTCCGGATTTTCCACCGGAAAAGTTAAAGTTGCTTACGCGGAAGGACGCGAGACGTACGACGGGAAGTCTCGGACTGTAATAAAGGAAGAAGACCGAGACGGTGAGGATAAGGAGGAGGATTAAGATGGCGACGGTGATACAGACGCAGCAACAAAAGACGCGGCAACGACTCCATTGTTTCTTCTTCGTCGGATAAAATGACGCCGGAATCGTATGTTTTGGCCGGCGACGAAGCGTTGTTGATGATGATCCGATTGGAGTTTGCGGCTGCGAGTGGAGCTCACGATAGCCTGGTGGTTTTTGAAGAACCGGTTTAAGCAACGTTTCTGCCGCCATATCTTCGCCGCCGGTGGTGGTTGTTGAACTTGTGTTATGATCTCTATTCTTCTCCATGTACATTTTGTTAAGTTGTAAATTATAATTACAAAATGAATTTGAAAAGTCTTTCCTTGTGATATATAAAATACTATAAATGTTATGATTTCGTCTATTACAAAATACTATATAAGTAAGTCTTGTGTATCTTGTCCTACCAACAACACACAATAATATTTTGTTTTTTTCCCGACACTTTGGCCACTTACTGAAATTTCTTCAATTGACGAGCTGTTTAGCTTCCTGTAATGTGAATTGCTCAATGTTTTTTAAAATATACCAACGGCAATATTTGGACTTGGTCCTGAGTTCAGGATAGTGAACCAATTTGTGTATTATCGTCCTCATTATTTTTCTAACGTTTTTCGAGTTGAGGGAAGCACGTCGCGATAGGTATAGAGTAATGATAAAATTCCACACCCGAAAAGTGTTTGTTATTAAAGAAGAATACACAAGCGATTACCAAACGAAAGACCATCATATAAGTCTCCCCTTATCTCTAATCCATCCGCGTATATGACTAAATCCTACCTTTCATCAATTATGTGGTCACAGCACACCTAACCACACCGAACCTCTTAACGATATTACATCAATTTCTGCTCATAATAGCAGAGAGCTCGCTACAAATCTAAGAAAAACAAAGCCTCCTTTTTAAGTTACAATCACAACCCGGGAGAAGAAAGTATCGGGTTCTCATTGTTGTGTCACGGTCAGCTAGCCGCGACAGGATCGGTTATTGGACTTGCATTTAACAGTTGATGCTGCACATTTTTAGTACCTGATACAGAGTTGTTCTTATCAACTCTAGATATAAGATTCTCTGTTTTCCCAGTTGCTTGCGCTTTCAGTTGATCCTAGAGAGGAATAACTTATGTTATTATAACCAATATACCTATGATCAAAATGTGTGGTATGATGAGTAGACTGTTACCAGTAAAGCCTCATTCTCCATCCGTAGTTTCTCTGACTCGTCGTTTAGTTGGCAGACTTTTGACCTCAAAGTCATGTTCTCAGCTACTAGTGCGTCAACTTTGACAGCAAGCTGTTCAGTTTCAGCCTATATGAACAAATCCATTAAGTAAATATGAAAGTCTTTTAGCTTCACACCTCTTTAGTTACAAAGTTTAGTAGAATCACCTGTTTCCTCAGTCTCGACCTTCGAGCAGATTCTCGGTTTGACTGTTTTCTCTTCTCTCGTTTAACCTCTTTTTCATTCTGCAGATAAACACACCACTACCAATAAACAAACAAAAAGAGAATGTCACGAATAATTGAATTCAACGAGAGAGGTTCAAGAATAGTATACCCATGGCTGTGGGATACCGTTCATGCCAGCAGAGTTTTTAAAATCCATTGCAGTAGACATAACAGGAGTCCCCATGGTCACATCAGGTTTCTCATTTTCACCTCTAAAAGGAGGATTCGTTTGAGATGAAGGTTTTTCACCTACCAAGAACAAGAAGCCATAAGCTTTACATAGTTGTACACGTTGAAGCATACGGTTACTTGTGTAGTGTTCTTTAACGGATAAAATACCAGTGCTTGGTGATCCTTCTCGTCTTCTTTTCCTCTTAGATTGTTCTCCCTGTGGTAAAGTAGACGGGTATAAATTAAGAACTTGATAGAGAAAGATTAGTAAATTTAAACCTAGTTCAGAGTAGAAAAGAGTACTACATACCCCAGTTGTATTACCATCACTACCATTGCTAGAACCATCATTCTCAGAGCTAGTAATATCAAAACCACGTTAGATTCTATCTAAGAATAATTATAATAATGACCTCCAAGTCTCTCTGAATAAGGAAGAGTTTGACAAACCTCTGAGAACTCCTATGTTCACTGCTGCTATGTTCAGCACTCACAACTTTGTTATTGCTTATTGACATTGCAAGGCCATCGAATTCTTTCAGTTTTTTCATGAATCCATGGTCCGTGTTTCCAGGGGAGTTAGTAGCTGTTGCATCCATGTTCAAGGGAGTTGCAACCTGCAAATATATATTCTCATATTCATATCCATCATAAATTTTAGCGACCATTTTACACAAAAAAGTGACTTACCCCAGGTGTTGCTTGAGAAACAGGACCTTGTGGTTGCTGTGAGCCCTGTTCAAGAGAGAAAACGCAGATCAGTAAAAATGGTCTGATTTAAACATTTGTTTGATAAAGTAACAAACCAAAAGAAGAAGGGGTGATTACCATTTGAACACCAGGATGAGCATAAACACCACCAGGAGAGCAAAATGGTGGATATGGTGCCCCATAAGGAGCCATCATTGGCTAGAACAATCAAGCAAAATCAGACTCAAATAAAAAATAAATATACTTTAAGCATATCCATTCAACAAATGTAAATAATTACCGATGGAGACGCCCACATATAAGGGGGTGGAGCATGACCAGTTGCCAGATTTGAGTTGTAATATTGTGGCATAGCAACTCTAGGGCCATAATATGCCTACAATATCATGAGAAACAAGCTATACATATATCATTCAGAACACAATTCATACAGGAGAAACAACAAGGTCAAAGCAAAACACCTGCATAGCGGCCCAGTCATGATGGTACACATGAACATTGTTCTGCTCCTGCAGATTTACAAAGAAAAGAACAACAATCAAAACTCCTCCGCCTTAATACTTAAACACAAGTCTGTGACTATTACTTACAGGAGCAGCTTGCGATGGCTTATCAGAATTTGTGAGGTTTCCTTCTTCGTTGCTACCCATTATTCCTCAATGCAGAGTAGTGTAACACTAATACAATAACATAAACGTGACCAGATCTTTTATTAGGTCCTGTGTAAAACATGAATCTTAAAGAACAGTATTCATTTACACTTAGATCTTGCAGTTTCGGACAATAAATATGACAGAGATCCAATTAACTATCAAGTACATAGCACCACTGTATCTACCATTTAAAAAAAAAAATCAAAATTCGAGTTTTTTCGCGGGGTTCTCAGATATTCCTGAGTCAATTTAACAACTAGTGAAATCTAATTCAACTTTCCTGGAAAATTTCTCGTCGATACAAAATTTTCTCGAGAAACTATACAGTAAAACTCATTGAAGATAAAATAAATAAAATCCCAAAACGTACCTGGAGCTTCAGGATAAACAATTCGAATTCTTCTCACAAAAGAAAAAAAGAATTTGCTTCTCTCACTTCTCTCTCTCTCTCTGACTCGAGAGAATGGTTTCTCTCTCTAGAACCAGAGTTTGGTGAAGGCGAAGCAGAAGAAAAAGAGAGAGAGAATGGAGCGCCAAGAGGCTGATGCACACGTCACCGTACACGTGTCATCATCTTGAAGGGTTTATAAAGTGAACGCATATGCTGAGCTGGCCACCCTAGATCTGCGCTGGACATTTAAAATTATTGAATTTAAAGTGATTGGTACACGTAGTCATAATCACTACCGTTCATCTTGAAATGTCTACGTAGACTTTACGTGCTGCTGATTTTATTCTTTTTAAAAATATTAAATACCAAATTAAACTATAATGTATAATTCATTTGGGATCCACGGATGACGAAACGTGGACTACGAATCTTTTTTTAATCTATTAAAGCTTTTTTACCCAATTAGTTAATCTAGATCACGATCGACGGCTTATATTCATTTCATCTAACGGTTGAAGGTTAAAGTATATCTTTTTATTTTTTTTACCAAAGATCAGAGTGGTCCCCAACCTAGGGATCTACTGACTTATGTCGGCCGTTTGTGGCTCTTGAAGCTGACGTGTCCCACTGAATGAGGAATATCGTTGTGGTCCCTACGGACAACGTGGGATTCGACGCCAGCTCATTTTATTTTTCCTTTTTTTTCTCTTGAAATCATTTTTACTTTTTAGAATTTTAGACCTTGACTCGATTTTTCGCCACGTTGGATCCACCCAATTCAAATGGTTAATCAAATCTTCTTATCCTTTTATTGTAATATATTTTAAATTAATCCATAAAGATACAGATAATCTTGTTTATATTAATCATCAAAATTCAGGTTAAAGATTTTATTTCCAATATAAGAGGGAATTCGAATCTGCCTGATGTAGTTCTGGTACGGACTATTATTTTATTTTGTAAAATGATTTATGGTCTTTTTCTGATTAAATTCAGACAAATCCGACAAGGTGACGTGTTCTTCAGGCCAATTCAAGCGAAAGGCCACTTGATGCGTACACACAGTTAGACCCGATCCAAGACAGATTTTACGTCAGTACCCTCCTTTATTGGGTTATTATTGGGCCGTAGTTGAATTATTAGACCCAACATTTTTTTTTGTTTTTATCATGTTCTTTAATCTTTATGGGCAGTGTACTTTGCAAAAAGTTAAACCAATAAACTTTTATTTTAAGGCACGAGGGGCTGCTTGGAGTGGGACTTTTACTGTAGACAACTATACAAAAATTAAATTACAGCCTTAGATGTCTCTCCTAATCACTCCTAAGTAAGAAACGAAATGTCAAATTTGGTTGAGGCATACATGGCATTTACTATTTAAATATGTGAAGTATTGAACCTTAGCGTAAAATATTTCAAACATATTTATTTAAGAAGATTGATTTCTTTTATAGAATAAGAAAATTTAACTTCAACAGAATAATGTGTTCTTGACTATTGACACTTACATCTAGTAAGATTGGAATCAATCACGGACTTTAAAACTAGATTCTACAATTTTTTCATCAAAACTTAGTTTTGTAATTTTTCCACCAAAAATATAAATATATATTATGGTGATAAAATGTTTATATGAAAATTATTGGATAATGAAAACTCAATTTGATCCATCAATATATGTACCCATTAACCCATTTGATATATTATTTTTAATTCATTAAAATTTATAGATCGAATTGTATTGGATCAATCCATTAACTTTGACCTAATACGATATCCTTGGTCATGGTGTTCAGTCCGACTCAGTATATACGCCATATTTACAGTGTTGTCACTGACTGATAAACCCAAACAAAATATAATATAATGGGCTTTATGTGTCTATTTTCGGGCTTAATGGGAATTGTTGGACACCTGGTCACCATATTTTATATAATAAGTTAGTACATTAACACACACACAAACACATACATTGAGTCACGGACCGGATGATTACAAGAATTATACATATAGCACCAAATATCTCATCCTCGCTCTCACAGACAAACACACGTTTGGTTCACAGAGAGAGACATGGCTTCCGATCTAAACAGAAGAAAAGCTTTATCTCTTCTAGTCTTGATCATTGTGATGCTTTATGGGCATAAAGCTTATTCAAAATGTGATTTCGAAGCAATTTTCAACTTCGGAGACTCAAATTCGGACACTGGAGGATTTTGGGCTGCTTTTCCGGCTCAATCCGGTCCATGGGGAATGACTTATTTCAAGAAACCGGCCGGTCGTGCTTCAGACGGTCGTCTCATCATTGATTTTATAGGTAACGACTATCAAACACTCTCAAAATGTAATTATGATATTACTTATTAAGACAGCATTTGGCGAAAAGAACTTGCTAAAACCGGTTATATGTATATCAAAAGTTTGTATTTTTGCAAAGGACACTCGACATACAAAAATATGTATATTACAGGATCTAAAGTAACTTATAATATAGTTTACTGCTACTAGCCGAAAATTATTACTATAGTACTTAACGTAATGTTAAAATCCATTAGCCACATCTCTTGGAATGCCTTTCCTAAGCCCATATTTGCAATCTATTGGATCGGATTTTCGACACGGCGCAAACTTTGCAACACTAGCGTCCACGGTTCTCTTGCCAAACACATCTTTATTTGTCTCCGGGATCAGCCCTTTCTCACTCGCTATCCAGCTGAATCAGATGAAACAATTCAAGGTTAATGTCGACGAGTCACATTCTTCGGACCGGCTAGGTATGTCTCTAATCTCTAAACGATAAATGAATAGAATGATTGAATTAATACACGAATGGCATAAATTCTCGAGTGTTTTAGGATTCAAGATCTTACCGTCTAGGAATGTTTTCGGAAAATCGCTATACACGTTTTATATTGGTCAAAACGATTTCACCTCCAATTTAGCGAGTATTGGAGTTGATAGAGTGAAACAATATCTTCCACAGGTCATAGGCCAAATTGCTGGAACAATTAAGGTACGTACCAAATACTAACTTCATAAGATTTTTGGTTTTTAAAACTAAACTCTATATTGTTTCTATTAATATTAAAACTTTACCCTATCTCGAAACATCGCGTTGTTCTTTAATATCTCTAAATCCAATTGACACTTGCAATTCTATATATGGTATAGGTGGTCAGACATTTTCTTCTGCTTATAAAGATTTGCTCTTGAATGTAGGAGATATATGGTATAGGTGGTCGGACATTTTTGGTAATGAACTTAGCACCGGTTGGATGTTACCCGGCGATTTTAACCGGGTACACTCATACCGTTTCGGATTTAGACAAATTTGGATGTCTTATTTCTGTTAACAAAGCCGTCAAATATTACAACGCGTTATTGAATAAGACATTGTCCGAGACCAGAACCGAACTGAAAAACGCTACTGTAATATACGTAGACACACACAAGATAATGCTCGACCTCTTTCAACACCCCAAATCCTACGGTACGTTATGTCATAACCTGTTTGGTTTAGTTGTACTTAACCGATACAATTCAATTTTTGTTATTTTACTTAAACCGAATCTTTTTGGTTTGTTATCATATCAAAGGTATGAAACACGGTTCTAAAGCTTGTTGTGGATACGGTGGACGTCCGTACAATTTCGAACAGACGTTATTTTGTGGTAACACAAAAGTGATCAGAAATATAACTGCAACGGCCAAAGCTTGCCGTGATCCACACAATTACGTGAGTTGGGACGGAATTCATGCAACGGAGGCCGCAAACCACCACATTTCTATGGCCATTCTCGACGGCTCGATAGCAAATCCTCCATTCAAACTTAATAACCTATGTCCGCCTTAACTAATTATGATATACATGTATACTTGCTGTTAAATTGTTTAGATGTGAGTTTTGTGAGCTATCCACCAACTAAGCATAATGTGACATGCAAAATTATATAGATAATATATGTTTAAAAATGTGTAATATGCTTTACAGATCGATTGTTCTCCTAATCATTTGAATCTGCTTTTTTTATTGAATTGAGAAAATAGTTAACTAATGGCATTTCTTCGTCACCTTTTTCGTGCGTACTGAATTATATAAATCTCTTAAAGTGCAAGTGACGATTGATCTTCTATCTTGTTGTGCCGTATTTTATATCATATGGACATTACTCTAGTAATACTATATATATCCGCTATGCACTGGCCACTACTATAAATCAAATACCACGTATGTTATATCAAAGTACTCGAGTATATTACAATTCATTTTTGTTTGACTAATCCATGCGTCAATTACTATTCAATTACGTAAAGACAGGCTTGTTTGCAGAAATAATTGGCTCGACCCAATATCTATCTACATCCGTGTCAAATCTTAAGGTATGTGGAGCATACCAATACAATATAACATCTATAAATTAATATTCGATAAATTAATATATTTATAAATTAATACATTTTTTCGGCCCCAAATTAGTATTTCGGTTTAATTAGTATATCGATAAATTAAAAACTTGATAAATTAATAAAATATCACGATCCCAACAATATTAATTTATAGAGGTTTTACTGTATATGAAAGTCGAAATATACAAAATACTTGAAAATCACAAAACATACAACTTCAAAAAAAAAACAAAAAGAGTATAAAATAAAATTTAATAGCTTCTTTAAAGTTTGGTAAAATATGTGTATAGTGTACCACCAACCGATAGTAAGTTATTAGGCTGAGTAATTTAAACATTTATGATAAGACCAATTGAGAGCAGAAACGACCAACACTTTACTCATGCATAAGCAAAACGGGAAGAAGTTCAAAACGAAACAAACTTGGAAAGTTACAATAATCGAAACTTTCAACGTAACTTTACTGTACAGAGCTGGGAAAAAAGTATGGAAGAAACTACAAAAATCAAGGTATACTCGAAGATGAAGGAAGATCTTCATGATATTCCAAACATGGTTGAGTTCTCACCATCGTCGCCGCCGGCATTCTACTCCGACCAATCCAAATATTTCCGATCGTCTCACTCTTCTCCGACTCTCTCTCCCTCTCTCTTAACCTCTTCTTCTTCACTAACTTCACCACAACAATGATCACAACAACAACTATAACCGATACTCCAATCGCGGTTAAAACAAACCACCACCAATTCCTCCGACCCAAATCCGGTTTGTGTTTCGGTTTAGGTTTAGGTTTCTGGTTTATGACCACAAGTGCGTAATGCCCATGAGAATTCGTAGTGGCGCATTCGTAATTCCGTATAGTATTGCTGAAATTCAACAACAACCCATTATCTCCGAAGGCGATGCATTTGATTCTTGTGCGATCACGAGAAGCGTAAGGATCGAATTTGATCAAGATTGGGTTGTCTCTGTTGATCGAAAGATTCAATTTTTTGAGATCATTCTTGTTCGTCGCGTCGTAACCGGTGAATCCAATAACCGGAGAAACAAAAGAGTAATTATCAGTTAACCGGAAGTAAACCGATGAAGAGTAATCACCAAAACTCTCATAGACAAAAGCTATTCTCTTAGCGTACGGCGTCGTTTTAACCATCGGAGGAATCAAAACTCCACTTAAGTTTGTTCCTTTCCTCCAGAACATACTGTTACGGACCGTAACAACCGATGCTTTGATGTCGGAAAGATTCGACGGAAGTGAGATTGCGTATAACGAGCCTGTGTGTCTTCTAGAAGTGGCACGAGCCGCGTATGAACGGATCAGATCGTCCAAATCTTGAATGTTGTTGATGCAATGAACCATCGAATGTAAATTAGAGATGACGCAGAAGACGAAGATGAGACCAAGATTTGTATTGATCGTAGATCCCATTGCCAGAAGAAAAAAATCAAGAACGACGATGGTGAAGAAGACCCAAATGAGTTTTGGTGATCTTCATCAGAAGGAATTATAATTAAAAGCTATGATCTTTGATTAGAGATTGTGATCCAGGTAGATTAGAATCAAAGTGGAAACATGATTGAGATTGAGATTGAGATTGAGGTTGTGATGAGGGAATATAATTAAGCACATAGACACACTCAAAAGGGAGTATAAGAGGACATATAATAAAATGTAACAGCTGCATGAATATGGATTTGATGAATGTGTATGGTTTGATTAAAAAAATATAAGAAAAAAGAGACCGTACTTATGTTCAAAACTTGAAAGAAAAAAGGGGAGAGAAAGTTGGGTTTGAGCTGTATTAATGGTGGATGTTTTTTTTTTTATAATCTTTTCTGTATTAAAAAGAAAAGGTTATTGACCCAAAATAAATTGAAGTTGGAGTTTTTTTTTTAATCAAATTTTTTTGATGGAGATGATAAATAAGATGTCGGATGACGTAATGATCATGCAATTTCTTTGGTTTTATGATTCATATATACTAAATATCGAGTTTTGTTCAACCATTATGTAAATTTAAAGACAAAATTAATAATCCTATTAATATTTAAATTTTTTTTATTTTCTTTAAAACTTATTTTTATTCAATTCTTCAACATATTATATTTCTTTTGGTGCATGTTAATTTTTTTTTAAGAGTTGTCTGTAGAATCTTTCGCAGTAGAAAATTAGATTTGTCATTGTAAATAATTAAATCATCATTAAAAAAGAGTAAATTTTAAAATTTTAAAATTTTAAGTTGTGAAACACTAATAATATGAACGCAGATCACTATATTATATTTCTTTTTTTTTTTTTTTTTGAACAAACACTATATTATATTTCATGTTGTGATCATTATATCTCAAAAACAAAAACTCATATCCCACATTTTATTAAATTCTGATTAAAAAAATAGATAGCGAACTCTTTGTCTTTTTTTTTTTTGTGTGTGCCAACTCTTCATAGATGAACACGTATCTTGAGTATATTAATCACACAAAAACTACCAAATACGATTAAATTAAATTCAACTATTTTGTTAAATAACAGGAGAAATGGAGTATTGGTTAGTAGTTGAAAGCGCCAGCGAAGTATAAGGGTGGAAGAGCTGTACCATCACTCAATTTTAGTGGCTTTGTTATTTATTTCTTTTGCCACAATTCTTACTAATTTTCTTTTTATGGTCAACTTATAAAAGGAGAAGTTTATAGTTAGATATTTAAGTTCCTTTTTCGAATTCCTTTTTTTTAAAGTTAATCTCGTATTGTCATTGTAACTATCTTATAGTTTAGAGAGACAGAAAAATCAAAGGTTTTGCATAATTTTCCATTTTTCCTGAAAAAGAAAACGAAAGGAGGTCAATTATAAGATAGGCTTTAAGAGGCCTACATGGTAGATGGGCCTAAAACAGGGCCTTAAACCCCACACCAGAGTCAGAATGCGAGCATTCTATAAACACCACTGAGTTGGATTTCTAAAGATAAGAGGAGCAACCAATAAGAGCGCGAAAAGCTTCCACGTGTCACCTAACGGAATCTTGTTTAGTAAAAAGCGCAGCACAAAAAAAAACGAGTAATAGAGAAGAAGAACTGAAGAAGACTGAGAAGAAGAAGAAGAAGAAGTTCTCGGCGTGCTTCAATGGCGATATCAGTAGCAGCTTCGTCCTCTGTGGCAGTGATGGTTCCACGTGTCCCCGCCGTCTCCACCCGCTGCTCAGCCGTCCCTCACCTTCCTCCGCTTCCTCCTCGCTCCTTTGGCCGATCCTCTTTAACTGTTCCGTTGAAGCTTGTTTCAGGTGACTTAATTTCTCTTTCTGGGTTCGAATTCTCGTGTGTATTGTCACAAATTGCCTGAAATTATCCCGGAATTGAATTTTTAGCGATCTGGCGGTTCGGTTAGTGGTTAAAATTTACAAATTCAGGTCGATATACCCGGTTTAATAGATCCGGTTTTGATTGTGTAAGCCTAAATTGGTGGTTTATAATTTGATTTTGTGAATCTAAACCAAAACATTTGATTTTCCGGTTCAATTGCAGGAAATGGTTTGCAGAAGTTTGAATTGCTGAAGACGAGAGCTTCATCAGAAGAGACCTCAACGTCCATTGACACCAACGAACTCATCACAGACTTGAAGGAAAAGGTAAAGCCATTTTTTCGATATAAGCTTGGATGATTTGTGTTATGTTATGATTGGTGGGTTTTGTTTTGGGTGCAGTGGGATGGTCTTGAGAACAAGTCGACTGTACTTCTTTATGGAGGAGGAGCCATTGTGGCTGTTTGGTTATCTTCCATTGTTGTTGGTGCCATCAACTCTGTTCCTCTGGTAACAACAATCTTTAAATAACCCTTTTTGATATTTTGTGAAAGTGTAATTTGGGTTTAAATGAAAAATGGTGTTTGTTTTTGTGTGTTTGTAGCTTCCAAAAGTTATGGAACTTGTCGGTCTCGGGTACACTGGATGGTTTGTCTACAGATACCTTCTCTTCAAGGTAACTAAGTTGTACTCGAATTCTTATAGTCTATAAAGCATCAATGATCTGAAATGAGTAATGATCATCTTGTTACAGTCAAGCAGAAAGGAATTGGCTGAGGATATTGAATCCTTGAAGAAGAAGATCGCTGGAAGCGAATAGATTCATTTTTAAGAATAAACCAGCTTTTGTTTGTGGAGGTTTTCTTGTAATATCGTTATTATACAATGTCTCTGTTTCAACATTGTATCCAAAGATGATCAAAATATGCATGAAAATATTATATGCATCATGTGAAATTGTTAATATCATGGTTGCTTCAGAAGCAGGCAGCCTATAACAGTACTTATGGTGTTTCAATGCCATTAAACCAAGAGAAAAAAGGCTACAAGGTTTTAAAGGCGGATGGAAAGATCAGCTCGGAGATGAAGAACATCATTGATAAAGTAGGGACAATTCTTAGCTAAGAAACTATCCCATGTTATCGAAACCAAGTTTCTAGATCCAACAATTTGACCTCTGGTGAACTTATAGATTCCTTTGAATTTCCTCTCAAATTCTTCAGTTGGCTTTGACCTCACTGAAAATTCGTATTCCACAGTCAGACTTGCCGACCCTTTATCTTGCATCCAAAGAAACAATCCAAAACAGTGGAACAAACCTATGTGGTCCATGTTGCAGTTAGCTGCGAGAAAGAACCCTTGTCCTCCTAAGGTAAACGCTTGAGATAGTATCCGTCCTGCTGGATAGATGTTTTGGCATTCTTTGCGTTTTAAGTCCATGTAAACGATGCATTGGTGCCGAGGAACCTCGAATTCCACAATCTTGATGGGTCTGAATGTGTAGGCTCGTTCAGCAAACCGTTGGTTGATTGAGGCTGGTTGTTCTTGGGCTAGAACGCGTCTTTGGTCTAACGATTCTGCTTTGAACAAGAGAGCTTCATGGACTAGTTTTGATGCAACAGAAGGTGTAAAGTCATCTGAGGTCAAGATTTTCTTGAGACTGCTACATGACATGTTAGGGAAACGGATGTAGCGAGCGAGATGAGAGCCTAGTATTTCTTGGCGTTCTTCAAGAACAGAGTAATGCGATTTTGCCCATTTCAAGACAAGTTCGTATACAACGTCTTCAGATGAGATCTGTAGACCGTCACTCGCTAGTATCGCCTCGATACCTACCAACGGTAAAGGCATCAACTCCTCTATTGAGTTCCTATCAAAACGTTTCAAATGTGAGAATGATTTTTTCATATGCTTTGAAAGTTTGATGAGAACAAAGAGACGTACTTTGATAGATTCTTGTAGCGCGAGGCGATGAACAGCCTTGCAGCATTTGTTAAAGGCTTTACTGAATCAGCCATTAGCAAACTCGAAGGAAGATCAAGAAGAAGCAATGCAGAATCTAATGTCATAGGTATTTTAAGCAACAAGCGGCTGCAATAATTCATACATGAAGCAACCTCAAACTTGTCGGCCACCATTAGGAGATCGAGCAAAGCAGAGGGTTCCGTGACTGATACTCTACTGCTATACATGAAATTCAAGAGCTCCATTACAGAAGTTTCTTCTGCAATTTGCATAAAATCTCCAAAATTACTTTCAAATATACCAATGTTTAAAAAAAGCATCTATTTTCAAGTATTCAATTACAATACCAGAAGCATCTATTTTCAAGGTAATATGTTTTTGCTCCGACTCGAGCATTCCATTAGAGAGTAGCTGAAGAAAAACATGAATTAGATTGAACTGTCTCAAGCATTGTTCATAAGCAAAGTATAAAAATGAATTGAGTAGACTAATAATACCTTTAAAAAAAAAGGGCTTTTGGCTGCCAAAATGGCAGAGCTAATATGTAATTCTCTAACTCTTACAACGGAAGAGTTATCATCAAGTCCACAATTATTATACTCATTCTCATCTGATTCTTCACAAACTGCGATTGCGAACACCAATGAATCATCAGATTTTTTTGAAAGAACCAAAGTAATCGCATGCAAGAATGGAGTATATCTATACCTAATTGTGATTCTTGTTCAGCCATTACCAATGCTTCTTCATGTTTGTTGTTCTTGTTCAGATCAGACTCCACGTAACTTGTAGCAACTGAAAAATCAAGATATATCATATACATTAGACAACATCCCAATATATACTATTAATATATATATATATATATATATATATATATATATATATATATATATATAACCAAAGATAAATAACCATTGGTGTGATCATTGACATCTTCTCTTCTGCGTTTGCGATCCGTAACCAAGTCGACGATACTAGAACAGCTAACCTCACCACTGCCATGAGTGATCTCGATCCGTAGAAGACGATCGGAAAACATAACGTTGTTGAAAGCAAACCCAAAATCCCCATCGGAGAACGAGAGATTCGAATCCATCGGAGATTTATTTTCAAGATTTATAAAAGAGTTTGCAAAATTTAATGATTCTAATAAAAAACAGAGCTAACTGCCTAGAGGCTAGAACTGAACAATTCAACGTTGCGCGCCCACCGTTATCTCTCATTCGCGTTTATATAATGTTTACAAAATACCATTATTTTATCTAAACAGATAATTGCAGAAAAAAAAAATTACATTACTATAATTAGTATATGGCCAAAATTAATTGGTACGCGCAATATTTAGATAAATTCATTAGTTATCTATGATTTTTATTAATCAAGATTATTATATGAATCTATGGTTTTAGGGTCTTGAGCTTTCTAATTTAATACAAAATCTTTTTTTTTGGGTTATTCGATACTTTTGATATACGTCGATCATTCAACAATTTTGAAATTATTATATTATTGGAATATTCGGGGAACTAACATAAATACGCGAAATATTTAGATCATTTCCAAGTTTTATTAGTTATCTCTGATTTACTAATTAAAATGAACTTATGGTTTTAGAGGTATTGAGCTTTTTAATTAATACAAAATCTTTTATGTTTGGCGTATTCGATATTTTATGATTCGATTAATGACATTGAGAGTTTTCTCTTTATCTTTTTGTTTTTTTTGTTTTTTTTTTGATATTCATCAATCATTCAACACTTTTGAAATTAAAATTTAAGATTTGTTTGAGTAACATATATAGTAACCTAATTAATAGGCAAAGGTTGCATGTTTTTCTTTACATATTGTTGATCGATCAACAATGAAATAAGAATAGAGATGATTTTTTGGAGAATTAACAAACACCAATTTGGGTCGTAAGAATAGGCTTTTTACACTCTAATGATTCCACTTGGAAATTAAACCGTAATTACAATAACAAACAAATCAAGATTAGAGAGAAAGATCGTCGTCGTGAGGTAAGAAGATGTTGGAGACGAAGTCTTGGAATCTAGAAGAGTATATCTTAGGATGAACGGTTGAGATTGAGTTTGAGTTATGTTGGATGGATTTGTAACAATGTTCTATGCGTTTCTTCATACCATAGTCTTGAAATGTGTCTACGATCCCTATATACAAAACAACATCGTACCATTCTTCTTCTCCCGTCTCTCTCGCCACTCGCCGAGCTCTTGCCGGAATCTTCATCCCAAAATTGATACTTGAGCTGGAACAAGAAATGTTAGGTTTTTGTTTCTTAATTTTTTTCTAATTCATTGTGAAATTTATAATAATGTTATTATATGATACTTGTTTTACCTATTGTGAAAGAGGCCATTTAGTGTTGCTGCTAATGTGTTTTTTCTGTTGATCTGAATTGTTTCTGAGCTTGTGCTATTGCTTGTCACTGATTGTATAGTCATTGACTTTTCGCTTTCGACTGAATCTGTTAAGATTATAATAAAGCATTGTAATTTTGGTTCCTAAGTACACTTTGATTACACAAAACGTAAACAAAGATTTACCTCTATCGGAGGAGCATGGATACATTGTTACAAAAGATCTATCAGGAGAATTAGAAGCTGTCTTCATCGACTTTGTGCTATCGCTTTTGAACGAGCCTGCAAATTTTAATCGATAGACATATATATATTTATGTTATAGTTTTGCTATATAACATGTAAAACACAGATATAGTAAAATGTTGGTAAAGAACTTTACATGGAGGTGTGAAGCTACCGTAAACCGGGTTATTTCCATTAAGTGAACCTGTTAAGAATGATTTATTATGATCAGAAAAATTCTAACTCGATAGATATGCAAATAGTTTAACACTCTACTAAGAACAGAGGAAAAAAAAGAAGTGGAAACCTTACCTTGACATGACTCTTTAGATTGTAAACCAACCAATAAGCTATAATCCATTATACCTTCTTCTTCCAGGAGCTCGCAATCTAGCTTTGTTTGCCTGTAATGACATAACCCTTTTTGTGTTTAAGCATTTGAAGTATTAAAATTGTTGACTAGAATCAAGATGGTACAGAGGAAAAAGAGGGAGGGATACTTGATGATGCGTTGTCTCGCCAACGGATCAACGTAGAAACAGAAATCGAGATCGATATCTTTCAATACAGTGGTGTTTCTCACTTCAATTTTCTTGTTAGTTCGACCTTTAGGAGAACCTTTAAGATCATAGAGCTTGTTCATAGAGACCGTTGGATGTAGCATGTTTGACATCACAGCAAAATATGTCTGTATCCAAAAACAATATATAATTAGCTTTGTTTTAAGTAACTAATTAAGTGACTCAAATTCTAATCATAGATTCATAAGTATATATATAAATACTTCACCTTAACACCTCCAAGAGGCTTCACAGCATGAGCACCATAAATCCTTGTGAATAGTGATGATCTGTGATTATTAATATGGCGGTAGTAACCAGGAAGCATCTCTAGTGTCACCTATAAATAAATCACAAGATTTTATTCAAGATGGAGAACACAACTAACAACAAAGAGTACATTCTTTAAGATCATTTGATGCGTACCTTAATTTCGGATTTTCGAAGAATCTTGATGAGAAAACGGTAATCGTTGGAGATATGAAACAGCTTTCCAATTTTACCAGAAGAAAGCTTCTGAAGAGTCTCATCAGTGCAAATGGAATGCATGTAATCATCATGATCAATACCCTCAAGTTCTTGTACAAGTCTACAAACAACAAAAACATTATACTCCATAAAAAACAATTATTTTCACTTGTACCATTATAAAACAAATTACCTGAAACCCAAGGGACAATAATCCTTCCAATCAAACTCAGTAATTGTGCCAGGTGGCAAGTTTTTAATATGATTTGAAGAGTATTGAATTCGATTTTCCTCTGTGGCTCTCACCTCCATGGCCGTTAATTTTGCCATAATGAAACCCTAAATCGATCATTGCATAAACACACACATGAATTGAAGTTATAAACTTAAATAAAACATTTTATAGAGAGATTTACCTGTTTTCACGAGCTGCAATTTCTGATAGAGAAGATTGTAGAAGACGAAAGAGAGAGAGAGTGAATTGTATTAAAAGATGATTTTGTTTTTTCTGGTAGGACTAATCGATGGTTTTAACTAATCTGGCCGTTAAACCAACAATTAATTATCTCCTCTACTTCTTAAACGACTTCCCGCGTTTTTGTTTCACTTTTTGCATTTTTTTTTTCTGATAAGAGAATTATTAAAACGATATTATTTGGTTCTTATTCATGTCAAAAACAATTTTAAAGCGTTAAAAAAAATTGTTACTTGATGATGAGAAAATTATTAAAATTGTTCACTTTTTGCATTATTTTTACTACATTCATTTTTTTTTTTCTGATAAGAGAATTATTAAAATGATATTATTTGGTTCTTATTCGTGTCAAAAAGAATTTTAAAGCGTTAAAAAAAAAATGAATTTTATGTTTTTCAGCAACAAGAACTAAAAGGGGAATTTGTTAAGACTCATAACCGTCAAAACTGACTACACTAGTAGAGGAAGATCTTATAACCGTTGATAGAAGCGCACGTGGTGAATATCTTTGGTTTAGATACCAAAGGAACATCTGAACCGTTGATGGTAATCAGAAAACAGATCTCAGCCGTCCATCATTTCTCTTCCTGGTAACAAACCCGACGATTTCATCAAGAAGCAGCACATCAATCCTCCGCCGTCCGATGACGATCTCACGTGATTCTTTCCCGCCAAATTTCGAACTGCGTTCCAGTCTCTGAGAGGAGACGGCATCGGGGAAGACGCCGTCGAGTCCGTTCCGTCGTCGGAGAAATTTACAGATCCGCAAACCGAATTCTCTTTCGAACTCTCACCGTCATCAACGAAACCGTTCTCTGACGAGTTAACCGCAGATCTAGACTTTCTCATTTTTCGACTCCGACGGATCTCTTGAACGGACTTGAAGAAATCAGCTGGGAGTTCAGAAGCGTCCATCACCATAGCCGCGATGTTAAGAACGCCGTGGAACTTTCCAGAAGGACGACGGATCTGAAGCGCGACGAGAGACGGAACTTTCACGGCGGCGGTTGGGAGGAAGTTACTTACGAGGAAGCGTACTGTTCCGAGCAGATGATCTCGGAGGTAACCAACGGCATAGATCTCGATAGAAACGCCTGATGTTTCGCTAGATAGGAACTCCGGCGAGACCTGGAAAACGAATTTGTCGTTCCAAATCGGATTCTCAGCGCCGATCCGATCAATCCGAGTCCGGAGCTTGTTGGAAGAATCAACCCAGACAGATGCGTAGGTCTGCAATCGCCGGAGCTTCCCTGAAGGCTCTTTAAGTCCTTGCGCAGAGATGAGATTGATCTCAAGAACATGCGTCTCCTCCATCTTCTCTCTTTATTTGTTGTTGACAGTGAAGCTCACCGCCGGAGAGTTAAAGCCGTCGGTTAAATCGAAAGAGAGGTCAGAGAGAGAGAGAGAGTGTGAATGATTGAGACTTGAGACCTTTTATACAGTAATCTTTCCAACCCCAAAATACAATGAATGAAACAAATTTTATGGCCTAACAAAGAAAAAGCACAATTTTAATTTGTTTTTTATGCGTCTACATTTAACAAAGTGGAGTTTCCGGCAACAGTTTCGTTCTCCGGAGGCGGTTTCACATATTTTCCGATCACTTTCTGGCGACCATTTCTACTTCTCATTCTAGTCAGCTTATCTCGACTTTTCTTCTTCTTCTCCTCTTTCTCTAAATTCTTCCTTTGCTTCTCTTTCTCTAATGTACCGCGCCACACGATCTCACCAGTCCATGGCCAAAGCCAGTGACCCACACGACGGTCTGAGTCCGCTTCTTCAGCAAGATCTTCGTCCATTGTTTTCAGAGTTGTGTACTCGAACCACTTCACCCACATTTTCCCTCGCCGGTTCTTCTGTTTGTGTTGCTCCTGCATCAAACCAGTCTTAGGATCTATGTAGACAATGCGTCTTGCGCTGTGGTAAGCCCATACGTTCACCAGAAGCTCTAGTACCCGCGAATAGCAATGCTTGTCCTGTGAGAAATTGAACACATCACTAAAATGCAAACCCACGTGGATTGATCTGAATTATATCTAAACACACATATGAACTTTGGCAGAAGAAGAAATGAGTTTCTTACTTTGGTTAAACTCAGATAGCAACGGTTTGTTCGATGATGCTCTTCATAAATCTGTGCATCCAGTGAATCCACAAACATCCTACAAACAAGAGAGAAAACACTCTCTGAGTACTCATTTTTTCCAAAGAGGCTAAGATTGAGACAACCACTGGGTAAAATGGTAAACAAGTACCTTGAGAACATGACAAACTCTAAGAAGGATCTTGTTGGCAATGCCCAGCTCTGCATCACAGACCATGTATCCCCATCCTCGGGCATTGGTGGCAGTGAGTCCACGTTCTTGATACTGTACATTGTCTTCAGAGTTTCGTTGTAAGCAAACCTTGATTCAAGACCACAAGTTGCACAGAGTCAGGTAAATGAGCAATGTCTCCAACATTGTTATAAATCTATGATTTATGAATCTGTAGTCTTTCACCTGCAGTTCCCAGCATTTATGGCATCACAGAACGACCAAAAGGGTTTCTGTAGAGGATTTCTCGGATCTTTGTCCATGCGAACCCAAAAATATAAGGCATCTCCGTGTTTCCGTGTTTGTATAGCATTAAGTAATGCATCCTCAGCAATCTTGGATAAAGATTCCTGTTTTAAGGTCCCAAATTACATCACAAGTACTGGACATACCATTCTATTATAGAAAGGATGAATGATTTCTAAGCTAAAAAAAGAAGAGATGTGTACCTTCCTGGCAGTCGCTCTCCAGGACTGAAACCCAATCCACGAATTCTTGTGTAAACGATCAATCTTGTTTGAAATTGCAAAAAATGCTCCAAAGTCACCAAGCGCATCGCGATAGTATGGATTGTTGAACAGCGGAAGACGTGATGATGCATCGACATCATCCATCCTAGGTCTCCGTCCTTTAACTGACTGCAATATGATGCATTCAAATCAGTTGAGAACAATTACCATCCTAGGACCACCTTATGGTTGCTGAAACAATATATCGCACATGAAAACTCACCAAGCCAACCCCACGATAGAGGGGATATTGATGTAGAAACGACCAGGTTCCTTCACCAAAATAGGGTTCATATATGCATAAAGGTTGACCGGTTCTTAGCAGCTCCCCTTCATCCCTCTCATGTAGATCATTCTTACTTCGGTCTGCCCTCTTGGCGCTTTTATATACTTCCTCCCATGTCCCACGATACTGTAAGGCTCTGCCTTTCAGCTGCATAACAATACAACACAAATCAAATCAAAATGACACATAGGAAATGGAGATGAGAACGTCATTTCAAAAACTCTCATCTGAAGCCTACCTCCTCATCTTCTCGCCTTTTTTTACTATTCATCATCTGAAGATATCTCTCGTCTTCCCAAATTTCATACACGAACGAATCATCATTAACAGCTCCAAATTTCATAGCTTCTCCCGGGGTATGGTTCCAATGCCCCTCAACCTTTGCTAAAAACTCATAACTTCTTGCTGTTCTATTATTAGGCGATGTATCCAGAAAAGCTTCAAACGGATGCCAATTCCACTCTTCTCTCAGTTTTGGAGGAGCCTTTTGTAAATCCTTAGGAGAAGCAACTTCTGAAGAAAACTTGAGAATATTCTCTAGTAGAGCCGCATAGCCTTCTATTGTTTCCCGAGCCATCATATTTTTAACAGTTGTTTTCCCCATCGAGGCAATCTTCTGAGCCAATGGAGATATTTTCCCTTCTATTATCACTTCAAGCACAATCTGCGATAGAACCTTAAGATCTTCCTTGGGGAAAAGATACGCAGTAACCCTGTCATCAACCTATTTAATATTTGCCAATATACTCAGTAAGCAGCCAAATGGACAGAGCATATGCTACAATACATTTCCATGAAGAACATGAGCAAAGGAAGGAGCATACATGTTTTCTAATGTTTAAGAGGTCTGGTGCAACTATAGGTTTTCCCAAGGACATGGCCTTCATCAAAATTTCTGGAAAACACTGCTCCTCAAGAAATGATCCGTATATAACAAGATCAGAACTTTCAAGTATCTTATCAACATTCCCCGCAATGCTTACATGCTTCACAGTATCTCTTGGATATGTCAAGTTCTGGGAAATTGTCTAAGAAGTTCGCAACGAAAGCAAGGAACAAGGTTAGTGATTTCGTAATCTCTATCTTTAAAAGCTACTAACCATTTAACCAATAGCAAACCGAACCTTGTTATACCTCAATAGCTACACTGTAGTTGGAAGCTGATTCTCCACCTAAAACTATGATCTTGAGATGGGGATTATAACTTTCATCGTAATACCCTGAAAATAACGGCCGTAGAGCTTGCAGAAGCAGGGCATGTTCCAGCCATTGACCCTTGTACAAGAACTGACTTCCCACAATGGAAATGACCAAGCCATCTTTCTGTGGAAACTCCAGATTCTTTGGTTTCCATACTTCTTCAGATGATCCGGGAATGACATAAAAGTTGCCAGCATCAAACTCCGAGTAGAGAATCTGCATGAAGCAAATGTGAAACAAGATAATTATCCAAAACTACTTTAGAAATCTATATCAAAGCAGAATCAGAATTATTTTTTTTCTGGTTCTAATCATAAACGTTACCGGAAGGAGATAATTATGGAAGACTACAACCGATGCCCGGCTGAAAATCTTTTTCCAGTCCGTGAGGAGTTCAGTCTGACCTGTTGAGTTGTACTGTCTAGACCGAACAGCGAGAGTTTCTTCATTGATGACCCAAACAAGAGGCAAAGATTTGAAAGGTTCTTGCATGAAGCTGTCAAAGAATAACAATAGTTTAGACTATTAAGGACTTCGGAAAAAATCCACATAGGTAACAAATATATGTGTGTATATATACAGTATATATAAATTCTCATTTTCAATGTAGGTTAAAAACCAAAACAAGAACTATGTGATATACACTCATGCCAAAGAACCAGAAAATCTTACCAAGTAAATGTACTCCTAGCTCGGAGAGAGTTTACAATTATGCCGTCATAACTTCAAGATAAGAACAAAGAAAATTATCAGTGATCAGAAATCCTTGCATTGACCAAGTCAAGTCAACAAAATTTGCATTACAAAAAAAGAAAAAAAAAAACCATAATGCATTTGATCAACCTCAGATCCACATAATCCAGTTGAACATAATAACATGGATATATTAAATTTAAACATAGCCTCGAGATTAATTCCAAGCTCTGAATTAATCAAGACATGCTTTACTAGTTTTCCTACATTTTTAAAGCAATGCATATATAGCACAAGAAATGTGGTACATACGACAGCCAGTCGATAACACAACTCGATGCATGGTTAGTCTCGAGTATTGTGACTGGAACTCCCATCTTCTGCCAAATACCATTTACTGGACCGTCTTTAAGCGAGTAAACCTACCAAGAAAAGTTTGAGGTTTCGTGGCATTACACTTCATATTACTGGTAAACAAAAGTATAACATGAAACCCATAAAGAAGCAACAAATCTATACCTCAATTGAATAGCCAATCTCTTGCAGTGCCCTGGAGACAGACACCATTAACACCTGCTCTGGATCAGCTAACAAATCGCCAAAAACCTAAAGAAGATAAAACAACAATGCAGTGATCAGATCTCAAGAAGACAAAACCCACAATGCATAAGAAGAATTCATTTCCCATCTTAACTACTGACCAGAGCTAGCTTCGGCTTTCTGAATCCAAAACGCTGCAGAGTCGTATTGAGGGAAGATGAAGTGAAATTTAAAGCATTAGCTTCTCTCTGGAATTTCATCAGAAGCTTGGTGGGCTCAACTCTCACATCATCACCGAAATCAAAAACCCCTTTCTCCTTAAAAACAACCAAATCAGGTGGCAAATTCTCCTTACTAGTCCATGGTTTATCAGATTTATCAATCACCAGACCAGGTAAAAACATCTGGAATAGCACAACGAAGAAGAAGAACACACAAATTGTGCAAACCCATTGGAGGTAATTGAGTTTCTTCAATAGAAAGAATCTGGAGAGTCTCGATCTGTTTCTTTGCAAGAACTGGTGTGGTTGTTGTTGTTGTTGTCGTCCCCCTCTCCCGCCGCCGTTATCTCTCTTCACCGGAATCCCAGATTCCAGAGAACCCATTTTTATACTAACTTCTTACATGCAACTGCGGCGAGATTACGGAATCTCAAACAAGAAAATGTAACCTACCACAAGCTACGAAACTCAATCCTCACCTAAATTTCAATCTCTAATCCAGTAGATTCGACGAATCTCAAAACGCATCCAAAAATCTGAATGAAAATAAAAAAAGCGACTCAAGAGAAAGAAAGCAACTCGAAGTGCGTGTGGTGGTGACTCAGTAGAGCATCAGCATAAAAGTACAGATGAATCTTGTGAGCTTAGTTAAAGCAAAAGAAGGAGAAAGAAAGAGAAAGAGAGAGAGAGAGAGGGAGAGAAGCTCTATCTTGGCGTCAATGGTAGAATCAACGGAGACTCTTCAGAGAAGCGAATTTTACAAATCGGATTTGCGCTTCGAAGCTGCGGATTCGAAGGGAGCAAGAATCTTTGCTTCTCTGTCTTTCTAATTTCACTCTTTTATTTTATTTTCTTTTCATTTTTCTTTCTTATCACACTGATTTAAATAAATAATCATTTTGGTGCGACTGATAAATATATTATCCTTTTATAAGTATGGGATTTAAATTTATTTAATTGCCTAACTTTTTCTCCAAATATTATGTTCTTATGTTACACGGATAATTTAATTCATCGAGTGAGTTACATAGAAATCATTATTTATTGAGATTGGATTTAGTAATTGCAATAAATAAATCAGATATGGGGAATAAATAGTTTTAGTAACACACGAATGAAAAAGTCTAGTGACCAACAATGGACGTCAAGAACTATTTGATTTATAATTATGTTTTTTTTTTTCATTTACGGTAAATCTTACATAAGCAGCATCCTCCAAAAAGTCTTAAATTGTAATATTAATAGTCACATGTTGTAAAGTATGGTATTAACATCCCAACTATAATTCAAATATATATGTTTAATAATCATGTGGACCCTCATATCATATGCTAGCTGTCAGTGTTGTTTTGGATTATTTTAGAAATTTGCAGAATTCGTTACAAAATCGATTTCAATACTTAATGTTTGTGTCAAATTATTTTCGCCTTTTAAAGGTTTTCAATTTTTTTTCTAGAAACAGAAATTAAACAATAATATCATTGTTGCCATCATAAAAACTCGAAACACATATATTTAATTTTCATAGCAACAATACAGAAAATAAAAGATCCAGAAGCATTGATACAGTTTTGTTTACCCCACCGTATACGCCAGAAAATATGATCCATGGTGTAAATGCCGATTCAATATGACTTGAATGAAAGAATCATAAAGTGTCAGGCTTGATGCCATTTCTAGCAGTTTACATTACCAAACTCAACTCAAGTGCTGAATTAGCCATATAACACCTCTTCACATAACTTTATAGACCCCCAAATATGTAAAAGAATTTACTCACTGGATCTTTCCTCCTATGTGCAGGCTGAATATTCAAATAACAACAATAAAGGAGAGATAGAGAGATAGAGAGACAAACAATATTTCAATAAAAGAATTTACTCACTGGATCTTTCCTCCTTTGTGCAGGCTGAATATTCCAATAACAACAATATAGGAGAGAGAGAGAGAGACGAACAATAGAATCTACTGTAAATTTCCTAATGGAGACTCTGAAGCATGATCATCGACTAACCATAGACCAAAATCACGGAAACGTTTAATCTTCTTGTCGAAACCGACAATGTAGTTATTGTGGATTATGACATGTTTTCCCTTTGTCTCTTTAACCCATGTCTTGTTCTTGAAATACAATCCTCCTGTTGGGAAAGCTGCCTGAGAAAGCAAGTAGAGATCCACCTGCAGAATAGAGATCACAAAAAGGAGTTGAGAATGAAATCAAAACAAATGAAATTACCTCATTGAAACAAAGGTTCAGTCTTTTACTATTTTAAGCTTTGATATCATCAAAGCCTGAGTAATAAATAGCTTATTGTAATTAAACATTCGTAAGTAGATTAGAGGAGTTGATAAAAGCTTGAAAATCGTAATAGAGCATTAAGTAGATTAGAGTTATGATTAGCTAAGGTGAGAGAAAGCGTAATCTCAGAGTATCAAAAGATTCAGTTTTCTGAGCTTTAAGCTCCTATTTCAATGAATTCAACAATTGTGTAATCAAAGCCTGAGACCAAGTTACACAAAGTTATTGTTTTATTGTGGACCTAGTAGGAAGGAACATACCTGATGAGCTGTTTTGTTAAGTGCCCAGTTAAAACCAGGCTGATCATTTGCTTTCTTAGCTCTGGACCAAGGTTGGATTTGAAGTTCCTCGATCCATTTCTTCATGAGAAGTTTTGCACCATTAGTGGGACGCAAGAAAATCATACAGCTACATATGTAAGTCCTTCCCTTTTTACCCGGAGGTGGTAAATCGTGAGAGTGATCCAAAGGCTTAATCTGGAACCATAATCAAGAAGATAATAAATACACTTAAGTCAATACCAACGATGAAGGAGATGTGTGAATATACATACTGCAGTCATATCATCCATGAAGTATGCATCGTGCTTTCCCTCCAAATACTGAAACGGATCTTGCAACCAGACCATATCAACATCGTTGTACATGACATTGTAACCTAACTCCAAAATTTGCAAGAGATGTTGCGGCCTCCGAGCTGTGAAGTTAAAGAAACCCTAATCGGATAAGAGAATTTAGTTAAAACAATCGATGCCATTGCAATACAAGCTCCCTAATTCACAGGATCAGCCATGCATTTCGGTAAAAACCGAAACCTCAGGAACACTACACAAACTTATGATCCGAGTAATCAGTGAAATAACACTAGCTAATCACCAAACAACCAAGATCTAAGTGAATCAGTACATATACAGCTGGATTTCATGAACTGGAAGCTAAGGATATCTCAAGCTACTGATGAAATTGGATCGAAGAGATGAGAACTAAATACCTGAGAACCGAATTTGTGAGCGGTCTGAGAATCGAGCGCCGGAGGAATGAGAACGGCGTGACCAGGCCACTTGTCGTTAACCTTGTAGAGAGTAGCGTAATCCTCAGCGATGACGAGAACTTGGTCCTGATGATTCTGTCTAGAAACACTAATCAACCAGTTGTTGAGAAAAGGCAAGTAGGGATAGCTGACGGCGCAGACGATCACAGTGCCGTTCTTAGCAACGAATTTGGCGGCTTGAGGGAGGGAATAGTCGCGCCATTTGGATTGAGAAGAAGAAGAGAGTCTGTTTGGAAACGGGAATAAAGGAGATCCTGCCCAGGGTAAGAATACGCCGAGGATAACGAGAAGAGCAAGAAGGAGGAGGAGACCGTTGCGGCTGAGGATTGAGATTGGACGGTTTGAGGTTGAAGAATTAGATAGTGGAGAGGATGAGAATGGGTTTTGGATTGGACGCTGATGAAGGAACTGTTGCTGCGCCATTTTTGTAGCAGAAGGAGATAAATCAAAATTGCTATTTCAGATGAATTCGAATCGATAACTGTGTGTTGAATTTTCAATTTTAGTGGTAAGTGTAGATCTGATGATACGGCGTGGAGGGAGATCTCTAAACAGAAACAATGACGATTGCGAACAGTAATATTTATAACATTTTATTTTCTTAATTAATAATCCGTTAATCTAGTTTTGGTTTTGGATTCGAAGTTGACAAACCGGATTTAACTCTTCTTCAATTCCTCCGGTTTAATACCAGACCTGAAAATTGATTTATAATCAATAACCACAACACTTGGTTTACGTCTGTTTTAGGCTCTTATAAATAGTCAATGCTGAGTCGTTATAACTTTTTCGATCGTCTTCTCCGTCTAACATCGCCGGCGATTTTTTCCGAAATTGTTTCTCCGTCTAACTTCTTCGCCGGCCATTGTTCTTCTCTTCGCTCAACAACAGTGTGTATCTCTTATCTTTATCTTTATATTTATCTTTATCTTTATCTTGATTGATTCTTTGATTTTTTTCATGATGAATCTGAAATCATCATCGATTGTACGCCCTAGGTTTAGGATTCACCTATATTCTTGTAAGTTATTTGATTTTTATGTAAACTTGAGTGTACTTCGTTACTCACAGGTACACAAGCTTCAGTTTCTTTGAGAATGGGTTTTGTGTTCAGCGTTCGGTATCCTAATGCGATTTTTTCGAAGCTGTGTGGACGCAGCAGTACTATTAGGGATCATAGGATCCATTCTCTCTGTTTTGTTAATAGATATGATGCTTCCAAAGTTGGTGGTCGTGTGACCCTCAATACTGGTGTTACCGGGAAAAAACCAGAAACTGTACCATTGTTGTTTTGTCAAGGTAATGATTCCGTGGGAGCAAGCTACGAGGGAGATATAGCAAGCTACGAGGGAGATATATCTGGGTATGACCGAACTAGTTTGGAGGAACTCTGGGATCGACTGCATAATGCAATGAAAGATGTGAAAAGTTTTAGATTTAGGAATACCATGATCAAGAAAACTGTAAAGGAATTATTAGCACTGCAGGATAAAACATCCAGTGTGTCCCTGATGTGGCTCAAGAGACAATTGATGAAGTGTGCATAGCTAGGGAAGCTGTTCAGAAGGCTACATTGGCATTATCTTTGGCTGAAACGAGGCTGCAGGTTCTAATGGAGTCACGAGAAGCAGCGGTTCTAATGGAGTCACGAGAAGCAGCGGTGTATGATGCTTCAGAACTTGAGGATGAAGTCTTAGAGCTTATAATTTTGGACGAAAGAGCTGTGGGCTTGGAGCGTGAGGCCATTCAAGATGTGAAGGATGCAGAGGCTGCTTTCCAGAGAGCACTTGAGTCTCAAATCCAAAAAACATCCCAGGGACAGTTGTTGGATGGTAACAATACAGTTCGGAAGGTCTTGAGTGACATAGTGGATGCAGTCTCATCAGAAACTAGTTTGGAGAAAGGCTGGGATTGGCTGCATAATGCAATGAAAGAATTAAAACGTGTGAGATATAATAATGCCATGCGCAGTAAAACTGTAAAGGAATTGATAGCACAGCAGGAGAAAATATCCAGTGAGTTCCCTGATGTGTCTCAAGAGACAATTGATGAAGTGTGCACAGCTAGGGAAGCTGTTCAGAAGGCTACATTGGCATTATCGTTGGCTGAAACGAGGCTGCAGGTTCTAATGGAACCACCAGAAGCAGCGGGGTATGATGCTGAAGAAATTGAGGATTTAATCTTAGAGTTTATGGTTTGGGACGAAAGAGCTGGGTGCTTGGAGCGTGAGGCCATTGAAGATGTGAAGGATGCAGAGGCTGCTTTCCAGAGAGCACTTGAGTCTCATTTTGAGTCTCAAATCCAAAAAACATCCCAGGGACAGTTGTTGGATGGTAACAATACAGTTCGGAAGGTCTTGAGTGACATAGTGGATGCAGTCTCATCAGAAACTAGTTTGGAGAAAGGCTGGGATTGGCTGCATAATGCAATGAAAGAATTAAAACGTGTGAGATATAATAATGCCATGCGCAGTAAAACTGTAAAGGAATTGATAGCACAGCAGGAGAAAATATCCAGTGAGTTCCCTGATGTGTCTCAAGAGACAATTGATGAAGTGTGCACAGCTAGGGAAGCTGTTCAGAAGGCTACATTGGCATTATCGTTGGCTGAAACGAGGCTGCAGGTTCTAATGGAACCACCAGAAGCAGCGGGGTATGATGCTGAAGAAATTGAGGATTTAATCTTAGAGTTTATGGTTTGGGACGAAAGAGCTGGGTGCTTGGAGCGTGAGGCCATTGAAGATGTGAAGGATGCAGAGGCTGCTTTCCAGAGAGCACTTGAGTCTCATTTTGAGTCTCAAATCCAAAAAACATCCCAGGGACAGTTGTTGGATGGTAACAATACAGTTCGGAAGGTCTTGAGTGACATAGTGGATGGAGTCTCATCAGAAACTAGTTTGGAAGAACTCTGGGATCGACTGCATAAGGCAATGAAAGATTTTAAAACTGTTAGATTTGATAATACCAAGATCAAGAAATTGATAGCATTGCAGGATAAAACATCCAGTGCGTCCCCTGATGTGGCTCAAGAGACGATTGATGAAATGGGCATAGCTAGGGAAGCTGTTCAGAAGGCTACTTTGGCACTATCTTCGGCTGAAACGAGGCTGCAGGTTCTAATGGAATCACTAGAAGCAGCAGGGGAAGATACTTCAGAAGTTGATGATGAAGTCTTAGAGACTATGATTCGAGGCGAAAGAGCTGTGGACTTGGAGCGTGAGGCCTATCAAGATGTGAAAGATGCAGAGGCTGCTTTCCAGAAAGGACAGGTTATAGATGTAGAAGCTACAGTTTTAGATGATGAAATCTAAAAAATCTCTATAATTGTACAGTACTCTAGAAGCTACAGTAGTGAAGTCTTGATGAAATCTAAAAAATCTCTATAATTGTACAGTACTCTAGAAGCTACAGTTGTGAAGTCTTAGAGACTATGATGAAATCTAAAAAATCTCTATAAAAAATCCCTGTCTTTTATCACAATAAGTAGTGTTTCCTATCTTATTGTTATATATCGGTTCCTTATTTTTTTTTTGTATTCAATTATTATCTACTATATATATTTTGTATTCAATTATTGTAACGGGAAAATGGGATATTGTGATTACGGAAAAATAGAAAAAATCACAATAATAGATTGTGATAAAAGATAGGGAACCGATATAACAATAAGATATTGAAACATGCTTGGGGCCTAAAGACAGCTTGTCGTTTTGTTACTAGTAAAACGACGTCCACTTTTTTGTTTTGAAGTAGGTGATTTGCCACATTCAACGTGTCAAGTGTTTACGCATTGAGAGTATCCACAACTTTACAACTTTAGGGGGTTTATTGGTTCAAAGATTTTAATGGATTTAGAAATCCAAGTAAAATCATGTGTTATTCAATTATTGATTTTAAAAAAGATTTTTAAATTATGTGTTATTGGTTCTATCATTTATAAATACTAATTAAAATCATATGTTATTCGTTTAATGATTTATTGTTGGATTTCAAAATCCACATTATACTTTTAATGGATTTGAATGGATTTGAAAGTGAAGAATAAAAAGATTCAAATCCGTGGTTAAAACATGTTATTTCAAAATCCATATGTATTGATTTCAAATTTCATAAAAATTTTCAAATCCTATATGGATTTACAAATCAATGAACCAATAAAGCCTCCTTAAGCTTCTAGAATGAAAATGACAATCCTATTTTTCAATACCTATTCAAATTTGAGAAAAAAATAAATAGTAAATATTCAATATGGGCCTAAGCATTACGCTTAGCCTTATTTGTTAGGATAAGGCCCAAATATTCGTAGTCCACGGTAAATGGTTCTTGAGATTGTTCAATATCTTATATATATAAAATACAGTTTTCAAAAGTTAATAACTCATAAAATTGTAACATGTGTCATGTTAATCGATTCAAGATTTTGACACGTATGAAAGTTTTAAAAATGTCAAAAACTAATATAAGAAAACTATACAAAAACATAATTGAATATTATTATTTTGAAAATAGAAATTTTATAAGAAAATTATAAAAATTACTAATTCTTATAAAGAATAAATTTTTATAATTAATAAAATATCTAATTCTAAATGAAAAAAATTGTAAATATTGAATTCTATATAAACAAAAAAAAAATCTAATTATAAAAAAAAAAGAATTGTAAATATTGAACTCTACATAAACAAATAAGTAGTCTCATATTTTTTCAACAAACAAAACATTTTCCTTCAAAAACACCATCATACTTTTAACTTAATTCTATTGGTAAAACATATATTTCTTTTAATGTGACACGTGTCGTGGTAATCGATTCAAGATTTCGATATGTGTCAAAGTTGTAGAAATGTCAAAAAATAATATAAAAAAACTATATTAAAAAAATAATTTACTACCATTATTTTGAAAATAGATATTTTATAAGAAAATTATAAAAATTACTAATTATACAAAAAATAAAATTCCATAATTAATAACGAAACTATAGAAAAAGATAATTTATGGCAATTATTTTGAAAATAGAAATTGTGGTAGAGTGTAACACGTAATCTCAAAATAAATATATAGTTGTAACTTTATTAGATATTTTATTGGTAAATGATTTTGGATAAACGTTTTTAATATTTTATTATATATTTACTTTTACGGGTGATTTATTTCTTTTTTTCAATTTTTTTTGTTTTTTCTCATAAATTTTAAAATATAAGATTATAATCTCGCGTATATGCGGGACCTAATCTAGTGGGGATATAAACAAAAGTCTTTCTTTATTTTATTTTTGTTATTGTTACCAAGTTGGTAATTTAGAATACAAATGGAAATAATTAGTGAAACAAGAGAGATATTTAATCACTTTTCAGTTTTCATGATCCAAAACTTCTCAATTCCTTCAGCGTTTCTTTCTGGGATCCTCCCAGCTATCAATTACCACCTTTCACCAATATCAGAAATAAAATAAAATATAAATTAAACTTTTTAGTGTTACATATAATAAATTGCTCTACTTCAAAATAATTACTTAATTGAATCAAATAAAGGATTAAACCTGTCACCGACAAGCTTATGCATTCTACAGACCAAATCTTCGTATGCACTTAGATATAATCTCTTGTATAAATATGTAAACATATTTTTCATAATAAACAACACAAACATAAATTTCTTATACGTCTCTAGAGTATTTTTGACATGGTATCAGAGTCATAAAATCATCATACAAAACTTGATTTTTGGTTCAATTCTTAGCTGATTTCCGAAGCTATTCTGATTTTCACTTGTTATTTTCTCTTTCGTTGTTATCGGTGTTGATTTATTCTACCACACAGATCTCTAATCATGTCTAAAGAAGACTTAACTCTCGCTAAAATAACACCACTACCTCTTGTTGCACGAACTCGACGAACCATAGATCCGTATGACCTTACTTTCGGTGATAATCCAGGAAGCGTAATCTCGCAGCCACCACTTCGAGGATCCAATTACGAAGAATGGGCCACGAACACACGGTTGACTCTTAAGGCGAGAAAGAAATTCAGATTCATTGATGGGA
The DNA here is from genome assembly GCA_004349715.1 of Crucihimalaya himalaica. Taxonomy (NCBI): domain Eukaryota; kingdom Viridiplantae; phylum Streptophyta; class Magnoliopsida; order Brassicales; family Brassicaceae; genus Crucihimalaya; species Crucihimalaya himalaica. The sequence goes on from SMJT01000009.1 coordinate 174,034, forward strand.
CTATACCAAAACCTGATGATAACGATGAATATATTGAAGATTGGTGGGCAAATAATGCCATGGTGGTCTCCTGGATCAAACTGACGATCGATGTGAAGCTCCGGACGTCTCTCTCTCACCATGAGATTGCTTGTGATCTCTGGACTCACATTCAACGGAGGTTCTCTGTTCGTAATGGACAACATGTGCAACCTTTAAAGACGGAACTTGCTAACTGTCATCAGAAAGGACTCGCCATGGAAGCTTACTATAGAAAACTTATGCAATTATGGACAAGTTTAGCTGATTATAATCAAGCCACAACGATGGAAGATGTGGCAAAGGAACGTGAAGAAGACAAACTACATCAGTTTTTGATGGGTTTAGATGAGATTACTTATGGATTCGTTAAATCGGCGTTATTATCTCGAACTCCATTGCCGTCTCTTGATGAAGCATACAATGTGCTAGCACAAGATGAAGAATCCAAGTTAGCTAGTCGCGTTCTCACGGATCGGGTAAAAGAGATGAGCTTTGTTGTTCAGACCTCGTTTAAGCCGAGTGGATTCAACCGACAACAAAACCGTCCGGTGTGTGCAAGCTGTGGCAAAACAGGGCACTTGACAAAGAATTGTTTTTGAAAAATTAGATACCCTGAGTGGTGGGTTGAACGTTTTCGTTCTCGTTCAGGAAATCCTACAAAGCAAGCTAAGTTGGTGTCTAAAGCACATGGTCGTGGAGCTGATGTTGCTCGTGCAAACTCTGTTTTGGCAACGACACCGAGTGGTGTGGATCGTGTAACTTCTGCGGCGGCCAATTCGGTGTTAACTACATCTGATCGTGTTGGGCTTATCGGTCCTAGTGATTCGCAATGGGAAAGCTTAAAGCAAGTTCTTGCGGAACGTGATAATTTGATCACAAAACTCTCGGGTAAGATATCTATTTCTTCTTGGATAATTGATACAGGTGCTCCTAATCACATGACCGGCTCTTTGTCTGTTTTGAATGACGCCCGAGACATGCCACCAGTTCTTATTAAATTATCGAATGGTCAGCATATTGTTTCTTCTAAAAAAGGGATAGTTCAATTGGGGGCTCATCTTTGTCTTCAGGATGTGTATATTGTGGATGGCTTGCAATGTCATTTAGTTTTAGTATCTCAGTTGACTAGAGATAACGGCTGTGTTTTCCAAATAACTGACACATTGTGTGTTATTATATATATAGATTTGCAAAACTCGTTTTCTTTTTTTCCCCAAATTTGCAGAATTCGTTACAAAATCAATTTCAATACTTCGAGCTTGTGTCTATAAGAGAATTGAAACCTCCAACTCAAGTAGAGGCTTCTAAAATGGAAAGAAGCTCGGCCCAACTCAACTGTAACAAAGAAACACAGCCCACAAAGCCCATCACTCGCCAACGGTCACCAAACCTGCAAAACACAAAAGACAAAGTGAAGGAAGTTGCAGAGGAAGGTGCAACTGATTCAAAAGCTACCTGTGGTACGGTTTCAAGGATAACAATGAGCAACAGATTTGATTCCCTTAGCTGTCTATCCAATGACGTGTATTAGGTTAATCTTAAGAGTATAAATAAGTGCTAAAAGCCGTTGTAATGTTTAAAATAAGAACTTTCAGTGTCAAATTATTTTCAAACTGTTTTGAAATCAAAGAGATATCAGTCATGGTTCCATGAAACTCACTAATTGGCGATCCTTTTGAGATAGAAGTTCAGTCGGGATTAGAAGTTGGGAATCTGATCGAGTGCAAGAGATCTTAGACCAGAAGATATTGCATAATTGAGAGATTCCCGAATACAGAGGCCTTCTGCTATTAATGGGGAAGCAACAAATGACATGGTTTTGGAATGTTTTGAGGGAACTCTGTTTTGTGAACTAGTGAAGGTCCATCCAAGTCCCGCTGTATTGGCTTGCCATGCTGCATCTGTTCTGCAGCGGACAGTTTCACTGGATCGAGATGCATGTTCTCGGGCCGAACTCATCTGCAATGGATGTTGCATGACAGGTTGAGCTTCCTCCCACTCTTTAGTCGATTGTGTTGCGCTGAGAATGACGTCTTCAATTGTGATGAACATGTTGGAGAATAGTTGTTGGTTCTTGGATGTCCACAATGTCCACACAAGCCAAGCTGATAAATTTCCTTTGTTTATCCCCGTTGGCGGTAAACATGGTTTATCCTTGATGAGCTTCCACCCCTCAGCAAAACCTGTAATGTTAACCAGCTCTGGGAGTGAAGATATTGGGGCCGATTTCCAAACTTGTTGAGCATATCTGCAATGAAACATAAGATGCATTACAGTTTCACGTTCTCCACAACACATACAAGAGGGATCAATGAGAATGTGTCTTGCTTCGAGTCTTTTCCTTGTAGGGAGAGCCCCTATAACCGCTTTCCAAATCAGATGATGATCTTAGGTGATGTTTTCAAGGTCCACACATTCGAAAACCAGTTTAAACACTTCTCTCCTGATCTAAGTAGCTCGAATTCATCTCTTCCATCGCAACATGGTAGCCTGATTTGGTAGTATAAACTCCAGATTTTAGCGGCAACCATATACGTTTATCTAGCCCATCTTTTAGACTTGGTTTAAGCTTTATAATATATGCCTCATGATGTGGCAGGATGTTGTGGATTTTCTGCCTATCCCAGATCATAGCATCGGGTAAAAACAAGCTATTAACCTTGAGGAAACTGAACTGTTCTGCTGGTCCCATGCTCTCATCCCAAATTGAGATGACACTGCTTTTTGTCGAATCCGATCCACAATAGATGTAAAGAGATCTTTCTTTGTCCGACCAAAATGTTCCGGTAAGCCGAGATACTTCCCAACGCATCCCTCCTTATCAATGAGAAGTGACGCTTTTACTCTTTCATATATCGGTTGGGGTCTTGTTTGAGAACGTAATCGAAGAGTTTTGGCAATTGATGCTCTGGCCCGAGGCTGTTTCATATCTCAGAAGGATGCTCTTCAAAATAGCTACCGGTTCAACATTTGTTTTGCAAAAAAACATAGTATCATATGTGAATAATAAGTGATTGATTTTAGGACTACCTCTGGCTATTTTTATACCGTTTAGGCGTCCTTCCTCCAGTGCTCTAGAGCAAAGACCCGATAGTACCTCACTGCAAAGGATAAAGATATACGGAGAAAGAGGATCCCCTTGTCGAATTCCCCTCTCGGGAATGAATTTGCCTTGTGGTGTATCATCTATGAGAAAGGAAAATGATAATGTAGAGATACGTTGCATAATCCATTTAATCCACTTGTGATGAAAACAAAATTTAATAAATACCAGCTTGATGAAATCCCATTCCAAGTGATCATAAGCCTGGCTCATATCGGTTTGAATCGCCATTGAACAATGTTTGGTGGCCATGGATGTTTTGAGGAAGTGAAGCACCTCATGTGTGATCAGTACATTGTCAGTAATGGCTCGTTTAGGGACGAAGGCGGACTGGTTCTCCGAGATCAAATCATATAGCAATGGTTGGAGACGTTTGGAGAGTACTTTAGAGATGATGTTGTAGTACACATTACATAAAGCAATTGATCTATAATATGAAACTCTTCTTGGGCTATTAACCTTCGGGATTAGTCGCACATGTGTGTTGTTGATGTTCCTTGGCAGAGAATCTGATATAAAAAACTCTTGTATCTCTTCCACAATTTATGCTCCTAGCTTCCCAATTAGAATGGAAAAAGCTAACATGAAAACCATCGGGCCCTGGGGCTTTTTCACCATGGTTGGAGAATAACGCCTCCTTTATCTCTAATGTTGTTGGTACCTTGATGAGCTCGTCATACATGCGTTCAGTGACTCTTGTTTTTAATGTCGACTCCACTATGCTCTCTCTAACTCCTGGTTTTGACGTGAACATGTCCTGGTAGTAATCCACAACAACTTTGGCAATTTGTTCTTCTCTCAAAACTGGTGCACCTGATTCATTCTCAATATTTGAGAACTTATTAGCTGCCCTTCTTCCTCTTGTACTCGTGAAAGTAGCTTGAATTACGGTCTCCAAGGCTGAGCCACAACACACGACTTCTCTGTTTCCAATAATCTTCTTCTTTGTTGTAAGTTGTTCTCAGATCGTTGTTAATGTTGGTTATAAGTGTTTCATCATTACCCGGATCAGTCATAGCTCGCTCCAGCTCCTGCTTGCTTTTTTCAATTCTTTTTTGGCTCTTTAAATGTTGTTCTCTACTCCATAAAACAATTGCTTGTCTGACATGTGAGATACGATTCTCAACCGAAGCCATACTCAACCCGTGCCAAGTAGTCTTTATTATCTCATTAATAAGGGGGTTATCTTTTAATCTCCTGGCAAACCGGAACAGTCTTTTCTTCTTTTTCCTTTGGGCCTCAAAGAATGAGATTACCGGCTTATGATCAGAAGCTTCAAATCGCAAATACTCACATCTGTCAGACGGAAGCATTTCTGCCCACTCACTATTTGATAGTGCTATGTCAAGTCGACAACGAATTGTGTGTTGATGTCTACTGCCTAGCCAAGAAAGTGGATCTCATGAATATCGCAAATCAAACAAATCATTCTCACATAGGAAAGTCCTAAAATCGATGAATGTACCTTCAGCTCTCTGTGGGCCTCCTTCCTTTTCCTCGTTGTTGATTATGTCGTTAAAATCTCCTGTGAGAAACCAAAGACCTTGTCGATCCATAGCAATAATCTTTTTTCACAACAATTACAATTAAACCAACAATTTCATATTAAAAAAAATAAACATAAAAATAAAAAAATCGATCGCTGTTTACTGCAGATTCAAATCTATGGGTGGGTTTTACCTAAAGTCTTGTATCATCATTATACGATTCCACTTTGACCTTTTAGTACTTAAACTACATTTATTCTGTGTCAAGGTAATAGGTATTGGAGTGTGAGATGATATACCAAAATGCATAATATATCCTCTAGATTTTGACTATAATTGTCAGAAAAAAAAAAAAAACTGAAAATAGCATCGATGCTCAATGTTACTGGTCATACCATTTCCAACCCGAAAAATTAATTTAAATTTAACTTAGCCAATTCAATAAGTCACTAACCAATAGTAACATTTAAATTGATCCTCTTTAAGGTCAATCCGTAAATATAACATTATGACCTACTAAAAGCACCTCCCAGTGATGACTATCTTAGAGAGTTTTTGAACTAAAATAATAAAAATGTATAAAAAGTAAGTGAGAGATAAAGAGATTCTCCAAATTTCTCAAAAAAAAACCTTAAATTTCCCAATAAGAACCCCATAAACCATGTGTCTTTGTATAATTAATTCAATTTATATTTTAAACTAAATTTTAATTACTTAATTAAATCAAACTTAAATAATATTAAATTAGTAAGAATCCCTTCTAACTAGTCAAAAAAAAAAAAACCCACTAATCCGAAATTCTCGTCCACTATTGCATTTGCATATCTTCGGTTCGTTCGGCCACCGGTGACAATTTGATCTCACCGGCGGGTAGCGATAAAATGACTTCTTCTTCATGGATATCTTTACTACTTTCTGCAACGGACATCGTTCTGCTCCCGGTAATTAGAAAACTTTGAACTGTAATGTTTTATTAATATTATGATAATGTAATTCATATGCTTTGGGATCCATAGGAATCGGCTTTCCCGCTTAATTTATTAGTTTTTTTCCTTAAATTCTGCAACTTTTCTAGGGGTTCCCTCCTACCATCGTGGGATTTCCTAAAAAACTTCAGAAATCTCCATGTGCATTCTAAGCTTGTGCTTTAAGTATGTTGAATACTCCTATAAGATAATTAAATTAGTTCCACGAATCCCTAGGTATAGTTCACGATACATAAAGATGAAGTTAAAGTTCATATCTTCACCTCTGCAACCAGATTTTGAGTATTCTGCTTCTCATTTCGTAATTTTTTTTAGAAAGACAAAAGACAATGGTGTTAGTTTGTGTTCTTGTCGTATCCAGGTCAAATGGGTAGATTATTTTCTAATGTCTTATTTTTCAAGATTTGTTGATTTTGTGCTTGTACAGAGCTTCAAGGATGGGGAAGACGAATGTATTATCAAAGATTAAAGCTTTTAATGGTATCAACAGATGTGTTGGCTGGTTTGGCTTTTCTTATCTCTGTTGCTACATTAGCTAAATTCAATTACATCACACCTCTACGCTTCTCTGATCGGTTCTGTAACTATCACGGAAGCTTTGATGGCGACAACTATAATGTCGGAAGCCAAATGAGGAAGACAATCGAAACCGCCATTTTTAAAATCCTCCAAGAAATGGATGATCTCAAGGCTTTAGAAGCTAATTCTATAAATCTTAAACCTTTATGTTTTCTATTTATGAAATATATCCCAAAACCATCTAGATTTATATTAATTCAACCACACACTCTTTCTTATGGAAGAAGAAAGACTAAACCTTGATCCATGCTTAATATGACTTGTTATGGAATCAAACTTCAATTGATTTCTTCTTCCCTTATCCTTTCTCCTTGATTGATTCTTTGATGGATAAGAATCAAATCCTTCTCTTGTGACTTTTATTGGTTTACCGGTTTTTCATTATATTCTTCATTTTCTGAATTATCTCTAATATATACTATTAGAGATATCATGAAAAGATACATTGTTTTGGCAATAGTCACATCTTTTTACTCACACACATATATAATGTTTATGTGATCATTCATGAAAGATGTTTATGAAATATAATATGGAAAGGGAAGAAGGTTATCAATACACCCAATTTCTAATTCATTAATCGAAACTGATCCGGTGTCGTCTTTAATATTAGAATTCATAACATTAATACAAATTTGAACTTTATAATTAAACCGATAGACACATAGGCCACATAGAATATAAAATATTCTTACATTCTCCCACTTGACCTTTGTGTCAACTTAATGGTTTAATAACTTTAACGCGCGCTTTTATATCAAGTTCATTTGATCTTTAATTAGCATAATAAAATCAAAATTGATTGAATCATGGCGGTCACAAGTCATTATGCGACATGATTCCTTCCATGTATCACAAACCAATTCCGACATCTTAAATGATGGGTGGATGGTAGAGCCTATAATATTTTTGCAAAATCATTGTTATACTATATCTAACATGAATCTTATTAGACTTTTCTAGAAGTATGATTCAAAATAAACAATCCTGTGAATGATAATCATTATATTACTAAATAAGGAAACGATACTTGTAAGGTGGTAGGTATCTCAACAAAATTGTAACAACACCTAATACAGAATACTACATTCTTAATGCAAGGACTCTGCTATTATATATACCATCGGCTCTAACTGAGCAATGAACGCTTTGGGAGAGACCTTTATTAACGATTAGCTACATCATATCCGTTCTAATAATATGGACTCAAATGCCACTCTAGGGTTTCTTGGTACTTTCTCTTTTGACAGGCGAGTACTTTTAATCTCCATGTTCTTAGCACTCGAGTATGTCAATATTTGGAAAAGAAGACAGCTGCATGGAATTATAATACCGTAAACTAGCGGCCCTTCTATGGTGTTGCAGACAATGCTGGAAGGCACCCTCGAGATAAAGATTCGGCGCAACTAAATGCGTGAAGTTGTGGCGATAAGCATGCCAAAGGATTGTCTATCAGGTTAAAGTACAATGATACTACTGTTTTCCACTTTTGCAGATACTAGCTCTGCAGCTAACAGAGACAAAAGCCGAACGTCGATTTCTACTATAAACGCATCCAGCTATAATCGATCGAATTCAAGTAACTAGGTTATAGATTTCTCCTGTATTATAGCCATGAACGTTTGGTGCGTTGCAAGTACTGTAGAACCTTCTTCAGCTTCCATGGTTATTCGCCGGGGATTACTTTGATTACGACCCAACATTACCAAATAGCAAGCTGATATGCTGCGATATAGCATATTATGAACGATAGTTTTCAAGAAACTCCAACCACTTGAATGCATAATGAGGATTTCTTTCCATTTCCTGTACGCTCCTAATTCATTTCTTGGACATTAGCATTTTATTCTAAACTTATCCCCTTTCTGAATTGGAGTTTTTCCTGCAGAGCATTTATCCATTCTAATTCTCTCTAAGATCTTATTGATATTATCCTTTCTGAGACAAACTTAACAATCCTTGTGATCTATCCGATATAATTATATTCCGATCACATAAGACGCCTCGCCCATATTTCATGTCAAAGTTCTTAGAGAGATATTTCTGTATATCATGTAGCATACCCATTCATTTAGCAGCAAGTAAAATGTCATCAACATAAAAGAACTAAAATCACAACTTGCTCCCACTGGTCTTTATGTGTAGTCTGCTTTCCTTTAATGCAGTCTTTATACAACATCTAGGTCAAAACAACCTGAGGAAGAATTTCATTCTTACCAACCTCATAATTCCTTTCTTTAGAAATGTGACCTAATCTGATGCCACAAGAAAGCTGAATTTTCATTAGATTCACTACGTTTAATGCTTGATACTTCAATATTAAACAAGGATTCAGAAAATTTTGAATCTAAGATTGAACCGATAAAAGTGAATCATAAACTAGACACTCATAAGAAGTAATCATTTCGTACAAAGAAAAAACACCATGTCCAATCCTAAATCAATCCTAATTCGTCCAATCTACTTAAGGAAACAAGATTTCTAGCAACTCCGATACATAGAGACACCCTTCAAGATTTATATGACAACCAGTGTCTAAGGTCAACCTATAAGTCCCAATGCCTTCAATTCGTGCCTTCATTAAGTGTTTTCCCATGAAAAATATTGTTTCAGCTCCTCTATGGGCTGGATCGAACTGAATCCTGTTTAATATGGGAAACGTGAGTAGTAGCACCAGTATCTAACCACAAGTGTTTTTAGCACTTCGATAAGATTCAATTCAGAGCAAAGATAACACTTGTTGCGTACCTTTTCTTATCAACCAAGTCTTTCTTTCGGACAATATTTCCTATAAGTTTCCCATTTTCTTGCAAAAACACCTTCTTTTCTTATGGATTACTTTCGGTGCTTCATGAAATTTTATCCTTCATCTCTTTTCTGCAGGTTTTTCCCTTACTGCTACTAGCCTTCCGAAACCACGAGATTAGCAACGTGATCCTTCAATTTCTTTATTTCCCTTCTTCTTGAACCAGCATAGCCTTTATTCTTTAAAGTCCCATTTATCTTTAATGGTTGTTGTTATTCACTGGAACTGGCTAAACTCAAAAGGTAAGGAGTTCATTAATGAATTGGACCAGAAATGCTCTGGTCGATCCACCCCAAGGGTTGATAACCTTGCTGCCAAGTTAGACATTGGGTCACTGATCATGAATTGGCTGAGACCAAGGTCAAACTTTCTGGTAGATAAGCTTCCTCATGAGGCACATGGACTTGTCAGCCAAATCCGATTTGTGAACACTCTTTGATTTCAGTATGAATTCCCTTGCTTTCTCTGTCTGGCCATAGTGGCCTAACACTTTGGCATGGTCATCCTCATGAGGTTCAAACTCAGCCTGTTAGATGCTCCCAAGTCTCATAACGAGCCTTTTTCAGTTTGGAGCTATTCTTCCGTAATGGCTGAAGTTCTCATCATCAGTTTGCAAGGTCCAAACCATTACACCAATGCAACCGGATCTGTTCTGACCATTCTCTCATAATTCAGCTAATTAAACTTTACAAGAGTTAGCGGATGCACAAGAAAGATGCAAACATTAATCAAATGCTTACTTATTATGCTTTGAAACTTTTTACACAAATCTCAGAAGCCTAACTTAAGCATGTATTTAAGCAACCTTTGACAATACTTAAACAAAAAGCATTTTCAATGATGTCAATTTTTATACTTTACAAATTAATAAATGACAACAGAAATTTTAAATAAACATGTTACTTTTGGGTATACATATTATATTGATTATAGTAAAAATAATTAATCTTTTTAGTATTATTAACTATATTCAATGATCCACCTTTGGGTGATCTCCAAGAATATAAGTAATAATTTAATTGATCAATAAAAACTTTTATGTCATTTTTAGCATCTCTTTAATTATGATCAATTAATAAGTCTTTTATTTTTCAATGTCTACATGTAATATAACAAGACCACTTTGGTGACTAACAAGTTATATACAATATAAACATTAAAAATTTAATAGGTATAGTTTCTATTATATTGTGTTAATATTTCATAACACAATAAACTCTTTTAATAAAATGCAGCGGAAGCATTTTATATCATGACCCACGATTAATTTGATTTAACAAAGAAAATCAAATATGCTTCAATTCATGCCTTAAACCGTAAGCATGATTCTCGATTATAACCCAGATTCCATTATGAAACAAATGATTTCTAAGAAACCATTTTATTAAACGGCACTACTATTTATTCACTATATTTTTAATTGTGACTTTTCATAAATAACTGTCACATAACAAAAATCAGAATCTAACAATTTTGAACATGATTCTACGATCGAGAATCATCATGCACACATTTAATTATGATGCACACGTGAATCAGTATGCACAAATATTTAACTTGAATTTCAATTAATTCTAAGGTGCCATGATAATACACCAACCATACATGCAATAACAACGATTCATTCAGAGAAATCAATAATGAAACTGAATGCATATTTATCAATTTTAATAATCACACAAAATCTAGAATCCAATCGTTATTTCATGTGATAAATGATTAAAGCATACATATGATCATGAATGTTCACAACAAAATTCCAGAATTTATAACAATCCTTTAAACATTCGTTCATGATGTCGTACGTTTAATAAAATGGTGAATTAACAAATCTAGTTTGCTCTGATACCAAATATAAATCTTAAACCTTTATGTTTTCTATTTATGAAATCTATCCCAAAACCATCTAGATTTATATTAATTCAACCACACACACTTTCTTATGGAAGAAGAAAGACTAAACCTTGATCCATGCTTAATATGACTTGTTATGGAATCAAACTTCAATTGATTTCTTCTTCCCTTATCCTTTCTCCTTGATTGATTCTTTGATGGATAAGAATCAAATCCTTCTCTTGTGACTTTTATTGATTTACCGGTTTTTCATTATATTCTTCATTTTCTGAATTATCTATAATATATACTATTAGAGATATCATGAAAAGACACATTGTTTTGGTAATAGTCACATCTCTTTACTCACACACATATATAATGTTTATGTGATCATTCATGAAGGATGTTTATGAAATATAATATGGAAAAGGAAGAGGGTTATCAATACACCCAAATTCTAATTCATTAATCGAAATATTAATGAATTCATAACATCACGGTGTCGTCTTTAATGAATTAATGAAATATAATATAAACTGATTCATCACGGTGTCGTCTTTAATATTAGAATTCATAACATTAATACAAACTTGAACTTTATAATTAAACCGATAGACACATAGGCCACATAGAATATAAAATATTCTTACAAATTCTTCTTCTGATTCTTCAGCTTCTGGATCCATGTTTAGGCATGTTGCTTTTCTTGCAGATGTTCTTTCAATGGTTCAGTCAGTTCATATGGAATTGCCTTCGTTCGAAGAGAGATTCGTAGATAACCCTTGAAGCAGCGGAACGGTGACCCGGGTGAGCATTTTATGAGAGAAGAGATAAAGAAGTACATAAAGATCAAACCAAACCGGCTTGGGAAGCATAATTTTATGGGAGCTTACGGAACATTCACCTCTATCGGGCACGCTTGTTTCGCGATGAAGAAAGATCTTGAAGAGTATATGGACTACGATGTTGGGGAAATCTGCAATGACGATTGGAGGTTAGCTCAGAAGCTTATGGTTCATGGATGTGATCCGTTGCCTAGAAGACGGTGCTTCTCCCGAGCACCGCAGTTATATCACAAACCGTTTCCGATCAACGAGTCTTTATGGAAGCTTCCGGATAATCGGAATGTAAGATGGGGACAGTATAAGTGCAAGAACTTCGCTTGCCTCGCAAGCAACACAACAGCACGGAAAGGGTTCTTCAAATGCACTTATTGCTTCAACCTCACGCACCACGAATCGCCGAGATGGCTTAGCCAAGGGGAAATCGATCTTGAGACAAACCAAACTGCGGATTTCTCAATAGCGGAGGTACTCGAGATTAAACCAGGGGAGATGAGAATTGGATTGGATTTCAGCATTGGAACGGGAACTTTCGCAGCGAGGATGAGAGAACAGAACGTCACAATTGTATCAGCAACAATCAACCTCGGAGCTCCATTCAATGAGATGATCGCTCTACGTGGTTTAGTCCCGTTGTATCTAACAGTTAACCAACGGTTACCGTTCTTCGACAGCACGCTTGATATGATTCACACGACGAGGTTTCTTGATGGATGGATCGATCTAATACTTCTTGATTTCGTGCTGTTTGATTGGGACAGGGTTTTAAGACCAGGTGGATTGTTGTGGATTGATGGTTTCTTCTGTCTTAAAGAGGATTTGAGTGATTATGTTGAAGCGTTTAAAGCATTGAGGTATAGGAAACATAAGTGGGTTGTGGTGCCTAAGAAAGATAAAGATGATAAGCAAGTTTTCTTCTCTGCTGTGTTAGAGAAACCTCCAAGACCCTTTAAATGATTTTGACCATTCTTCATTGCATTGCATAGTCTCTGTGTTTTACAATATTGTCTTTGTAATATGCTAAAAAAATCTCAAAATAAATTGAGATGTATTTTAGTTATATGTTTGTAACATACTGTATGTCATATATGGTTAACACATAATAGAAACTAGATTTGAACTCGCAGTACACCGCGGATCGATTTTTTGCTTTTATGTTTAATTTCAATATTTTGTTGTAATTTAAAATTGTTGATTTAATTGTAATCGCTACACTGCGAGATAATTTTAGCTAAATCAACATTTTTGTTTCGACGTATCTAGTATTTTAGTATTGTTGATATTAATAAATTAATTAAAAGAATATTTAACCCGTGTTATAGCGTCGGGTAAATGATATATTTTTGTCGATTCAAGCACGTCCTGCCATATAAGCTGTTCCGAATTATTTTAAAATTTTTATAAATTTAAAAATTCATCATATTTTATATTTTCTATGAAGTTTAAATATATCAATAATAGTACTTAAATATAAATTTTGTTGTTCACATTTTTTTTTTGTTGAGTTTCTTAATTATTAATGAATTTATATTTATTTAACTATTAATTTAATTATTAAGAATATGTGTTATAACAAAAATATATGTTAACGTTATGCAATGTTTGATATTTAAACATAGTTTGTCACTTTGGGTTGAATTCATATTGTCTAAGATATTTAAAATTAGCAAATACATATCATAAATATAATGTATTAGCCATAGTTGAGGTTTAGATTTTACATATATTTTAATATCCGAAAATAATAGTTAATATATTTTAAATATCTTGAATGAATGATATTATGTTTTAGAGAAAATACTTAAATTGTTACAAATCAAGATTCCATATAAAAAATCAAATTAATGATAAATAATGTAGTTATGGAAAAAAATTATATTGTTAAGATGTTTTGAAAAAGATTGGTTTAGATTCTAATTTATAAGTTTAAGATATAAGATTTTTAAAAATACCAAAACTGGATTAAACCATTAAATTCTAATATTAATAGTTTATTCCTTTTTATAATACACGATTCCGTAATATTAGGAATGTTAAGATTTAAAGAATATTTACTCTACGATTTTATGGCAAAATTGTTATTTTTAAAAAAATCGAATAATAGGTTGATGAAATTAAGGGCTGACATTTAAAGACCACACATGATTTAATGGTTGTGATTAAAACATTTTGGACTACGATGAAAGGCTTAGATTTAAAGTAAAAATCGCAGATTTATCAGAAAAAAAATTTGAATAATCTTGATAAATTTTTTAAAATACTTTGTTACTTTTAATGAGTTTTTCCCATTTGTTAATAATTATAATGACCTTCGTTATAATTGTTTCGTTTCGGTCAAAAAAAAATGCTGCAAGATGGGTATCGTTACACATCAGAACCATATGATACGACGTCGTCTCGCGTGGGTATATAAACAACTTTGCTTCCTTGTTTCTCGATTACGTTACATTGGCAGGGGAGAGGAAGGAGAAGAAAGAGGAGGATGGAGACGGAGCAGCTAGAGATCGCCGGACCATTGGAGGAGCCGTTGATGGAGAACATCGTACCAGAGGAGATCAATGGCTTGGATTCGCTTTCCTCGTCAGATACTGATAGCGAGAAACCAGATTCCCCTGTTCGCTTCAACTCTCCGATCTACCGTATCTTTGGTAGAGAACGACCAATCCACATGGTTCTCGGCGGAGGTAAACGTACGAAACACTCTCTACACTTGTTCCACTTTCATTTCTCACAGATTGGTTCCGTCTCATTGTTACCACATTTAGGGTTCTTTTGGGTGATGATTAGAGTGAAATAGAGATTCATGACGATTGATTGATTGACCTAATAAGCTAGTTGTTTGGGTAATTTGTTGAAGCTGCTGATGTGTTGCTATGGAGGGACAAGAAGGTCAGTAGGATTAATCAGTGCAGTGACTTTGATTTGGCTTTTGTTTGGATTTGGAGGTTGTCGTCATCTCACATTTATATGTCGTGGCTCTATTCTCTTTCTGCTTCTCTCATTCATCTGGTCCAATGCCCTCAACAAGTAAAGATCCTTTGGCCACACATCACTGATATATGTTAAGTAAAATAACCTGATTTACTTGTTTGCTAATCTATCAATTGTAGATCTACAGAGAACATAATGGAGATTTACATCCCTGAGAAGCCATTACTTCAAGCTGCTTCTGTATTGACCTTTGAAATTAACTGTGCTTTTGCAACTTTAAGGAGCATTGCGTTAGAGAGAGACATCAAGAACTTCGTAATGGTACTTGTTTAGTTTCTTTAGTTTTGTTTAGAGAAGTCTCTGAAATGACTTACGGGCTTGTTTTTTTTTTTTTTGTGTGTTCTGAAATTAAGGTACTCATAGGACTTTGGCTTGTATCGATCATCGGAAACTGGTTCAGCTTCTTGTCATTACTCTACATATGTAAGTACACAACTGGTTTTCTCATACTCTTGTTAATATATATCTAGGGATTATGTCTTGACAGAAGCGAAACCAAACGGGTTTTGTTCTGATTCACACGATGCCAATGCTTTATGAGAAGTATGAAGATGAGATCGATCCAATTGCAGAGAAGGCTGTGATTGAGATGAAGAAGCATTATCAAGTTTTTGAAACCAAGGTTTTAAGTAAGATCCCTCATTAGCCAGACAACTCAAAAATCAAAATTGAAGTAGATTCAATTAAATTAGTGTAGTTTCATTTATTTATATCTTTTTTCTGGGGTCCAAATCGTTTCAAGTCATTCCTCTGTTCATGTGGTTTTGGTTACTTCCTACTCAAGCCATCTAATATGGGCTGGGCCTCTTAAAAATTTCTAGAAAGGTGCGGTCCATCTTTTATAATGGAGAAATCTAAAACTTAGAACATCTCTATCTATAGTCTCTAGATAAGAGACTAACGACTGAAATAAAGAAAAATTTCAAAAAGAAAGAGAGAAGACAGAATCATCTCTTGTTTAAGAACTCTTTAAGAAAAGCTTGTCAAGTGACTTACTGTCATTAGTTCACTTAGTTTTATCACTTAAAATTTAATTCAAAAATAAATTAATATTATAAAATATTGTCTGTAAGAAGCGGTTCTCCAATAATGAAGATGCTCTTACACTTCTCCTGTTCCCCATGTATAGAATACATTGCTGAGTACATGTTCAAATTAGATAAGTTCTACCAGAACAGCTGAAAGTAAATTATAAAAAATGCAAGTACTCTTAAAAAAAATGATATTTGGATTGATAAATAACACAAGTCACAACAAGAAGAAAAGACCAATTGATAATGGCAGATAAGGCAGACATTTGGGCCTGACTTCAATATTTTAAGCCCATTTAATACCGACAGATCCAACATTACAACCAGATTTATTTAAAAAAATAAACACAGTAAGATGTTCCAATATAGACTACAAACGACACAGTGTTAGCATCTTAAATACAGGAATGGTGAGTAGATTTTTCATGTTCACAGTTAACCCCCGGATCCTTGGGTTTCCCTGAGATCGATGGCTGGCGACGGAGCAGATCAAGCTCGGCGCTTTTTCGTGGGGGTTCAAGTCGGTGCCGGGTATCATGCGGCGGCTAGTGAGAAATCTCTAAGATCCGTAGTGAGATGCGCTTGCCTAGCCTCGTCGTTCTTCGCCAGGTCCTATTTCATTTGCAGTTTCTTCTCATAGCCCAAATCTTTTCGAATCTCTAAATTGCATACCTTAAGGTGTGGAATTTGCTTTATCTGTTGAAATTTAGGATTTTGGTGAGTGCATAGATGCTGTTTCAGCTGCCATTGAAGTCCGGGAGGTACTTGTTGGGTCGTTGTCCTATATTAATGAAGAAATAACTCTTGTAGAATTTGCCTGTAATGTCTGCAATGGCTGCTTCTCAAGTTTTATAACGATTCCTTTGTAAATCTTTGACAATTCAAGCACAAATGCTGGTAGAGGCTCTAAACTGACAGAGATGGTCATGTGGAATGTGATGCTAATCTTATGGATGGCGATTCAGGGATGTTTGGAGGAGTTGGAGCAGTTCCAGGTACTCATAAAGCTCTCATCTAAACGTTCTTCTTATATTACTAAAGATTTTGGACGATGACCCGTAGATCTGGTGTCAAAAATGCCATCAAGATTGCTGTTTTGTTGGTGTAAGAGCAGTTTAGTGGGTCAACTTTGTTAGGCCGTATACTTCCTATGTCACTCTTCTTTGTTCTGATATCAACCCAACTTTGAATCTTTTTATGTAAAGATTTTAGTATCATGTGGTTGTTCCACAATGTGAGTTCTCATAATATTAAAAAGTCTGTTCTTCAGCATTGACTTGTTTTGCCACAACTAAGCATATTGTGTCTAACAAAGGTTTGTTTTCCTGTAATGCGACCAGGTTGGGACCTATGGACACTGAACCCTTTCTGAGAAACCAGGTTGGGTCAAGAAATCAATGGAGACGTTCAAGACCATGAACCCTTTCTGAGGTAGAGGCAAAGAGCACCCTATCAGCTGATGAACATCCCAGATAAACCAAGATGGACGAGACATGTGAGGTAAAAACATCACCCTTTGCAGCTGTTGATGAGGATAAGATCATGGACACTATTGGCGCAATTTGTGTTGACAGTCAAGGACACATTGCATGTGGTTCCTCAAGTGGCGGTATCGCAATGAAGGTAATATCAACGAGTTCTTAGTTGTTTTATTCTGCTGAAAATAAAATTGATCCTCTATTTCTGATCATGCATTTAAGATTGCGGCCGTGTAGGTTTAGCGGCCACGTATGATTCTGGTTGCTGGGTATCCACTAAAAGACCATTTGGAGTTCAATTTCTAGTTGGCTGTTGTGTATCTGGAGCGGGATATGAGAGGTTTGCAACTAGAGAATGTTCTACTTCATTGGCACTGTATATTTCCTTATCCTTCCTAATGGTTGTGCTTTTTTCCGGCGTGGCTTATTATTCTATAGCAAAGCTAAGAAGGGATTTCTTATGCTGTTAGGTCATAGCCACAGGCTGGTCCAGCATCTGCCTCCATGAAGGTTTTACATTCTGTAATGCAACAAGAAGGTTCAAAGAGTGGAACCGTTGACGAAACTGTTGGAATTATAGTAGTTCAGGCGGATGCTTCAGTTGCTGTAAGTCCAAATTTTAGAAGAACCTTCTCTGCTTTTTGCTCACTTTTGGTTTGGAATCTTACTTACTCTGATTGTTCTGATTTTATTCTAAAGGTCCCTGGGAATAAGCCAAAGCTGAATGCTGTTGAGATAGCTGCTACTTACTCGTCACTGTCTTTTGGTGTGGGATACTATGGGAACTCTATGGAGAAGCCAAAGGTATGGCCTTCCTCTTAGATGCACAAAGAAAAACTTGTCACCATCAAGGGGGAAGCTTAAGAAATAAGTTTGGATCAGTGGGTCTCTTAAACAGATTTTCGATTCTTAGGAAGAAGAGACAGATGAGTGAGGCTGGGGTAGATCATTTTGAAGCCCGGATTGATCTCCGCTCAACCTGTTGCTGATTGATTTCTACTGTCTCGAATCTGAGGAGAAAAATAGTTCTGGATGGGACGCACTGGCCTATTAACATGTATTTAAAAGTAGTTCTGGATCAAGTAACAAGAACTGATAGACAATATATATAACTAAATGGTATTTTGTCCATGTTGAAACGTGATGTGATACATGTGTGGATGGATAAAAAAAAAAAGTTGATAACAATTGATATATCTTGCGACATTTACAATCATTCGGAAGCTCAATGCATCATTTTTTTGGATTTTTAAAATAGAGCATCTCCATATTACATCAGTTTTTCCTCCAAAATATATTAACTTTAAAATAAAGTTGGATTTTTCTCTAATGTATTACATTATTTCCTACTCTAAAAATAAGTATATTCTTACTTTCTATGTTATTATTAATTGCTAACAATACACTTTATTTTTAAAATTTACAAATTGATCCATTTTTTTGTTTTCAAAATTTCCAAGAATTATGCTACTATTCAAAGTTAATAAATATAATATAAAGAAAAACACATTACATCACATAAAAATAACAAAACAAAGTAAATTTAAATTTATTCATCACTATTTGTATGTTTTAAATTTATCTTATGTATTTTGTATTTCACTTTTTATTTTATTTTTAAATTTTATTATTAGTTTGTGACTTTATGTCATTTTAATTTCTATATGAAAAATATTATAAAAGATTCTGAATTATTTTTGTCAAACAAAATATTATAACTCTTAAAATTAGATCATTTAAATTTCAAAGACTACTTCATAAAAAATTCACTTAATTTTTATGAATAAAAATAATTCTTTTTAGTTTATCATAATAATAAAAATAAGTAGTATTTATTTTAATTTAATAAATAAATATTGTGTTAAAAAAAAAAATACATATATAACCAGTTTTAAAAGATAAACTAACATTTATAATTATTTTTGTTTAAATTATTTTATAAACATAAAAGCATCGTGACTACATATGAACACTTTCCGGCTTTCTAGCAAGCGGAAGACCATAAAATTTTCATGTAACACTAAATCGACCACTAGAATTATATCTTGCGGCATTTAAAAGTCATTTATGAGCTCAAGGCATCCCTTAAGAGATGGAGAAATGAACGATTGTGTTAGAGTTGAGTTACCATATTTTTCTAACAAACGATTGTGTTTTTGTTTGCTTTTAATGAATAAATGGTTTATTTAACTATCTAAATAAATATTTCAAACCAATAATTATCTAAATAAACAAACGATGCTACATCTCAGTAGAAATTATACACATTGACTACTATCTTAAAAACCAGTAATTTAATCCATTTTCTATATGTATATTGTAAGATATGCTCGTATGCATGTTACATGTAAATATGAAAATATTTACTAGATAGTTTTAGTTTAGTTTGTATTTTACAACATGCATGCATATGTAGTATATTACGTCGTTAGTTTTTCACTTTTTATTTTTATGTCACAATTTTTTTATTGCAGTAAAAGAGCAGCTGGCATACCAACTATGTTACTCCTTCCGATAACAACAGCTCTTTTTCCTTCGATTTTAATGTTGTATCTATGCAATAAGTCCATGCATCCTTTTGGATTACACGGAACGAATAAGGGCTCTCTTTTACGCATGACAAGCTGTCCAATATTTAGCGGGTGAAATCCATCAACGTCTTTCTCTATACGAACCGCATTCAATATGTTCTGTGCATCCATATACTGCACATATGTACACAAATCTGCTGTAAATCACTGTTAATAACAATAAAGAACATGATGATAGACTTTGTTTAATTAACAATAAAGAACTCAGATTGAATGTCCAAACCAGAAACAATGGCATCATCATTACC
This sequence comes from Crucihimalaya himalaica, assembly GCA_004349715.1. Lineage (NCBI taxonomy): Eukaryota > Viridiplantae > Streptophyta > Magnoliopsida > Brassicales > Brassicaceae > Crucihimalaya > Crucihimalaya himalaica. The sequence continues at coordinate 194,033 of SMJT01000009.1, forward strand.
TGAAAAATTAACAAATTAGAGAAAAGAATTGCATTAAAGTGAAAGAAATAAATAAATAAAAATATGAATCGTACAAAATGTACATACTAGACAACCAATATGATTAGTCGAGAGTTTTCAAGGCTCTCAAGCACACAATTAAACCTACTGTGCTTTTATACCTCAATCCTAAAGGTATGTCGTATGTAGCACTTAAGGTATCGAATCCACAGGGAAGGAAAAATAACTCACTAGGAATGCAAGACACTATTCAAGCTAAATCGATATGTGTTTTCGGTTTTTATGTAACTAATGAAAGTAAACAAACAAGAAACTAAATGCACAATGTTTAAACAAGCAAATAAGAAACAAGAAAACTAAGCAACTTAGGCGAAAACTTCAGGATAACAAGAAACATTGAACGTGGTTATGAACTTAAAGTAAACTTGCAATTCGAACAAACTAAACAACTTAAACGGTTGATTTCAAATGATAAAAGTATGGACAATTGGTAAGGTAATGGATAAAGGTAAATGATAACTTGATAGATGATGATTCAATCAAACAATCAATGCTCAATCCTATGACGTGAGTCACTTAAATAGACTAATCCACTGTCGTGATCATAGCCCTTTCATAAACCGTTCGATTAAGCTAATCTTTCAATTGCAACCTAACGATTTATAAACAATGAACTCAAACTCACAAATCCTTCTTAAAACTCAACTTTCATTGGCTAAGAACTAGAAGCGCATGCATAGAAAATTCATATCGGTTCACTACACCTTTCGAGTGTGAATCGATCAACTTCTAGAAAAATCTCTTTTGAAGCTCAGTTCTAGCATTAAGATCGTTCTATGCATGAGGATAAACAATAATCAATCATCAAACATCATAAATCAAGTATCAAAACACCCTAATCTACCCTACCAATCATCCAAAAGAAGACTACTCACTACACATGGTTTTTACACCTAAAGACATGATTTTAACAACTCTAAACATGAATATAACTTAAGAACTAAAGAAAACTAAGATTACAAGTTAAAAACAAACTTCAAACATCAAGAAATTCAAGCACAAACCCAGAAAACGAACTCAACATTTAAGTAACTAAAAAGGGAAATAAAAACCATAGAAATGCTAGAAATCAAAAGATAAATAAGAATCCATAAAGAAAAGATGATTTCTAACATAAAAACTTAAAGATTCATGATACAAATGTTGTTTTTCTCTTCAAGAACAAGAGAGAGAGAGNTTCCTTGGTCTTCACGATTTCGCATCACAGATTGCACACGCTCAACAGATTTCACTTTAGAGTAAACTTGATTGAGTGTAGGCAATTGATCTGTGCTAATTATTGATGTTCTCACTCCGCCGTACACCGCGTTGTCGAGACCCAACAGGAACTGGTGGACTTTGTCATCCTCCCTTCTTTTCTCCAACTCGCCACGCAAATCACACGTGCAATTACCACACTTGCAAGTCGGCATCTGATCGTAGTTCAGAAGATTTTCCCATAGCACTTGCAATTTTCCAAAATAATCGATGATGCTCATACCCTCTTGACGACAACTCGCAAGTTCAGCCTTAATTTCCTGGATTCGTGGACCATTTCCCTCGGAGAAGCGATCCTTGATTTCCTTCCACAACTCCTTTGGATCTTCTTTGTTGCCGAGAGTTCGCCTAACTTTTGGCTCAATCGTGTTTAAGATCCAGAGCGTCACCATGGAATTAGCACAAAGCCAATCTTCATGCTCAACCGATGTTTCTTCTGGTTTCTTCACGGTTCCATCTACAAAACCGAACTTCTTCTTCACCCGCAATGCCGATCTCATGGATTGGGCCCATTCATCAAAATTCTCACCCGTGAATTGCACTTGTGCAATAACACCACCAGGATTTTCATTAGCAGCAAGATGATATGCTGAGGTTGTATTCTTTGCAGCATCACCTATTGCTTCATTCGTTTCAGTCATGTTCTCACCATTGTTAGCCATTTTCTTATTGCCGTGTAGGCTCTGATACCATATAAAAACAGAGAATGGTTGAGAAGATGATGTCTTATTCACAAGCCATGTAGCCAATATATATACAGAGCTATCTCTTAGAAAGGAATCTAAGATCCTAATTAAAGAAAAGATATACGACAATTTAATTACAATCAATTAGAAGTAATGAGTGTCTACAGATTAGGAATAGGAGTATATCACGCAATATTACATCTTTCTTATACCTCCTCGGCTCTTACATTACCACCAGCTCCAATGCTACCATTAGCTCTGAAACGACCACGACCACGTCCACCACCACGTCCTCCTCGATCAATTACCACCTCTGCCTCCTCCTTCTCCAATTCCGCCACCTATACCTCCTCCATCTCCACCATCACCACCACCACGACCTCCTCTACCACCATTGCCTCCACTAGCACTAGCACTACCACCTTCACCATCTCCACGGCCACCTCCACCACCACCATTGCCTCCACTACCACCAGCACTGCCACCTTCACCATCTCCACCTCCACGGCCACCTCCACCTCCACGGCCACCACCACCACCATTGCCTCCATTACCACCAGCACTGCAACCTTCACCATCTCCACCTCCACGGCCACCTCCACCGCCACGGCCTCCACCACCACCATTGCCTCCACTACCACCAGCACTGCAACCTTCACCATCTCCACCTCCACGGCCACCTCCACCGCCACGACCACCTCCACCGCCACGGCCTCCACCACCACCATTGCCTCCACTACCACCAGCACTGCAACCATCTCCACCTCCACGGCCACCTCCACCGCCACGGCCTCCACCACCACCATTGCCTCCACTACCACCAGCACTGCAACCTTCACCATCTCCACCTCCACGGCCACCTCCACCGCCACGACCACCTCCACCGCCACGGCCTCCACCACCACCATTGCCTCCACTACCACCAGCACTGCAACCATCTCCACCTCCACGGCCACCTCCACCGCCACGGCCTCCACCACCACCATTGCCTCCACTACCACCAGCACTGCAACCATCTCCACCTCCACGGCCACCTCCACCGCCACGGCCTCCACCACCACCATTGCCTCCACTACCACCAGCACTGCAACCTTTACCATCTCCGCCTCCACCTCCACGGTCACCTCCAGAGCCACGACCTCCTCCACCACCATTGCCTCCACCGCCACCTTCACCATCTCCACCTCCACGGCCACCTCCACCACCACGACCTCCTCCACCACCATTGCCTCCACTACCACCACCACTGCTACCTATACCATCACTGCTACCTCTACCATCACCACCACCACCACCACCACCATGTCCACCTCCACCGTCATAACCTCCTCCACCACCAATGCATCCATTACCACCATCACTGCCACCTTCACCTCCTCTACCACCAGCTCCTCCTTCCCCACCACCTCCAATACCACCGCCTCCTCCACCACCAACTCCCCCTCCGGCTCCACTTCCACCACCTGCACCTCCTTCACCACCACGACCGCCTATACCTCCTCCGCCAATTCCACATCCAACTCCAATGCTATCGCTAGCACCATCTCCGACTCCTAGACCACCCCCAGCATCTCCACCTCTACCAGCACCAGCACCATCATTGTGTCCTCCATGTTTATGACGTCGGTTTTTACCACTGCCATGACCATCTATACCAAATACTTTTCCCAAACCTTGAGTCAACATCAGTAACACCGTCACACACGCCACTACCCAACCCCTTCTCACGAACATCCCCATATTTACACTTACTCTGTCTCTCTTTCCTAATATACATACACAGCTTACTCAGATCAAAAGATACATTCCTAAATAATAAAGGCTCAATCAGTACTATATCTAGCTATGATTATATATACTATGACGAAAAATTATATTTATAGCCAAAAGCCCAATACCAAGCACACACACGTGTCGTCCAATCACAGGTTTCTGAAAAAGATGAAAACGAACTATACACTATTAAATCTGGAAGACGCGTCCAGACTCTTTGGTCGACATGAATACGCAACATAGTCTTCTATTAACATATTTATAAAGCTGATTATAATGATGATTACTTATGCGAAAACTCATGCACCATTTGCTTTATTCATGTATCAGTGATTTCACTTAGTGGAATCTTATACGTGCCTCTCGCCAATACGCATTTGCTTATATCATTATGCATGCAGGCCCGGACCACGACGTGGGTAGGGCAGAGCCGCAGAGGTACACCGGCCTAAAATTCGTTTGCGTTTTTAAAAATCTTATTATATAAAATAGAGTTTTTAAAGTTACTAAGGGTCTAACTTGTTTAATCACAGCGGGTGCGGTTGTATTTGCGAGAGTTTGCAGAAACGGGCGGTTGCGGTTTCAAGCGTTATTAAGCGTTTTGAATGACTGGTTTAGCGTTTAGAAATGACTGTGTTTGCGGGAGGTTTACGATTGGTTAACCAACGGGTACATCAACGGTTAAATAAAAAAATAACAAAGATAAATATAATATATTAATATAAAAAAGTATAAAACACACAAAAAAATAATATTGTTATAATAAAATATAAAAATATTGAACACGATTAATAATTAAAAACATAATTAAAGTACTTAATAATTATTCAAAACCAATAAATTTTATAGTGAAATTTTTATTAATTATGCATTTAGTTCATCACTAAAAATTGTATCAAGTAATGTGACAAATTGTAAAAAAAGTGTTTGAATTCGTCGATCTTCCTAATTGCCTTTATAAATATTATAAAGTTTCTTTAATGAATACAAACGACTTTTGGCTCAACTCCAACTCAAATCAATTCCAAACTGGTCGTAAATATTCTTAAGAATATTTTTTTGAAGTTCACTTACAAGACATAATTATAATAGAAGAAAACAAAATAGAGAAGATATGATTAGAAAAAAAAAATTAGGGTTTGAGAACAGAGAACCTGATACAATATATATATATATATATATATAAAAGGGTAAATATATAAAAAAAATTTTCTAACTCCAGCAATGATTTTATTTTTTAAAAAAAAATTAGTTTTTTTTATTACCCAACCGCAACCAGAAACGCTTGCGAGAAGCAGCTTTTGAAATCTGGCGATTTAGAACGGTTGAGAGCGGGTTCCTTGATTGTTTTCGGGTGGTAGCGGGAGAACCAATCATCATTAACTCACAAGATCGCGATACGTGTCATATCCAACGATTCAAGATTTTGACACGTGTCAGGGTTAAAAAATGTCAAAAATTATTATAACGAAACTATACAAAAAGATAATTAACTTCCATTATTCAGAAAATAAAAGTTCTATAACGAAAATATACAAATTATTATTTCTTAAAAAAATAAAATTCCATAATTAAGAAAATTTCTAATTTTAAGGGAAAATAATTTTTCAACTCTATTTAAAAAATAAGTAGTGTCATATTTTTCAACAAACAAAATAATTTTCTTCAAAAATACCATCATACCTTCAACTTCATTATATTAGTAAAACATATATTTCTTTTCTTTTATTTTTAAAAGTTCCACAAAAAAAATATTATTATTTGTTAAAAAATTAAACTTCCATAATTAAGAAAATTTCTCATTTTAAATTAAAGAAAAAAGAATTGTAAATATAAAACTCTATATAAACAAATAAGTAATCTCATATTTTCTCAGCAAAAAAAACATTTTTCTTCAAAAACATTCATCATACCTTCAACTTCAATATATTGGTAAAACATATATATTTTTTTTTATTTTCAAGTTTTTTAAAAATTAATATTATGAGGTTGTTGTAAAATCTTTTTATTTTTTTATTTTAATGATTATTAAATTTTCTTCTAATTTTGGTTTATTTTTCTTCTACTTTTTACAAAAGTAAATTTAATTTACTATTATGAGGTAGTTGTAAATATTTATATATATATATTTGAATGATTATCAAATATTTCTCTTATTTCGGTTATTTTTCTTATACTTTTTAGAAAATAAAAATCATCCAAAACAAAATGAGAAAATAAATTCAAAATAACATCACTAATTTATACTTATGTTGATTTAAAATAAATAAAAGTCAAAATATGATTAAAAGTAAATAAATCTTATTCAAATAAAAATAAACCAAGTTATATATTATCTAAATAAATAAATAATTGTATTTTTTTGTTTAAATTTTCTATGGGTGAATGATTTGGATATGCTTTATCAATATGTTATTATATATTTATATTTACGGGTGATTTAATTTTATCTTTTTAAAAATTTTTAGAGTTTTATTTTTATAATTTTTAAAAATATAGATTATAATTCTGCGTAGCGGGACCTAATCTAGTTTTATTATATAAAGTACAGTTTTTAAAAGTTAATAACTCACAAGATCGCAACACGTGTCGTGTTAATCGATTCATGATTCGACACATGTCAAATTTAAAAAATATCAAAAATTATTATAAGGAAACTATAGAAAAGAAATTAACAACCATTATTTACAAAATAAAAATTCTATAAGGAAATTATACAAACTACTAATTCTTTGAAAGAATAAACTTTCATAGTTAAGAAAATTTATAATCATGAAGAAAAAGAATTGTAAATATTTAACTCTATATAAACAAATAAGTATTCTCGTATTTTCTCAACAAACAAAACACTTTTCTTCAAAAATATCATTCTACCTTCAACTTTATTCTATTGGTAAAACATATATTCTTCAAAAAAATTTTGAAATTTATTTTAATTTATTATGATTAGGTTTTAGTAAAAAATTATTTAAAATATTTTATGATTATTGAATTTTATTCTAATCTCGGTTTCTTATTTTAATTTTCTATTGATAAATGATTTCGTATAGCGTTCGTAATATTTTATTATATAATTATTTTTAAGGGTGATTTAAGTTTATTTTTCAAATTTTCTATTTTGGTTTATGCTCTTAAATTTGAAAATATTAGATTATAATCCCGCGTATACTACGCGGGGCCTAATTTAGTTTCTTTATAAAAGAAAACTTGTTTCCAAAAAATAAAAAAATATGAGCCCATTAAATAAAATGCTTAATAGAATCAAGTTTTTCTCGAGAAAATTAAATAAATTAGAGTCCAAACAGTTAAAGTTTAGTGCAAATGAGACCCAAAACTTCATTACTTTCTATGTAAATTTATTTTAAGGGCCGAAATTTTTTTCCCTAAAGCTCTTAAATTTAATTGAATGGATGAGGTGCTCAACAGTTTTCAAAAAACATTATAAAAGATATACATTAAAACTTCTATAAATTAACAAAGCCTGGATTATCTCATGAATCTCTAAAAATGTCATTTGAGTATCTTATGAGTATGAGAGACTTTCTTTCTTCTTTTTACTACATTTTAATTATTAATTTTTTATTAGAGAGTCTCAATAAAAATGCTTTTAGATTTGCATTCATGTTGGAGCTTATATATAATCGTTTTTACCGCATCAAAACTTCTGTTGTCCTCTCGAATTGCATTTCAAAAATAGAATTTTTAGAGGAGTCAAATTTTAACAAAAATGTATTATTTTAATTAGGAGTTTTTTTTTTAAAAAAGCAAATTTTTCTATAAATTAATAAATATTGTAGTCGAGACATAAATAATTTATATAGTACTTTTAATAGGAGCCTTGATGGTTCGATACACTCCTTAAAACGGGTTGACTATTTATATGTATACTATATATCTAAAATACACATGAAGTGGTACGTTTAAACTTTTAATAATACCCGATAATTATAACAGACATTTTTACCAAAAAAACAAAAGAAAATTATAATAGACATGATTTAGTTATATATCATAGTGAAAAAAAAAAACACGACTTCCTTTGGAAACAGAAAACATTATGTAAAGTTATGTCGATAGCTTCAAGATGTGTGATTTTACGTTAGTTCTAATTAAATTGGGTTCTTATATGTATATATATTTTTTGTTAAGGTTTAATACATTTTCTAAATTTGTTAAAACTTTACATATAGGTGATTAGGTTTATAAGCCTTACAAAAGAGGAAGAGTTAGGATCAAGATATAAACCAAATAACAAGAGGTTAAAGCAAACAAGACTATGAAGTAAGAGGTCGGACTAAAGAAGAAGCTTGCATAGTCTCTGAATTTTGTTGTGAATGGATTTGCATATATTATAGTTAGAAAACAAAACGAATGTATAACTTTTTTTGTTTGATTAACACTCAAAATAATTAAGAGAAATGATTTCTTCGGAAATTAATTTATAGTTTCCTCTACATTATATATTACATTTTGATAGTATTTCTACCATAACTATTATATTAAATTTAACTATATGACCATGTAAAATAACGTACGTTAGAAACACTACAATAACTAAAATATAAGCATTTTGTCACTATGCATTTAAAATCTGTTGGTTAATATATATAAAACATGTTTTAATGTTTTTAAATAAAATTAACGATTAATGTTCCATTGCTATCTGGTATCGAATTAGTGATTGTCCTCCTGATAGATAAGATACCTCATTTCTTATAAGGTGAGAGAATAATAATAAACAGAAGACATCCGTTGATTTGAAGTATATATATATTCAGCTTTTGTTTAGTGTTTTTTTTTTTTTTTTGGTTCCGTTTTCATCATTAGTTTAATTATATCAATCTTTACTCTTCTGAAATAGAGTTTTATTCATTGTTGGTACCAATGAGAATAAGATAAAAGTGATAACAACAAGCGTGCATGCAAACTACTAAGGCAACGTGCATGGAGTGCTAAATTGTTAATTAACGGTCACTGCTCTTTTTAATTTAGTGTCGTCGGTTTCCAACGCCACCGCCAACGCCACCACCAGCTCCTCCTCCTGCACCGCCTCCGGCTCCAATTCCTCCACCTGCACCGGCTCCGGCTCCAACTCCTACACCAACATTTGCTCCGCCTCCAACACCACCACCGAGACCTCCACCACCTCCAACACCACCACCGCCTCCAACAGCACCACCAAGTCCTCCCCCACCACCGCCTCCAACAGCACCACCAAGTCCTCCTCCACCGCCAAGACCGCCTCCACCACCTATACCACCTCCACCTCCAATAGCACCACCAGCACCACCTCCAACTGCACCACCGGCACCACCTCCTCCGCTACCTGCGCCCCCGCCAACTCCACCACTACCACGTCCACCACCACGACCTCCTCCACCAACACTACCACCACCTCCTCCACCAACAGCGCCACCAACACCACCTCCAACAGCACCACCTACACCACCACCAGCACCGCCTCCAACAGCACCACCAAGTCCTCCTCCACCACCAATACCGCCTCCACCACCTAAACCAACTCCACCACCTATACCACCTCCACCTCCAACAGCGCCACCAACACCTCCTCCGGCACCACCTCCAGCACCACCTCCAACAGCACCACCGCCACCTATGCCTCCTCCACCACTAACACCTCCTCCGGCACCTACATTACCGCTAGCTCCACCACTACCACGTCCACCAACACTACCACCACCTCCTCCACCAACAACGCCACCAACACCACCTCCAACAACACCACCTACACCACCACCAGCACCGCCTCCAACAACACCACCAAGTCCTCCTCCACCGCCAAGACCGCCTCCACCACCTAAACCAACTCCACCTCCACCTCCAACAGCGCCACCGACACCTCCTCCGACACCACCTCCAGCACCACCTCCAGCACCACCTCCAACAGCACCACCGCCACCTATGCCTCCTCCACCACCAACACCTCCTCCTCCACCAACACTACCACCACCTCCTCCACCAACAGCGCCACCAACACCACCTCCAATAGCACCACCTACACCACCACCTGCACCGCCTCCTATACCTCCTCCACCACCAACTCCTCCTCCGGCTCCTACACTACCACCAGCTCCTCCACCAGCTCCTCCTCCAGCTCCAACCCCGCCACCAGCTCCACCACTACCACGTCCTCCTCCACCAATATTGCCGCCTCCACCTCCACCTCCAACAATTCCTCCACCTACACCACCACCTGCACCGCCTCCTATACCTCCTCCACCACCAACTCCTCCTCCGGCTCCTACACTACCACCAGCTCCTCCACCAGCTCCTCCACCGGCTCCTCCACCGGCTCCTCCTCCAGCTCCAACCCCGCCACCAGCTCCACCACTACCACGTCCTCCTCCACCAATATTGCCGCCTCCACCTCCACCTCCACCTCCAACAATTCCTCCACCTACACCCCCACCTACTCCTCCTCCGGCTCCTACACTACCACCTCCTCCGACTCCAACATTGCCACCAGCTCCACCACTACCACGTCCTCCCCCACCAACATTGCCACCTCCACCAGATCCGCCACCTACACCACCACCAATACCTCCACCAATTCCTCCTCCTGCTCCTCCTCCAGCCCCTGCACCGCCACCAGCTCTGCCACTACCTCCACCAACACCACCTCCTCCTCCACCAATAGCGCCACCAACACCTCCTCCGACACCACCTCCAACAGCACCGCCGGCCCCACCACCACCGGCACCGCCTCCTATACCTCCTCCACCACCAACTCCTCCTCCGGCTCCTACGCTACCACCACCTCCTCCTCCGCCTCCAACACCGCCACCAACACCGCCACCAGCTCCACCACTACCACGTCCTCCTCCACCAACACTGCCACCTCCACCAATTCTACCACCTACACCCCCACCAATACCTCCACCGACTCCTCCTCCTCCTCCAGCTCCCGCGCCGCCACCAGCCCTGCCAGTGCCACATCCACCACCACGTCCTCCTCCACCAACATTGCCACCTCCACCACCACCACCATGTTTACCACCATGGCCTCCTCCACCACCACCAGCACTACCACTTCCACCACCGCCTGTACCTCCTCCACCAATTCCACCTCCGACTCCAATGCCACCGCTAGCACCACCTCCAGCTCCTATACCAACCCCAGCACCTCCACCTCCACCGGCACCTCCACCTCCACCGGCATCAGCACCATGGCCGCCTCCTCCATGTTTACGATGTCGGCTTTTGCCACTGCTATGACCATCTGTACCAGATAATTTTCCCAAAACTTGAGTCGACATCAGTAACACCATCACACACGCCACTACCCAACCCCTTCTCACGAACTTCCCCATATTTACTCTTTTTCCTCTCACTTTCTTAATATATCCTACACACACAAGTACAATGAGAACAAAAAATTGATTCGTGAACAATATTATAAGCTCGATCAGTACTAGCTATCTGATTACATACTTTGGCGAGAAACCTTATTTATAGCCAAAACCCCATTCGCAAAAACACACACGTGTCCTCAAATCACAGGTTCCTGAAAAAGATGAAACCCCACTCAACACTCTCAAATCTGGAAGACGCGTCCAGACTCCTTAGTCGACATGAATACGCAACATAGTCTTCTATAAGCACTAACATACATATTTGTTCAAGCTGATAATGATGATCACTTACTAAAAAAAAAAAAACTTATGCACTCTTTGCTCTATTCATGTTGCAAGTGGTTCTGCTTAGTGGAATATTATACGTGCCTATTTTCACCTCTCGCCAATACACCCTTCCATATATATTATGCTATTTTTAGTGGCATAATCAAACCCTATTCTGGATAATCACCTTTTACAAGGTCAAAAGGGTTTTAGTATTAACCACAAACGCGTGGCACGCAAGGTTTCACATTACAATTAAATTGCTTTTATTAAACGGAGGATTTTATAATAATGAATATCATAAGAATGAAATTGTTATAAATTTGTCTTCTCAATGTTGATTTTCGTCATTAATTGATTTTAAATTTTACCAGATTTAATAAAATATTTAACATAGGAAGCGCATCTACATATCTTTAAGAAAAAAACCTTGGATTAGTTTAAGAATAAAAAAACGATATTTCTTTAGTAAATTTATTTTGAGATAGATTTCATCATATATTTGGGATAAGAAATCACGTTGCATTTATTCATAACAGATATGTTACAATGAGACGAAAAGTATGGTCGCAAATTTGAGACATTTGGGCTTGCGTCGACGGATTTTGTCTCAAAATATAAATTTTTGGTAGCAGCCACACTTGGGAAGTTTAACTGGTTTCTCTTAAACTTTGATTAATGTTAACTAAATTTTAAACAATATTGAACTGCCGTTGCTAATGATCTGTTCTTTCTAGCTTTGACTTGGGGATGATAAGGTTTCATTTTAATAACCTCATGAAGTTAGCTTAGAAATATGTATATTTATAATTTCAAGCAGTGTTTTGTGTCATGAAACAGACACCTTTTCTTACTGCAAGATACCATAAACTCTTAACGAGAACAACGAGTCTGAAATGAGGGTTTTATTAACATACTTTTATAGATCAAGGGATGAATCAAGGGCAGATCTTGCTAATTAGCCAAGTCTTCTTGCTCTTCATCTACTTTGATCCCATCTCTCTCAGCATATCAGGACACGATTTCCCTGCAGCTACATAAGATGAGTGTGCGTTTTAGAATCTAAAGGCTTATCAATAAACTTGGTGATCGCTGTAGGACTTATTAATTCCCATTATTTCCATTCAGTCAAAGACCTTCTCCTGAGTATAAAGAGAGAAAAACACATGATGGGATTGATTATAATAAGTGATTAAGCTTCTGAAAGACAAAACTAATATCACAAACAAGGAGAAGCAACAAGATAACAATGCTCGAATCAGTAATTTTCTTTCTTCATTTATAGTAATCAAGTAGCATTTGAAACCATAACCAAATTCCTTCTAAGAAAGCCACACACCTAACTGAAAGAAACGACTCATAGACATGAAACTTCATCCCTCGTATCAAGATACCGCATTTAATCCACGGAAGACAAATTCAATGCTAATACTTTTTCGTTTTATGTATCTGTATGTATACACACGTTTTATGAACGCTCTAGATCAAAGGCAAACTATAAGGAGAACATGAGTCTGAACAAAATGCTTCAGATACATAGTTTTGCAGCTTGTCACTGGTGACTAGACAGAGTCAAGCTTTAGGATGAATCAAGGGCAAATCGTGCTAAGTAAACCTTCTTGCTCTTCGTCTACTTGGATCCCTTGTTCCTCCAACCTCTTTTTCATATCCGGACAAGCTTTCCCTGTAGAGATATAAGTCTTCATAAGAAGAGTGTATGTTTCAGAATCGAGGGGACTCCATTTCGTCAAGGTTTTGCAGAATTCTTCTGCTCCATCAACGTCCTTGGTTTCCTTAAAGTGAAGAAGAAATGAATGGATCAGCTCTGAGCTCCAAGTCCAGTTCTTATCTTGATCCGAAACTGCCGCTTCAAAATGCTTCACAGCCAAATCTGCCTGATCATTCTCCAACAGGTGCATCATCAAAAGCTGTCTAGCCTTTGAGAATTGACCTTCACACTTTTTCATGGCCCCATTGAAAACAGCCTCAGCTTCTTCGTACATGTTCTGTTTTAAGTAGCTGCTAATCACTACATTGGCCATCCGCATATCGTAAGTCCAGCATGTTGATTCCCATTCTGTAAAGATTTTCTTGATTCCATCAATGTCATTGAGTTTACTCAATGCTTGGAGCATTGTAAGACAACTTAAATTGTTGACATTCGGGTGTCGTTTCTTTAGCAAATCCCAAACTCGATAAACCTCAGAAGCATTTGAAATTCCAGCATACAAGCTAATGAGAAAATGAAAGGAGTCACGGATGTGAGGATTCATCTTGTTCTCCAGACATTTCAGCGCCTCTTTTGCTTTATCGTAGAGGCCGACTTTAATGTAGATTGCAGCCAGATTAGCAAATGTATCCCACGAGGAAATACCTTCACCTTCTGCTTTCATTTCATCTAAAACCTTCTCTACTCCATCTAAGTCATTCATACTTCCACAGCTTTGTATCCACATTGAATAGGTGATATCACAAGGGGAGATATTCTTCTGTTTCATCGCAACAACCAATGCAGGTACCTTCTCGGGCTCACCTAGCCGCAAATACATAGCCATCAGATTATTAAATGGCAAAGAATTACTCACATGATTGAGATCAACCATATTTTCAAAATGCGCCTTTGCCTTCTCTTCCTCCCGTTCCACACAGTAGCAGTTCAATAGAGACCCATAAGTCGACTGATTTTTGGTAGTAGCGTCTAAACTGTCAAAGTAGTTTTCGGCCGCCTCTAAGCCTTTAGTCTTTGCAATAAGATCCAAACGAATTGCGTGATCGCTGCCAGAAAAGGCAATTTCTTTTCTTTCCATCCACTCAAAGATCTACACATAATGGGAAACAACAAAACATGATGGTAAGATGAGTGGTTAAGCATTTGAAAGATAAACCAAACATAACAAACAGAGAGAAACAACTTTACATTCTTTTACACACCCAAAAAAAACTCCATTTCATCTGTTCTCATATCATCATATCTAGAAAACTACATTTGATCCTCATGTCCCCTTAAAGGCTCAAAACATTACTATTTCGAATGGAAGTTAAATCAATTCCCAAGAGAGGAAAGAGGCGACAAACCTCGAGGGCCCGTTGAGGTTGACGAAGCTTGCGAAGATCCTTTGCGTAGCGAATAAGCTCATACTTTTTGACAGGTACACCTTCCATGACGAACTGATTTAGCGTTTCCTCCATTTTCACTCCCCTCGTGCCAAGCCTTGAGAGCTTCTTGTATACCGATGGATGCTTTTTCGCTTTCGTCGGAACAGAAACAGAAGCCTCGCCGCTAATTGCCGCCGGAGCAGCAGCAAGCGTCGCACAGAACCTTCTCGTGAGTCGTGAGACGGAATACATCATCAGATTCACCGATTCTGAAATTTCTCAGTGAATGAATCAAAAATCTCACTCTCACCCGTCTCTAGGATTTTGCTAGGGTTTAAAAGTTTTTCGTAAACAAGGAATAGAAACTTCGTGTCGTTTGGTATAACAAAAAACGGCATGGGCTTTATTATTGTTGTAAAATTGTAATCGTTTCTTTTCGTTATTTGGCCATTATACTTGTAAGGCTAAAAATGGCTATCCTTCTCCATGTTCTTCTTCCTCCTCCGACGACTCTCGTCTTCTCCAACTCATCTTCTACACATGTAATCTTACGAAGCAGCCCCGAATTCAAGCGGCGTATTCGTTGCCGTATCTCAGATTCCTCAGAGGTGGTTCCAATTTTGAATTTTAACTAAGTTTGCACACAAACGCACATAGATATAAGTGTGATTTTGAATTTGATTCTCAGGTTAAATCAGATGAAAGATCTTCTAAGTTAGAGTACAAGCCAGGAATTCTCGACGATTTTTTCATGCAATCGTTCCGGAACAAATTGGTCGAGGTGAGTTGTAAAATCGATTTGTTTGGTTTCTTCATGATTTTAGGGCTGGATTAAGCAGTTGATTGGATTGGTAATTAGGTCCACATTAGGCTAATGTTCTTGTTCATGTTCAAGCATGTGTAATAGGAAGTTGGGTCGGATTCAGAGAAACCCGGATACGTTGGACTGATTGAGTTGGTGAAGCTTCTCTTGCTGAAAGGTCGAACTAGGTCGGAGACAAGTGATGCTGCGGTATATTTCTCATTGAGAAACCATTTTATTGATACTGTAGGCTAAAAGTTCCGAGTTTTTGGTTCTCGTGGAAAGTTTTGATCAAATGCTTACCTTCTATTCATTTTGGTGGATTCAGGTCCGAATACTGAAATCGTTGTTTCCTCCACTCATTTTAGAGCTTTACAAGCTTTTCATTGCTCCTATAGCACAAGGGAAGTTAGCTGCATTGATGGTTGGTGAGTTCTGTTGAATCTTCAATCCTCTATGTCAATTAACATTTATCAAAGTATGGCTGACAATTACATTGCGAATCGCAGATAGATTAGGAAGGCACATAGAAGATTTAGTTTTTTCGGATGTGGATTCCTACTTTTTTACTAAGCGATAGATGGCTTTGCTTTAACCCAGTGAGCTAATCGGTTTTTCTTCTTTCTTCTGTTTATTTCTCATTGTCAAGCGAGAGTTACTGTACTTACCTGTCAATGGCTAATGGGACCGTCCAGAGTAAATGTCATCGATCTTCCTAATGGAGAATCTTGGGATAGCGGGGTATGATCAATGATCATACTGAACTTTGAATCTGTTTCGATATGATTCGTTTTGTCAGTTATTTTTTTCTCTTTCGATAATGAAAAGGAGTTGGATTCCAAGTAGGTTTTCGTGGAGAAATGCCAGTATCTAGAAGAAAGCAAGTGTGTGGGAGTATGCATCAATACATGTAAACTACCAACTCAGGTATTCTTCTACAATCCACCAAAACCAATCAACCAATTCTTACTGTATTGAGTTAATGTCTGTTTTAAAACAAGACCTAAAAATCTGAAGACTTTGTCACAGTAGAAGCTTACCGTAATGTTCTTTGATCAATTCATTGAAACTGTGGAATTTTTTTTTCAGATATTCTTTAAAGACTACATGGGAGTTCCTCTGTTGATGGAACCAAACTTCAAAGATTATAGTTGCCAGGTACTTTTTGCTTGCCCCTTCTCTAGCAGTATCCAACTCTAAACTACTGATCAAAAAGAACAAGTAAAGGAATGGTCCCAAAATGAGCATTAAAGATCCAGGATTTGGTTAAATTTATAAGTTCATGGATTAACTTCACTTGTAGTCTATCAGTCAAAATTAACATGTTTAGTTCATCGAATGTTCCCAGTTTTATCAGCATCTTCGTTGTCCAGTTAATAACCATGTTTGATTTCTTCAAGGTTTTTTCTTTTCTTGTGTGTGTATGTACCAATCATGACAGTTTAAATTTGGGGTAGCTCCACCGGAAGATGATGGTAATGTTAATGAACCGTGTCTTGAGACTTGCTCAATCGCCGGCCGCCGAAAATTAAAATCCGGGGAGTGTCCTATGGCGTAATTTTTCGGTTTTATGTAAAGGAATATGTACATGCACCGATATTATGTGGTGTGATAATTCTAGATTTGGTTCTAGTGATTACGAAAGGAAACATAAATCTAAAATCTAATTTTCCAATTAATTAGAGGACGGTTTTACATTATGGTCTTAAGAACATATTAAAGTTTTCAAAAGTTAGTAACTCATAAGATCGTAACACGTGTCAAAAATGAAAAAAAAAATTCAAAAATTATTATAAGGAAACTATACAAAAAAATATTAATTACCATTATTCTAAAATGAAAATTTTTTAAAGAAACTATACAAATTACTAATTATTAAAAAAAATAAACTTCCACAATTTAGAAAATTTCTAATTCTAAAAAAACAAATTATAAATATTAAACTCTATATAAAAAAATAAGTAGTCATATATATAAAAACTCTATATAAACAAAATTAGGGAAAATTTAATAATTATAGAAAATATATAAAAACAAATTTTTTTAAAGACAAACTCATAAGAATAAGTTAAATTAAGTTTTCTGAAAAATAGAAGAATAATAAAATAAAATTATAGAAAAAATTAATAATCATAAAAATATAAAAATAATTTTTTTTACAGCAACCTCATAATATTAAATTAAAATAACTTTTGAAAATAAAATAAATGTAATATATGTTTTACCAATGTAGTGAATTTGAAGGTACAATGATGTTTATAAAGAAAAATATTTTGTTTGTTAAGAAAATATGAGATTACATATTTGTTTATATAGAGTTCAGTATTTACAATTTTTTTTTTAAATTAGAAAATTTTCTAATTATGGAAGTTTACATTTTGAAAAAATAATAATTTGTATTTTTTTTTGTAGAATTTTTATTTTTTAAATAGTAATAGTTAATTATCTTTTATATAGTTTCCTTTTATTAAATGTTGATATTTTAAAAAATTTTGAAAACTCTATTTTATTTTATATAAATAAATATAAAGAGAATGAATACGTGATAGAGAGACCAAAACAACAAATTAATTAGGGCTTTTCTGATAATAAAAGAAAAGAAGTCGCCGGCGCCGATGGATGGGCGAGAAGAAGAAGAAACGAAATCTGGGGAGATGAGAAGAAATCAATCCAAAGAAGACGAGAGTAATATTGGTATGTTTCTCGAGCTAATTCCTCTTGATCTGATTCCTGATATACTCTTGAGACTGCCCGCTAAATCTGCTGTGAGGTTCCGTGTCGTCTCGAAGCTATGGTCGACCATCACCACTCGTCCAGCTTTCATCAGGTCGTTCGCATTTCAGTCTTCAACTCGGCTTTGTCTTTTGGCCTGCGTCAAAGCAGGAGACGAGCGTTTATTTATCTCACTGCCCCAACATGTGGACGACGCATCTTACTCTCAGTCTCATGTGGACCGTTGTCAGATAAAATACCCTGAACTTGGTTATGGTTATTACTACCCGTGTTCCATATCTGTCCACGGCTTGGTGTGTTTTGGAGATTTTTACAGGATCGTAGTTTGGAATCCTTCAATGAGACAACATGTTACATTACCCGAACTCGAACCCAAAATCAAGTTTATACGTAGCTGTTTAGGATACGATCCAGTCGAGGATAAGTATAAAGTATTGTGCATGCCAGTCCGGTACGGACGAGAAGATCCTCTTATTTTTACATTGGGACATCAAGAATCATGGAGAGTGACCCAAAATAGCCCTTTACATATCCCTCTACCCAGCACGGGACCACTAGGTACATGCATCAACGGGCACGTGTATTATCAAGCAGAGATATCTTTTAAAGTCGATGATACTTTTAACAATGAAAATATCCTTATGAGCTTCGATGTGAGGTACGAAACGTTCAACAGAATGAAAAAACCAGCTGATCCTACACTTTGTAACTTAATGCTCAACTACCAAGAAAAATTAGCATGGGTTTGCTAAAGTTTCTCTTCTCTAAGATTTTGGGTTTTGGAGGATGGAGATAAACAAGAATGGTCGCTTAGAAACTTTCTTTTACCTTTTCCAAGCTTCCCTCAAAGGGAACCGATCTTTCAATGTAGACTGAAGTTGATGGGTGTTACTCATGATACTGGTGAGTTCATTTTTATTGCAACAACGTTTGAAGCATTTTATGTTTTATATTATGATATAAAGAGAAAGCGTGCAAGGAGGATCGAATATGAAGGGATTGGAGACAAAAAATTCTGGATTCGTAATGGAATTTTAAAACACGACTTTTACGATATCGTTTGGTTTCCCAAACACAGTGAGAGTCTCATGTCTTTGGAGAATGTTCCTTGCCTACAGGCTGAGTGGTAAGCATAGTGACATAAGCTTTTGATATAGGCGTTTGGATGTAGAAATTTAAGCTATTTTTAAACATGGATAAAGTTTGTGACTGTTAATAAGTTACTTTAAATATTATAATTTTATTTGTCAAGACTCAAGAATATGAATAGTGTCAATTTTAAATTCGTGTTGTGACATAACTGACATAATGAACACAAACTACTACGTTGCAAGACTAAAATAAATAATATACAAATAACCCCATCACATATAATTTGTTCCAAGAACAAAAAAAAATACTAAAAATAGTTATATTAGCTTAAGTAATCAATACAAAATCTTGTATATATATAAGGAATAAAACATACTCCCTGTATTGATTATTGAAAAAATGAAAAGTAAAAAGTTTTAATATTTTAAGTAGACAAAATCCGAAAAATATGTCTTTTTTTAATAAGATTTTGGGTCTGGTCATGCCGGCTTTATATGATTAAATATGGCCAAATTTTATGCATGATAATTAATTACAAGGGGAGCGACCATTTTTTTTTTTCTGGTCAATGATTTCGTTTGCTTGCGATGGGTCTCTATAATGGGCCTTACTAGTTATTTTCGTGATGGACAGTTTTGACTAATAAAAAATGGGAAAATTGCTAAATAATACCCAAACATTTTACATTTGGCCAAAAAATATTTCAACTATAGAGCTGGCTAAAAAATATTTGAACTTTTATTGACTGGCCAAATAAACTTCAAACTTCTCGTTAACTCAGCAAAAAAATACTTGCCGTTATCTGATCTAAAATCTGTTTATTTTACCGTTTAGATGAAACGACGTCGTTTCGCCCATAGATTTTGTTAAGACTATTTGGCTAAAACGACGTCGTTTCATCTAAATAAAACAATTAAAACTCTGTCAAGCCCTACGCTCGAACTCGGGTTTGGTGTCTCATGGGGAAGGGTTTCTTGCCACTTTGCCACTGTCACATAACCATTATATGCTCAACAAAACTTATAATTAAACGTAATTGTATCACATAAATGGTATATGGTATGAGATTTTTATCAAAAATAAAACAGATTATATAATTTTATACATATATTATAGATTATATAATTTTGATATATATTATAGATATTAAAAATTATATATAATTTTATACATATATTATAGATTATATAATTTTAATTAATATCTACAATTATATATAATTTTATACATATATTACGGATTATATAATTTTAATTAATATCTAAAATTATATAATCTGTAATATATGTATAATCTGTAATATCTGTAATATCTAAAATTATATAATCTGTAATATATGTATAAGATTATATAATTTTAATTAATATCTACAATTATATATAATTTTATACATATATAATATGTAATATATAAAATTTGATAATATGTAATATATGTATAAAATTATATAATTTTAATTAATAAATCTACAATTATATATAATTTTATACATATATTACAGATTATATAATTTTAATTAATATCTATAATATATATCAAAATTATATAATCTATAATATATGTATAAAATTATATAATATGTTTCATTTTTGATAAAAATCTCATACCATATACCATTTATGTGATACAATTACGTTTAAGTATAAGTTTTGTTGAGCATATAAGGGTTATGTGACAGTGGCAAAGCGGCAAGAAACCCTTCCCCATGAGACACCAAACCCGAGTTCGAGCTTAGGGCTTGACAGGGTTTTAATTGTTTTATTTAGATGAAACGACGTCGTTTTGGCCAAATAGTCTTAACAAAAGCTTTGGACGAAACGACGTCGTTTCATCTAAACGGTAAAATAAACAGATTTTAGATCAGATAACGGCAGGTATTTTTAGGCTGAGTCAACAAGAAGTTTGAAGTTTATTTGGGCAGTCAATAAAAGTTCAGGTATTTTTTGGCCAGCTCTATAATTGAAGTATTTTTTGGCCAAAAGTAAAAAGTTTGGGTATTGTTTGACAATTTTCCCAATAAAAAATGGGTGAAACAAAAGCTACACACATTTAATAGATCAACTAAATTGACCAGTCAAATATATTATTACTGTGGAATAATGGAAAAATATTCATGAATTTACCAAAACGAGCCAGATTTTTTAACAGAAATATAAGTTACAGAGAAGACTGAATGAGAGAGGAGGCGTTACAGAAATAAAGGGAAAACGAAAGCTGCAACATTTTAGTGTAATATTGTAACAGCTAACAACTGTGTAAAAAGCTTCGTCTGTATCTATCTCTCCTTGAGACTCGGTCCCTCCCTACTTCTACGTACGTGATAACAAAACCATATAAAAAAAAATTCCCATCATCAAATATGTATCGATGATTTAACTTTGTATTTGCGGAAAAACCAAAGAAACAAGATGGCTTGCTTGAAACTGGGTTCCAAATCTGAAGTCTTTCATCTAAGTGGTCACACATGGTTAGTCCTAAGCTCTTCTTCTTCTTCAATTGTTTAAAATCATTCAATACCAAAACTTCACGTCTCATCTCTTTTTGTAATCTGATCAGGCTTTGCTCGACTGGTCTTAAACCTGATGTAATGATCCAAGTAGAAGAACAAAGCTTCCATCTCCATAAGGTAATATATAATAAACCAACAAAATGACTCACTTTTTTATCTTTTGGATTTTCTAACTCATATGATCACTTGCCCATGTGTATTTCATCATCAGTTTCCGTTGTTGTCAAGAAGTGGATATCTTGAAACTCTATTCAGCAAAGCATCTGAGACAACGTGTGATGCTCAGCTTCATGACATTCCCGGTGGACCAGAAACGTTCTTGCTTGTGACCAACTTCTGTTACGGTGTGAGAATTGAGGTCACACCTGAAAACGTAGTGAGTCTCAGATGTGCAGCAGAGTATCTCCAAATGAGTGAAAACTATGGAGATGCAAATCTCATCTATCTCACCGAGAGTTTTCTGAACGATCACGTATTCGTAAACTGGGAAGATTCTATCAAAGCCTTGGAGAAATCATGTGAACCAAAAGTGTTACCTCTTGCTGAAGAACTTCACATTGTCTCTAGGTGCATTGGTTCTTTAGCCATGAAGGCTTGTGCAGAGGACAAGACAAGTTTTTTCAATTGGCCAATCTCCCTACCAGAAGGAACCACTACTACTACGTTCTGGAACGGAATACAAACAAAGGCCACGAGCGAAAACTGGTGGTTCAACGATGTTTCATCATTCCTCGATCTCCCAATGTACAAAAGGTTCATCAAAACAGTTGAGTCCAGAGGCGTAAAAGCGGATTCTATAGCAGCATCTGTCACGCATTACGCGAAACGGAATCTCCCTTTACTTGGTTGTTCTAGGAAGTCTGGTTCATCTTCAGAGGAAGGGACTAATTATGGAGATGACATGTACTACTCACATGAAGATCAAAGAAGTCTCCTCGAGGAAATCGTGGAACTACTCCCTATCGAAAAGTGTGTTACATCGACCAAATTCTTGCTCAGGCTTCTTAGGACATCCATGGTTCTGCACGCGAGTCAGGTCACTCAGGAGAATCTGGAGAAGAAAATTGGTGAGCAATTAGACAAAGCTGGTTTAGAGGATCTGCTAATACCAAACATGGGATACTCAGCTGATACACTCTATGATATCGACTCTGTCCAGCGGATTCTCGATCATTTTATGTTGATGTTTGATTCGAGTATCGTCGAGGAGAAGGAGATTATGGGAGAATCTTATCCTCTTAAGTCCATGACAAAGGTTGCTAGTCTGATAGATGGCTACTTAGCAGAGGTCGCGTCAGATGAGAACTTGAAGCTATCCAAATTTCAAGCACTTGGTGCTCTAATCCCGGAAGATGTGAGGCCAATGGATGACGGTATCTACCGCGCAATCGATATATACATTAAGGTGAAGTGAACAACCTATAGCTTTGTTATGTTTTGAGTTCCAAAGTTATTAACTATGAGTTGCTTCCCAAGTATAATAGTAGTGTATATAGTACCAAACTAATCTTTAAAATTATGCATGTATCTAATTTTGGAGCTACAGGCTCATCCATGGCTAACAGAGTCAGAGAGAGAGCAACTGTGTCTGCTGATGAATTGCCAGAAACTGTCATTGGAGGCATGCACACACGCAGCACAAAACGAGCGTCTACCATTGCGTGTCATAGTACAAGTAGTGTTCTTTGAACAGATGCGGCTTCGGACATCTATAGCAGGATGGTTCTTCGGCTCGGACGACAACAATGACTCAAGCAGCGCGTTAGAAGGACACAAGAACCCAAACATGGTGATACACGGGATGAGAGAACGCGTTTACGAGCTTGAAAAAGAGTGCATGAGCATGAAGCAAGATCTTGACAAGCTTGTGAAGACAAAAGAAGGAGGCAACTTCTTCTCTAAGATATTCGGATTGAGGTCTAAGACTAAGACTTCACCATGCGGCAAAGGAGGTGACGATCTAATGATTCCTGAAACCAAGAACTGATAGAGAGAAGAAAAGCAAAAACTAATAACGACAGTTATATTATATGATCCGTACTCTTAAGGCACTTTGGTAAGTTTGGTTCCTTTTGTTCTTGAATTTACATGTTTTGAACTCTTGTTAAGTCGTTGATCCAATTCTTGGTCTAGGACTATTGGAGACACTCCTAAAAAACCATAGGATCTTTA
Organism: Crucihimalaya himalaica; assembly: GCA_004349715.1. NCBI lineage: Eukaryota > Viridiplantae > Streptophyta > Magnoliopsida > Brassicales > Brassicaceae > Crucihimalaya > Crucihimalaya himalaica. The sequence continues at coordinate 217,853 of SMJT01000009.1, forward strand.
TCATCAATACAGTTAATTAACAAATTGCACATATCTAAGAATTCTATAGAAAATCATCTTCATTTTGAAATTTGAAATATATCAATAAAATGATTTTGCTCGAGTACATTGGGCCAAATATAGTATAGACGTAATCGGTTACCAAAAAAAAATTGGTGTAAACCGAAAATTCTCAATTGCCGTTTTTCAATCATCTCTTTAAACTTGCTGTCGTTTGCTTTCATATCACACAGCACGTTGTTAGTCCATGATATGAGCAAACGTCACGCATTTACCACAATACTCAAAACAAGCAAATTCTGCAATTCCTCACTCGAGGGAGCGTAGTCGTCTTCTTCATCATATTATTCGCCGTCTTCCTCGGTGTAAAGCAAAATGATGCGTTCCATTGATGTCTACGTCAAAACCCTAGGCTCTCCCGTCCGTTCAATTCTGTACTCGATCTTTACCTCTAAGCAGAAACCACCGTCGCTTTCGCTTCCGTTGCACTTATCGTTGCGGTCGTTTTCTGATGCTCCCTCTCGTTACTTCTCCAATGTCCTACCGATCTCCAATTCTCCGATTGGGTTTGAAGGATTCCGAAACCTCGGTTTTCTCTTCACTGTGAGGGCTATCTCTTCGTCTTCGTCGACGACTGCGCCCGTCGCTTCGGTTCAGCCGCAGCAGCATCAGACTCAGAATCCAACGGAGGTTGATGATGAGAATCGTGGAGGCTTAGAGGAGGAAGCCAAGCCTTCTCTTCCTGTACGAGCTTATTTCTTCTCCACTAGGTATTACTTTTTCCTTTTTTTCCAAAATGTTGTTTAATGTGTGAAGGAGATACTGTTTATGTCATGGTGGTAATCAGGATCGGATTAGGAATATGATAATCTAATCTGCCGTGTATTAATGATGAGTGAATTTCGTAGTTGAACCCTTGTATATGTTGGTTCACGTTGAAGCTTGAAGTGGATGTATTTTGCAAATGGGTTTTGGAAATTTGATGAAGTCATGATTGAACTACTTTGTGGGTGTAATTGCGTGCAGCGTTGATCTGAGAAGCTTAATTGAACAGAACAAGCAGAACTTCATCCCACCTACTTCGCGTATGACTAACTATGCTGTTCTTAAGTTCGGCAATCGTTCTGATCCTACTGTAAGTTGAAACTTATTTTTTTTTTCAGTTTTACGAAGCTGAGGTACTAGGGTTTACATCAAATTGGCTGTTCAAACAAATGGCTAGACAATAGTACCTTCTCATTGTGAAATGTTGTTTCTTCTATGGATTGGTATCTGTTTTTCCAGTCAAAATGTTTATGATCTAGCTATTTTTTTGATTGGTTGATCCCTTATGTTACTTATCACAAAAAAAAGATGATATTTGTTTCAGGATACTACTGGTGGATGTATAAGTGGGAGTGAGTGTATTTACATGGTAGTATTTCAGTATGGATCGATTGTCTTATTTAATGTAAGGGAACATGAGGTTGATGAGTATCTTAAAGTGGTGGAGAGACATGCTTCTGGTTTGCTACCGGAAATGACAAAAGATGGTGAGTTGCACTTCTTTTGCTGTGTGCTGCTTTGAAACTTCTGCAATGGTGCTTAGTTTTGTTTCTTTGGTTCTGTAAAAACTGCAGAATATGAAGTAAGAGAGGATCCAAATCTGAACACATGGATGCAGGGAGGACTGGATTTTATCATGTTGCAGTTCTTGAATATTGATGGGATCAGAACCATAGGCAGTGTTCTGGGGCAGAGCATTGCTCTGGATTACTATGGCCGGCAGGTAACCATGTCAAATCCATACACCTATTCTGGAATGTGAAAAATTAAAAGAAATAACTGTTGGTGAGCAATCTGTTTCTGTTAGGTTGATGGTATGGTAGCAGAATTTACTGACATAAACCGTGGGATGGAGAAAACAGGAACGTTTACAATGAATAGGAAAAAGCTGTTCCAGTTGGTTGGAAAGGCTAATTCTAATCTGGCTGATGTGATTCTGAAGCTTGGTCTTTTTGAGAGGTAAAGAAGTTGAGAGAAATGCCTATCTTGACTAGTTTTGTGGATAATTGTGACTGACTTGTGTTTTGAGAAAATTGCAGGTCAGATATCGCTTGGAAGGATGCGAAATATGGTCAGATATGGGAGTATCTGAGAGATGAATTTGAACTGACACAGAGATTTGCAAGCCTTGATTATAAACTGAAGTTTGTAGAGGTATTATTATCATCTACACTATCTTTCTCATGATGGATACGAGTCCTATTGTCGAAAATAATACTTATTGGTGATCTTGTTTATGCGGATTTTGCAGCATAACATTCGATTCCTCCAAGAAATACTTCAGAACAGGAAATCAGCTTTTCTGGAGTGGCTAATCATTATACTGATTAGTGCTGAGATTGCGATTTCTGTGTATAACATGGTCCGGACATCCTTGTGATCATCCTCTGCCATATCTAAATCATATTCATATTCTTTATACAATTCTTCTTCACGATATAAAGTGATAACAAAGCTCATAAATAATAACATTAAGAATGAGTTTAGGAGTTAGGACTACGTTTGTTACAGACTCCACCAATCTCCCTCTGCTCTTATGCGCCTGCTTCATTATTGCTTCTCTCCAGTCCAACCAGACTTCTTTATGCCTATAAAACCATTTTTGTCACAGTTGCAGTCTCCTTTTCATTTTAATTTCAGTTTAGTGTTTGTTATATCAACAAAACTAAATATTACTAGTAGTAAAGTGTTATTTTATGTCGGCGCAAGAAGCCAAGAAGCTTTTTTTTTTTTAAATGATATTTATTAGTGTTTCATTTGTTCTAACTTCTAACATATTTAATATTTTGTTGTTATTGCTTCGAACGATAAAACATTTCGACTTTTACCAGAAATAATCGGTTCAGAGAAAAAAATTACTAAAGAAAATGAAATTTTTTAACGAATTTTTTAGAAATAAAAACAAAAGATATAGAGAAATGTTTTCTAGTATAATAGAAGTTAAGTAAAATAAGGAGTTTTTGCATAAACAAAAAGAAGAAAAATATAGAAATGAAAGATCTTTTCAAAGGTGACGACGAAATAAAGTCCATGCAAAATAGTTTCGACTTGTGAGAAGTCACCGCTACAACATAATATCGAATACGAAATAAAGCTATAAAGATACACAACTTCTCGAGATCAAACAAGAAGTAAGATATAAGAAAAACTAGAGAGAGACTCCATAGGATGGGGAAAGATTATTAATGGAGGATCTAGGAATGTATTTTCGAGCCCAAACATGTTTTCCATTAATGGTGTATTTGTTCCTGGTGATCCCATCGGTTACAATCTCCGGAATCATGGCTGCAGAATGTAACACCATCTTTGCATACAGAGCCTGCTCATTCCCTTCCCCTCCAGGCATGAATATTGCTTCTATAATCTCCCCAAATCTCCTTCAACGCCAAAACACTATCATTTAAACACAGTACTCCACTTTGTATATGCATGCATAGCTTATCATGGATTCAGTACCTGGTGAAATAGGCATGCACTTCTGCTTCAGAAATTGGGTATCCTCTAGAAAATGTGAGGAAGACAGTCCTATCGTCTTCCCTTGCTTGTTCATCCTCAAAGAATGCACCAACGTCCTTGCTTGTTCTTGTTGTTTCTTGTTGTTCACTTAAGAACTGGCTACTTGATTGAGGCTTGTTAATCCTCAACTGCTTTATCTTCTCCATTGCCTTTTCCTTCTCTACAATCTCCTTATTATCCATCTCAGCGCGCGCGCATATATCCTCGAAAGCTGGGTAACATATACTGGTTAAATGCTTCTTCATCGCAAGGAGAAGGTTTTCACGGTTCTGGTGGATGACCTCGAGAGTAAAGTACCCTTTAGTCATTCGCGTGATCAAAGGTATGGTAACGGAGTTGATGTTTATCCCGGAGTTGGCAACAAACGTTGAGAAGTCTTCGTAGGACAAGCAACTCAGACACATGATGACTTCGTCAGCCACCGAGTTGGTGAAATAGTCCGGTAAAGAGACAAGATTCACGATTAAGTTTACGAGGAGACCACTTTTCTCGAGATAGAGGAGAAAGCTCATGACCTGAAGGGACTGGCTAATGTCTCGCCTTAGACGTGAGACAAGACGGGTGAAAAGAGCTCTGTCAGACTTGTGGAAAGCATTGAACTCTTCTCGCGTCACGAATACTGCGGGTGAAGATGAAGATGAAGATGAGGATGAGGAAGCCATTGATATTATTCTTCGCAACGCGGATATGAGTTTATTGTGTGATAAGTGATGACTGATGAAGTGATAGAGGGAGCGTTTAAAAGGTATCTACTGAAATGGTGAATATATTTCTGGACACACATTATATTCTTTATAAAGAGACATAATTATACATGAACCAACTGTATATTCTTCAACTTTTCTCTATATGTCCTCTCCAATCCTTTTTATAATCCTCTCATGTTTAGAAATTTCACGTTTCCACTTTATTTTATTGTCTGTCTACTCGTTATTTTTTTGGGCCTCAGTTACAACATTTCATTTATACTATATGGTCTCTCCAACCAAACAATTTCATCTTCAGAATGGTTGATTTTGAGGATATCAATGTCTTGTTGAGTTTCATGAGTTGAGCTGTGTAAAATTTGATACCGACTGTACCGATCTGACCACAATGGCTCCATCCCCATACTCATGGGCTGGTGTTTGGAGCGGAGCTTTCTTATTTCCTATTTTCAAGATTTCTTTTATTCTACGTACTATTAATTCCTTGCCCAAAACGCAATTACTAGGAACTTAATATTCTCTCTTGTAAGCAATTTGGTGCCCTGTCGATGTGGTCTTCAGTTTATAGCCTTCATCTCATTATCCTTCCAATTTAATTGAATATAATATGCATATATTTTGGGTGATAGTGCAAGTAAAATGGATCGTACGTCGAGAATAATGTTCACAAAATGGGCCTATGGTATTCGAGAAGTGTGTTTTGTTCCATATAATATGAGAAAGGAGATGAAAGAAAAAACTCCACAACGTTCATATAAAGTCAGAAAATGTCAGCCAAAACATTCTCTTATTCACAGAGAGATGATGTCGTTGGTAGAATAATACACAAAAAAAAAAAAAAGTTTTGAGTTCATTTACAAGAAGATGGGCTTCTCATTGTTTATCTATCGATGCCTTCGATCTTGTCTTCCACCTGCGAGTACAAGTCCTTGAGCTTCTCGATGTTTTCAGCCGAAGTATCCCAGTATCCGCGACCATTGGCCTCCAAGAAAGTCTGAATCATTTTCCTGAAGGAATTGGGATTAGTGTTCATGAGACGGTTAAGCATCTCCTCGTCTTTGATGAAAGTTGTGTTGGCCTCCTCATAAACCCAATTGTCTACTTGACCGGACGTTGCACTCCATCCAACGGTGTTGGTCAGTCTCTTCTCTATCTCCCGAACTCCTTCGTATCCACTTGACATCATTCCTTCGTACCACTTTGGATTCAGAAGCTTCGTTCTTGCGTCCAGCCTCACAGTCTCAGATAGAGTCCTCACCTGCCAGATTAAAAACATTACCGTAAGGGATGTGTTCTTGGCGGGTAAACCGAACTTAACCGGAGTAAAAGTTCAACCAAAACTATAGTCTATAGACATGCATAAAGAAAACAGAGGAGAAGCTTCACTCACCTGTGCGTTTGCGGTTGTTGTATCAGCAATGTAAGCGCTCGGTTTCTTCTTATCTTTCCTCAAACTCTGAACCAGGTTTGTTGGGTCAGAGTCGAAGTAGTGGCTCACATCAGTCAAGGAAATCTCCGAAGAATCTAGGTTCTGGAACGTGACTTCTGCAGTGCTAAGAGCCATCTCAAAGACCTGCTTCTTCTCAGCCATACCTGCTCCAGGAGCATCACTATCAAACGCAAACGATTTACGGCTCAAATACATGTCCTGAAGCTGTTTCTCATCGTTCCAGGAAGAGTTCTCAACAGCAAGATTGATGTTTGATGAGTATGATCCTGAGGCGTTTGAGAAAACTCGTGTAGCTGCCTCTCTGATATCAATGCCAAGCGTCTCTGCTTGTTCCAACGCGTGCTTCCTCACAAAGTTTTGTTCTACTGGCTCATCTAGCTCAGCCACCATCTTGATTGCACGGTCAAGAAGGTTCATCTATCAAAACAATTCAAGAAAGAAACACCATGAGAGACTAACCAAACAAGAATCTGAATGAAAGAAGAGTGAATGCTTTGATCTATTTACCTGGTTGATAAAGAGGTCACGGAAGACCCCAGAGCAGTTAACAACTACATCGATCCTAGGCCTTCCTAGCTCTTCTAAGCTCACAGGCTCGACACGGTTCACTCTTCCAAAAGTATCAGCAATTGGTCTCACACCAATCATCCAAAGAACCTGCCCTAGGGACTCCCCATATGTCTTAATGTTGTCAGTTCCCCAAAGAACAAGCGCGATTGTCTCGGGATATTTCCCCTCGTTTTCGACCTTTTGTCTTTCTACCAACCTGTCCACCACAATCTTGGCACTAGCCATTGCTGCTGTTGTGGGAATAGCCTGAGGATCTAAGGCGTGGATGTTTTTACCGGTTGGTAAAACCTTTGGGTTTCTAATGGGATCCCCTCCAGGGCCAGGCTCAACGAACTTGCCTTCCAAAGCTTGCATTAGACTTCCGAGTTCGTTGTCCATGACCACCAACTTCAGGCACTCTCCAAGGAAAGCAAACACTGTTCTGAGCTTGTCTCTATTCGCCCGGTAAAACTTAGTGTTGGACAAATACTCAACCCATGGCTCATTGATTCCAAACCCGAGAATGGAGGTAAGCTTGTCAGACACATTCACCACCTGTCCTTTGCTGTTTGTTGTTTTTTCCACAAAGGCGGAAACCGCACCACGCGAGGCATCGGTGATCTGCTTGAGAAGCTCTACATCACTCAATATACCCTTGTCACTTCCTCTGTAAACATCCTCTATCTCCCTTCCAACACACTCAGCTAATATAGAAGGAAGAGATGAAATATCATCCTCCGGGCGATCTAGAGCAGCAATGTTGACCAATGTGGCCACAGCTTCCATGGCAGATGGAGGCTCTCCAATGACGTGAAGCCCGCATGGCAAAAGCCTTGATTCAATCTCCATAATCTTGGAATACACTTTCCCAACCACAGAATCTCTGTCTTTAGTTGACAACTCCGCCCCTTCATCTGGAAGATCCACATCCTTATCAAGATTGCATTGCTTAGCAGTGCTGATGATGGAACTGACAATCTGTGGACCTCGCCCCGTGTCCTTCAGAGACTGGTACGATGATATCAGCTCGCTCAACTGCTTCAGCCCTTTGTATAGACCAGCATTCTCAGCTGGAGGAGTCAAATAACTGATGGTGTTGGCGTAACTTCTCCTCTTTGCGATGGTAGCTTCAGAGGGATTGTTGGCTGCATAGTAGTAAACATTGGGAATGTTTCCAATAAGACTGTCTGGAAAACATGCGTCGCTCATTCCTACTTGCTTCCCGGGCATAAACTCAAGTGAACCATGAGTTCCAAAATGAAGAACAGCATCAGCTTTGAAGATCTTTTCTACATAAGAGTAGTAAGCAGCAAAACCATGATGAGGACTGGCTGACTTAGAGAAAAGCAGCCTCATGGGATCACCTTCATACCCAAATGTTGGTTGGACACCGATGAAAACGTTACCGTACTCTTTGCCATAGACCAGAAGATTCTCTCCGTCTGAGTTCAGGTTCCCTGGAGGTTTCCCCCAGTTTTCTTCCAGGGCATTGGCATAAGGAGTGAGGTCTTGGTACTCCCGGACTCCCATTTTGTAAGCTACATTGAGATTGGGACTGCTAAATTGAGCCTCCTTGTCATGAATGATTTCTTCAATAAGAGTCTCTGCATTCTCAGGAAGGCCTTCAACATTGTAGCCATCTCTCTTGAGGTCTTTTAAGACCGAGAAGATGGAAGCAAACACGTTGAGATAAGCTGCAGTCCCTACATTTCCTTTATCAGGTGGGAAACTGAAAACAGTGATTGCCAGCTTCTTCTCTGCCTGCAATGAGCCAGGGTTGATTCATGAGAACATACATTACATGCTTGAGAAAGTCATCAAGGAATGTGAGTTCACTAAGGATGAGTGGTAATACAATACCTTAGTTTTTCTTTTGAGCTCTCCCCATCGGATCGCCCTGATGCAGAGTTGCTCCACTCTCTTGTGGAGAGCATGTGATTTCCCTGTTAAACCTCTTCTATAAGAAAGCATTCCCACACTTGTAATGACAGTTATGAAATATGCAATGTGGTCATAAGTGGACTAACCTGTTCTTGGGTCACGACCAGCGAAAACGATTGGCTCCATCGCTCCATCAAGCTCAGGGAGGGCAACCTGCAGTGCCACCTGGATGGGATGCAGACCAAGTGTGCTATTTAGCCATTCTTCTGTCGTCTGAAACACCAGTGGTACTGCCACAAGGTAAGGAACATCGAGCTTCTTCAGGGCTTCGATAGCCCTCGGATGATCCTGCCTTGCAGGTCCACCAACTAGAGCAAAGCCGGTCAAAGAGACAGCAGAGTTTATGATGGGCTGTTTTGTCACCGGATCTACGAAATATTTCTCAACGGGGCCAGAGAAATCCAACCCTCCTGCGAAGATAGGAACAACCTTAGCGCCTCTAGCTTCGAGCTCCATGATAACAGCCACATAGTGACTATCATCACCAGTCACAATGTGACTCCTCTGCAAGACCAAACCGACAACCGTTGCATCTTTCCTCTTGAGTGAGTCATTGGTGTCCCTTCTAGTGTCATACCAGTTCCAGTATTCCTTCACATCGTCGTACATGGTTGGAGCAAGTGGATGCCAAATTCCAGTGTCCAAGAACAAAACCGGATCCGAGTACTCGATTTTGACATCTTTCAAAGCCGGAACATAAGAACCAGAAATCATCTTAACAAAATTCTGAAGATTATCAGGAGAGCCTCCGAGCCAGAACTGTAAACTCAAGATGTAGAGACGAGCATCTTGAGCCTTGTCACTGGGTAAGTACTTCAAAACCTTAGGCAGTGTCCTAACAAGCTTCAACATACTATCGGCAAAACCAGCAGAGCCTTGTTTCTTCCTCTTGAAGAGTTGGAAAAAAGGAGACTTGGATTGACCCAATTGAGACATACTGAAAGATCCGAGTTTGTTCAGTCTCATTACCTCAGGCATCGAAGGGAAGACAAGAACTGCGTCCATCCTGTCTCTCTCTTTCTCCACCGCATCCTTGACCTTAAGCGCCAATTCCTCGACGAAGATCAGAGACCCAATGAAGATGTTGGCGTCTTTAAGGTCTTCGCAGAAGCTGTTGTACGTGTTCTTGTCTCGAAGCTCCTCTACCAAGTATCCAACCACTTCGTAGGATGCGAATCTCGATGTCTTGTTGAGAGATTGGACTGCCTCAGTGAGAGATGACTGGTACTGAGCCTCGAGGACGACGTAGACGATTTTCACCGTCGGAACATTGTCTCTCTTGATCGGAACTATACGGCGGACCTCCGGGTTTGTCTGTGTGAAGAGGCCGTTTCCTGAAACCGCAGATTTCACCTTGAAGAAGGATTTGGCTGGCTTTGTTGATCTGTGTTTCTTCCGGAGAAAAGAATGTTTGGTACTGTTAGAGAGCGAAGAGAGATGCTCTGCTTTAGAAGTGGATAGAGTGAATGGAGAATACACAAGCGAAGCCATTTTTGAGCTGATTGATTCTCCAAGAGTTGAACTGAAGAGGAGAGGATAGGAGATAAAGAATTGAGAAGAGATCTCTCTTCTTGTGTCGTATTTTTTTTTTGGTTCTCTTACACTTCTTCTGCTCCAAGTGGGAGTTTATGATTCTCTCATCGCTTAACGCTTTGGAACAAGGAACTAAAAAAGAAGCGTTGGTTTTGAAGTTAAGTGGTGAGAGGGAAGGACACGTGGTTGAATGGGTACGCATGAGGGGTTCTCTACTTGTGAGGTTGAGTTTTGTTGGATGTATATCCGCTTAGGACAATGAGATGGACTTTACTCTCTTCTGATTGGCTCATTTAGATTTCTATTCATATTTTCATGGTTTGGGAGTGCGGATATTTGATTACTTATTATCTTTGTTTTATTTGACAAGTATTTTTTGTTGCTGTCTTGAAGATCGTATTTGCGGTTTCAGCCAAGTAAAATATTATGCATATATTAACCGGGGTAGCCGGTTCAGTCCGGTCCGAAAGTCACAAAATATGTATATTTTCTTGGTTCAGCCCCGTCGGTCTAATAATTTCCTACTTGTCTTTTAAAGTCTAGCTCTGATCTAAGGTAAACTCAGGATTTTCCGCATTCAAGACAAACACATATCAAAGCCAACTAGTAATATAAGAATCATAAGAAATAATATACTAAAAATTTGATACAATTGTCAAAATCTTGAAATACATTGATACATCTAAATCCCATCGTCATCATTAATAATTGTTTATAAAAGATTGAAATGAAAACTTATCAAGTTTCAACATGCAGGAATTACATTAAAAGATGTAAACAAAAGTATATAAATTAGAATTATAAGATGAAATGTAAATGGACTAAGACATGTAGCAGTGTGTTTTGTGCTAATATGATCGTTGCATCACACTAAAATACTATTCTCTTAACATGCAAGTTCCAGTTCAATCTACTTATGAAACCTAAAGGTTTCCAGGTTTCTTACTCTCCCTTTATTTTCCCTCTTATTCTTTATTTCAATTTTCGTCATTAAACATGAGTTCTAGGTTCCACATTATAAGGGGTTGAAAAGCTTAGTTGAAATGGGTTTTTGTACAAGGCTCATCAACCTAATTCAACCCAAGGCAGGAAAGCAAAAATGCGTCTTGTAATTTGACCCAACACCAATGCAACAACAGGTTTTTGGTACAGTTTGTAGTATTTAGTGTGTCGATCCTAGTCTGGTTCGTTTCGTATAAGCCATCCATCATACACATCCACAGTTAACAAGCACAAAAAAAAAAAAAAAAAAAAAAGTCTATCTTGGGATTGTGGGCTAATGTGATGGGTTTGTGGACTTGTGTCGTATGTGATAAACATAATAAAGGTCCCAATACTTAACTGATTATAGTGGTAAATGTACACTTAAAACGGAAGTGACGTTTAATAAGGTGAAAACAATGAAACGGATCGGACGGGTCTAAGGTTGACCTTGAACCGCAACCAGAAGCAATGTGGTCAAGTTTTGCCATACGGTCCGAGTTCCTTGGAATATCAGAAAAAAACATTAAAAACAAAAAAAACAGAAAAGTCGACCAAAAAACAAAAAGAGACAAATTTGATTTGATTGGTTTCGGAAATTCGCAGCGAAACAGCTCTTTGTCTCTCTCGAGTGATCTAGAAATCCCAAATCTGGGTTCTTCTAATTCTTGTAAGAGATTGACAAAGTCCGTAGCTTCATCTGGTTAGCATTCAAGTGACAGGAATGCCTCTTATTCATCGGAAAAAGCCGCCGACGCCATCTGAAGAGGTGGTGCCCGATGAGGATTCCCAAAAGAAATCTCATGAATCTTCGAAAACCCATAAGAAATCGAATGGAGGAGGGAAGTGGTCGTGTGTAGATTCTTGTTGTTGGTTCATTGGGTGTGTATGCGTGACATGGTGGTTTCTCCTCTTTCTTTACAACGCAATGCCTGCGAGCTTTCCTCAGTATGTAACAGAGCGAATCACGGGTCCTTTGCCAGACCCGCCTGGTGTCAAGCTGAAGAAAGAAGGTCTTAAGGCGAAACATCCCGTTGTGTTCATTCCTGGGATTGTTACTGGAGGCCTTGAGCTTTGGGAAGGCAAACAGTGCGCTGATGGTTTATTTAGAAAACGATTGTGGGGAGGAACTTTTGGTGAAGTCTACAAAAGGTGAACTCATTTCTCACTCCTTCTTTTATGTCTTATATTGGGATTTGGGTTGGATCTGATGAGATACACGCACTTGCTGCTTGGTTCTTACTCTCTATACGCTTTTTACATGTCAAATGATATCTTCTTTAAGTTTTGTATTTTTGTTGTATTTTGTGTTTACGTTCCACGGGTATGTAATTACCAATCGTGGGTTTGAAGCAAGATCACCAAGGAAATACATTTAATTTTTGTTAAATTTTGGATCTTAAAATGCAGCTGCCTTAGAATTTTATGTCATTTTATTACCAATTCTGTTGATAGACAACCCCTAGATTCCGTTCATCACAAGTTGCTCCCTTACTGTCGTTGGATGTAGAATTACTTGTGAGGAGGTGTATAGCGAAGTAGTGTTTTATGTTTCTGTTAGGAATAGAGAAGTCCTAAATACATCTGTGAAAAATGTGTTTAGGGAGGACTGTTGCTTTTTTATTCAAGGTGCATGTGCAATTAAAGCTAGTTCTTTTTTGTCTTTCAGCTCAATGTGCTTATCTCAAATTATTTCTGAGAACGGAATATGTGATTTTCAAAGTTTTCAACATCGCGTCTAGTTATATATTTTTTTCTCCATCCTCATTCTGTTATCCAGCTATAGATAAAACAAAACTGTTCTGTGGGTTACATCTATTTTATTTGTTACGTTCTGCATCATTCTTCTTTCTGCTGTGTTAGAGATGGGACAGTGTTATTGTTGATCGTAACAGTGCTATTGTTGATTGCAACAGTGTTGTTGTTGATAGTATCTTAAATAATTGATTATCTCTTTGATTCAGGCCTCTATGTTGGGTGGAACACATGTCACTTGACAATGAAACTGGGTTGGATCCTGATGGTATTAGAGTTAGAGCTGTATCAGGACTCGTGGCTGCTGACTACTTTGCTCCTGGCTACTTTGTCTGGGCTGTGCTGATTGCTAACCTTGCACATATTGGATATGAAGAAAAAAACATGTACATGGCTGCATATGACTGGAGGCTTTCGTTTCAGAACACAGAGGTTCTTTTCTCATAATTCTTTCTATTATTCTATTCAGTGTCACCTTTCTTTCTTCATCACTTACGGCTTAAATATGTTTCATGTTGAATTAATAGGTGCGTGACCAGACGCTTAGCCGTATGAAAAGTAATATAGAGTTGATGGTTTCTACCAATGGTGGAAAAAAGGCAGTTATAGTTCCGCATTCCATGGGGGTCTTGTATTTTCTACATTTTATGAAATGGGTTGAGGAACCAGCTCCAATGGGTGGCGGGGGTGGGCCAGATTGGTGTGCGAAGTATATAAAGGCGGTGATGAACATTGGTGGACCATTTCTTGGTGTTCCAAAAGCTGTTGCAGGGCTTTTCTCTGCTGAAGCGAAGGATGTTGCAGTTGCCAGGTATTGAATACTGATTGTGCTTTCGATGATCAGAACCTTGTTCCTGAAACTCAAACTTATGCTAGTAGTACTAGATATCAATTCTAAGAATAGTGTTTTATTATAGCTGCTACAATATTGAGGTTGGTTGATTATTTTTGCTTCTTATGAAATTGGAACTCTCTTGAGAATTAAACAATTGATGAATTTGATTATGATGGTTACAACAATCGAGTGAAAGAGTGAACTTCTACGATACTTTCAGTTTAATGTAAGTAAATGTCGAATTGGTATGTATGTACCTATATTAATTATTTTGATTTTACTGTTCTCAATTCCTTAATAGAACTTTACTGTCTTTAAAACTGCAGAGCGATTGCCCCAGGGTTCTTAGACACTGATATATTCAGACTTCAGACCTTGCAGCATGTAATGAGAATGACACGCACATGGGACTCAACAATGTCTATGTTACCGAAGGGAGGTGACACAATATGGGGCGGTCTTGATTGGTCGCCGGAGAAAGGCTACACCTGTGGGAAAAAGCAAAAGAGCAACGAGACTCGTGGTGATTCAGGTGAAAATGGAGTTTCCAAGACAAAGCCTGTTAACTATGGAAGGATGATATCTTTTGGGAAAGAAATAGCAGAGGCTGCACCATCTGAGATTAATAAAATTGATTTTCGAGTAAGGACATATAACTCGTCTAAACCTTGTACTGTTTGTGATAAGATGATGAATAAACTATACATTTTACTTGCTGAAGGGTGCGGTCAAAGGTCAGAGTATCCCAAATCACACCTGTCGTGACGTGTGGACAGAGTACCATGATATGGGAATTGCAGGGATCAAAGCTATCGCTGAGTATAAGGTCTACACTGCTGATGCGGCTATAGATCTACTACATTATGTTGCTCCTAAGATGATGGCGCGTGGTGCCGCTCATTTCTCCTATGGAATTGCTGATGATTTGGATGACCCCAAGTATAAACATCCCAAATACTGGTCAAATCCATTGGAGACAAAGTAAGTGATTTATTTTGATATGAACTCTATGCTTCGTCCTGATGCATTATCAGTCTTTTATTCTTATTAGATAGGTTTTAAGCTCAAAGCTAACAAAGCTATTTGAGTCTTACTCGAAAAGGCTTGGTCAGTTATATTGAGGTGCCAGAGTTGATAAAGGTGACACTTGCTTATAGAAGCAGCTGAAGGGTGGCTTTGACATGACAAATAAATCAACTAATTCGAAATTTAATTGGCTGAAAACCCCACCTTCTAGTTTTAAAGGAGTATAGTAGACTCTCTTTCACTTTCTGGGATTTACTGGCAGTAACCTGGAACTCTTCGGAGCATCTTATGTGTATCTGTTGCTCAGTCCCTGTGAGACCTGGGATATGATTGTTCTCTATCCCATTAGGATTATTTATCCTCTGGCTAACTACTGAAAATAACTGTTGGTTTGTTCTGCTGGTTCAGATTACCCAATGCTCCTGAAATGGAAATCTACTCATTGTACGGGGTTGGGATACCAACAGAACGAGCATACGTGTACAAGCTTAACCAGTCTCCTGACAGTTGCATCCCCTTTCAGATCTTCACTTCCGCACACGAGGAGGACGAAGATAGCTGTCTGAAAGCAGGAGTTTACAATGTGGATGGAGATGAAACAGTACCTGTCCTAAGTTCTGGGTTCATGTGTGCTAAAGGGTGGCGTGGCAAGACAAGATTCAACCCTTCGGGAATAAAGACTTACGTTAGAGAATACAATCACTCACCGCCGGCTAACCTGCTGGAAGGGCGCGGGACCCAGAGTGGAGCCCATGTTGATATAATGGGAAACTTTGCATTGATCGAGGATATCATGAGGGTTGCCGCGGGAGGTAACGGGTCTGATATAGGACATGACCAGGTCTACTCTGGCATATTTGAATGGTCCGAGCGAATTGACCTGAAGCTGTGAATATCCTCATCTCTTAAAGCTGTCAGCTTTTGGGAATCCAATACTTGCAAGAGTGATCATCATCATCATGAAGCTCAAGTCAGAAGAAGGCTGAGAATGATAATTTGGTGATGCAATATTCTCAATACCTTTCTTAATATTCTTATTGATGTAATTATACAATTCTATTTGATATTTGGTCCCTCGAACGATAATGCGATACTTGTGCTGCGCCATGTTATTTATCTTGTCGGAAGCATCAATTTATCTATGGGTTACACGTAGTGTAGCGAATGATTCAAACTAGTAACACCATGTAAAATTTGTTTGAAATTAGATAATTAAAATGCAACCACATATGAACTATGTCACTTAAGGCCTTGAAGCTCGTTATCGGTAAGTCGAAGGGTGGAGACGTGGCTTAACCTGGTCCCTCTACTGCGCAGTCTTCTTCTCAATGGAATAAATAAAACAATCAGCTTCTCCTCTCCAACCAAATATATCCATTAAGCTCCCTCTCTCTCTCTCTCTCCCTCCCAGTCTCTCCTCTGTTTCGCTGCGGAGAGAATTGAAATGGAGCTCAGCTTGAGCACTTCCTCCGCTTCTCCAGCGGTTTTGAGGAGACAAGCTTCTCCTCTGCTTCACAAGCAACAAGTGCTCGGCGTTAGCTTTGCTTCCGCGCTTATTAAACCGGGGGGAGGAGCTCTCCGATTTCCTTACCGCCGTCCGCTTCCTCGTCCCATCACTTGCTCTGCCTCTCCATCAATCGTCGAACCTTCCTCCGGTCATTTTTTTCTTCTTATCTCTTCTGTTCAGATAGTTTTCTTGTTTCGATTTTACTCAAAGGAACGAGTTTAGTCAGTTTGAAATGAAAAAAAAATTAAGAAAATTAGACAATTCAAAGTTCTAAGAAATACACTTAGGTTAGTTTCAATATATATATTTATGTGGTTGATTGGTTTTCTAAACAAAATCAACCTTGTCATGCCAACAGAGGTGAAGAAGAAGCAGTTGGATAGGAGGAATGACGTGAGGAATATAGCAATCGTAGCACATGTTGATCATGGCAAAACTACTTTGGTTGATTCTATGCTTAGGCAAGCTAAGGTAACAGCTGAAACTCAAATTATGGCATTGGGTTTTTATCCAACCTGAGAAAGTTTAATTTTTAGTTTTCTTAATCCATAACTTACTTTTGCAGGTATTCCGAGATAACCAAGTCATGCAAGAGAGGATCATGGACTCAAATGACCTTGAGCGTGAAAGAGGAATCACTATTCTTAGCAAAAACACCTCAATCACTTACAAAAATACTAAAGTAAATATTATAGATACTCCTGGCCATTCTGACTTTGGGGGTGAAGTGGAGCGTGTCTTGAACATGGTCGATGGAGTTCTTCTTGTGGTAATATGTTGCTTTCTCCCAATGCTTTAGAAGAAACTTTTTCTGTTCTGTATTTCTCATTTACCTCTCCTCACTTTCTTAGGTCGACTCTGTTGAGGGACCAATGCCCCAGACAAGGTTTGTTCTAAAGAAGGCTCTTGAGTTTGGACATGCAGTTGTTGTGGTCGTAAACAAGATTGACAGGCCTTCTGCTCGACCTGAATTTGTTGTCAATTCCACATTTGAACTCTTTATTGAACTTAATGCTACAGATGAACAGGTATTGTTGCTTCGGGTTTGTCTATCTCTTGTTTGGTATCTCGCTTGACTGATATACTTTTGAGTATATTTTTATGACACTAATCCTAATGATATTTTTGTGTGGCGTGTAGTGTGATTTCCAAGCGATATATGCTAGTGGGATTAAAGGAAAGGCGGGGCTTTCTCCGGATGACCTTGCAGAAGACCTGGGACCCCTGTTCGAAGCTATAATCAGATGTGTACCTGGGCCAAATATTGAAAAAGATGGTGCACTGCAGATGCTTGTGAGTTATTTTGATTTTCTTACCTTTCGTTTCATGTTTTATGTGTTTGTTCCCAGCTAGTGGCAGAAATTGCATATTTAGATCTCCTAGCCAAAAAATCTACACATCAAAAACTTGTCTCTCACCAACTAAAGCAGTCACTTGCTACAAGCTTTAAATTCAAGAAACTAATGGCACTCTGAAATAACGAAAACAATTTGTGGCTTGTGTCTAAGTTTATACATGTTCAAATTGAAGAATTTATCACATTATAATAAAACCTTCTCGTTTACTGCACTGGGATATTCCTCAAACCAAAATGTTAAAGAAATTTCAATGAACCAAACAATCTAGTTGAATAGATATGCACTTGTATGAAACTAAAATAATTTTTTTTTGTTTTGTTCAGGCCACAAATATTGAGTATGATGAGCATAAAGGACGCATTGCTATTGGACGACTACACGCAGGGGTACTGCGCAAAGGAATGGATGTCAGGGTAACATTCTGATCAATCTTGAACTTGTTCCTATGTTATGGGACATAAATGATGTGGGCTCATATAAAAAAAAAATATCACCTTAAGCTAGTCAACCCCTCAAGTCTTCCACCTTGAAGAGCAGGTGGCCTCTGCCAATATAGCCTGTCAAATTGCAGAATTGATATGGTTTATAGTAGACTTATTGGAATATAACTTTACAGGTGTGCACTTCTGAAGATTCCTGTAGATTTGCAAGAGTTAGTGAGCTTTTTGTATATGAGAAATTCTACAGAGTACCTACTGATTCAGTGGAAGCTGGAGATATTTGCGCTGTATGTGGCATAGACAACATTCAGGTACACGTATAAGCATGGATAAATGTGAAAGACTTGTAACACTGGTGGATAACTTCAACCACTTGTCATTTTTATTTTTTGTTGCTAATTGAATTGTAACGTATTGGTTTCCTTGCATACCCTTAATTTACAGATTGGGGAGACTATTGCTGATAAAGTACATGGGAAGCCTCTACCTACAATCAGAGTAGAAGAGCCAACTGTGAAAATGTCCTTCTCTGTAAACACCTCTCCATTTTCTGGTCGTGAGGTAGGTCTAATTATGGCTGATATTACTGTCATGAGTCGATCTTACTCTATTTTCCATGAATGCATGGATACAAGATATTAAGAGGGAAGTCATAAACATGGATGAGGCAACACTGTCGACAAAAAAGAAAAGGATTAGTGCAACAATTGAATTATCTTTCCTTTTGTGTAGGGGAAGTATGTAACGAGCAGGAACTTAAGAGATCGTTTAAATCGTGAACTTGAAAGAAATCTAGCCATGAAAGTGGAAGATGGTGAGACAGCAGACACATTTATTGTAAGTGGGCGTGGTACACTACACATTACCATCTTGATAGAAAACATGTAAGTACTTCACTGGCCATTATTCCTTCATATTTGAAATTGATAGTAGCTGAACGGTAATATGTTCCAGGCGAAGAGAGGGATATGAATTTATGGTAGGACCCCCGAAAGTTATCAACAAAAGGGTTAATGATAAATTGCTTGAGCCATATGAGGTGAGTTTCGGACTGACGCTACTAGTTTTCTACCAAAGAAATTATAGCAACTTATGAAACCGTGATTTCAATTTGATTTGAATATCCTTGTTTTCAATTTTTCATTGTATGCTCATTGAAAAGAATTTTTGCTTTCGGGAATTATTTCCCAAACAAGTAAAGACGCCCTATCTAACTTCAAAATCCACCAATTTAGATAGCAACTGTTGAAGTACCAGAGGCTCACATGGGACCTGTTGTTGAACTTCTTGGCAAAAGGCGTGGACAGATGTTTGATATGCAGGGTGTAGGGTATGTATTGTTTCTCTTGCCATCTCTTTATTTTATATGCAAGTTTCTTCTGCCTCTTGATTATGATTTTGTGTCAAGACTGCTTGCTCGTTTTAGTGGTAAGGAACAATTTAATCGTGGTGGGGATAAACTGATTAAGACATTTTATGGTAATGTCTTTTGGTTGTTTATAGCATATTAGCTGACTGTATCTATCATATGGACATGCACAAGACTTGTTACTGCTTTGAGAACCTTTTGGTCAAACAGGGGCATGAAAAGGCTTTCCTTCAGGTGTATTGCATTTATACGAGAACAAAAATACCTGATGTCATGTTAATTTCATTCAATCGTGATTTTTGTGTGTGTGTGTGTGTGTTTGAGGCGCTTGAGCGTTTGTTTTTCCAGATAAGCTGCTTGGTAAATCTACACTTTGCAGCTTTTAAGATCACTCTGACCATGCATGTGAATCCTGAATGACAGATCCGAGGGAACAACCTTTCTGCGGTACAAAATCCCAACACGTGGACTTCTTGGATTGAGGAACGCAATCTTAACAGCTTCTCGAGGGACAGCTATCCTTAACACTGTATTTGACAGTTATGGACCTTGGGCCGGTGATATTAGCACCCGCGATCTGGGTTCGCTGGTAAGTTGGAAAGTTGAGTTAGCTTCCAGGAATTAGCAATCCTTATAAATAGATTGTTCGGAAATGGTCACAAAATATGAAAATTAAACTTATGATGGAACATATGCCATTTTGGTAGTTATTTGTGGCAACTGAATAGGAACGTGGGACTTTCAGGTTGCCTTTGAAGATGGAACATCAACATCGTATGCTCTGGCGAGTGCGCAAGAGAGAGGGCAAATGTTTGTAGGTTCAGGAGTGGATGTATACAAAGGTCAGATAGTTGGGATCCACCAGAGACCTGGGGACTTGGGCCTTAATATCTGCAAGAAGAAGGCAGCAACAAACATACGGTCCAACAAAGATGTAACAGGTAATCAATATATATATCTTAACTTGTGAAAGTTTCAATTTCATGTGCTCACAAATCTTCTTCTCTCAATTACAGTGGTTCTTGACACTCCCTTAACTTATAGTCTGGATGACTGCATCGAATACATTGAAGAGGATGAACTGGTGGAGGTTACACCTCTGAGTATTAGGATGTGCAAGAATCCTAAAATGGCAAAGAAAGGCAGGCAGTAAAACCAATTTTTTGCAGCTGGGTTTGGAGGAAAATTGAAAAGCTTCTATAAAAAAATATGAAAGCTAGTTTCTAGTGTTATTTATAGGCTTGTTTGATGATTATACATAGTCTCATTCTTATAGCAAAGGTTGAGTCCTCATGTAATCCAATTTATGTTTTTGGAAAAACTCCATGCCCTTTGATCATTGGATACTTAAGTTGTAAAACTTCTAAACTTACCAATAGCAAATATGGTTTGCTTAAAAATGTGAAACCTCAATCATACTGGAGAAGTTTGAGGTGCATTAAGAATAGTGGACAGGACTCTTCGATAGTGGCCCAGAATCAGATCAGTCTAGCTAGATTTGCAATAAATTGTAAATGCTACAAGAAGGCTTTTTCACAACAACGTTAAAACGGCATAAATAAGCTTTTTTCAAGGGCGACATTACAAGAGGCACATATGCTAACAAATCACAATGCAAGAAGAAATCAAACCATAAAATATGAGATGCTTGACTTTTTAATTTTTAATTTAATTAATTCTTTCTTTTGATGAGAAAATGTTACTATATTTAATTTTTTAATAGTTGCACCCAAATAATTCTTAATTAATCACGCCGGATTCTTAGCAAAAAAAAAAAAAAAAAAACATCATCAATTTTCCAAAAAAAAATCTGCCAAAATTCGACTGTTACACCAAATCGAGGCCTGAGTTTGATTACTTTACTTGTATTGTATTTGTATGAGTCGCACATTTTTTAATTTGATCTTTAAACTCTTGCAGTTACTCTATAACGTTATGAGTCTCTTCGAGTCTTGATGATCCTTCCTTCACTCTTCTCTCAACCTCAACTCTTACTACTCTCGAATTGTGTGACTTCTTCATTTTTACCCTAAATCTCAATCTCCTGGTTGGATTCTGTCTTTTGACTTCGCCGGCGGTCAATCTAACAGGCGCGTTCGAGCTACTGAAGAATATATATAACACATAAGAACAACAGCTCTGCGATCTCAGTCCCAGGGATGCAATTGCAATGTAAGAGCCAGGATTCGTGATTTTAGGGTTCCACTATTTCCCATTCTTGACGACATCTGTCCTTCACCTAATTCAAAAGGCCAACTCTACGATTACACTTTATTTAAAAACTAGAATTTGTACGCCTCTTGGCCATCACAAGTTTTTTCATGCTTAAAAATGTTTTCGTTTGTGTAATCTGTCCTTTGTGGTAGTGTGATTCCTCTAGTGTAGTTATTAATTATATCTCTGGCTGGTTGTGACAGAGGATGACAAAAGATCTTAGCAGGCAGGATATTGAGGAGATTCCATATTCTGGTTCTTCCAGAATAGAACTAAAGCGGAGTCATCAATGGTTGACAGAAGAGTCTGGCTCAGAACTATTCGCTAATAAGAGACAAGTGGTAGAGATTGGTGCACATATGGATTTTTCTGCATGGGACAATTCCCTTGTGTCATCCCGGTTAACAAATTGCTTATTCGATCCTGCGAATGCGCACACATCACATCTCCTTGGTAGAAATGGTCAACATATTGTGGAGGAGCAATGCAATAACGTTTCATCATTTGGTTTGCCAATGGTCCATGCCGTTCATGGTAGCACATTGAATCTTGATACCATTAGAAAAGTTAAAGTCAATCAAGTCTATGAATCCGACAACATGCCCGAATTCATGGCTCAACTTTATGGGGGAATTTCTAGATCAGGTCTTTCATATAATAGCAGTCAAAATAACACGCTATATTTTGGCCAAACCTGCAGTAATATTGACAAAAGCTTCATCTTGCCAGGGCAATTCGCTAGCAAGGCAGATGGAAACTTCAACAATGAAGGTGTTGATGTCATACCAATGGGTGATATTTACGACAAATTAGATGGAAATGTCTCGTCAACATTTCATCAATCTGAGAAAGGAGTAGAAAACTTTGTATTGATGGGTCACACTCTTCAAAAGGTTGATTGTAATATCTTCTCAATGAGTTCCTCCTATACTAAGGGGCAGGAAAACTTCATGTCTCTTCTCTCCTGTGACAAAGCACCTGAAAACATTTTCATGTCTGAATATCTCAAAGAAAATACCAATGTGTTGTCAAGAGGACAGTCCCTATATACGCAAGGTGGTGGTGACATGGCATCTATGGTTTCTAACAAAGGAAGAGCAGAGGAAACCAATGATCAAATTAGTCACCAAGAGAGAAGCAAGACCATATCTTTTGAAGATTATCAGAAAGAAACTACATTGGGTTCATCAGTCCGTGTTATTAACAGTTATGAGAACTTCACCCATGACCCTGCAACTGCAACTGCTAAAGATCCTCTTCATATGGAAGCAGAGGAAAACATGTCTTTTGAATTTGGGAATGCCCTTTATGCTAACCCTAGAGTTGATACCTTACTTGTGCCCAAAAGTAAAGATTTAAAGACAGCCAAGAAGGGTTCTACAAACACATTTCCTTCAAATGTGAAGTCATTGTTGTCAACATGCATGTTTGATGGGGTTACTGTGAAGTACTATTCTTGGTCACGTGAGGTCAGTTTGTTCTTTTATTGTCTTGAGAAAGAACCTTTCCATATAATCTTTTGTATGCTGAAACATGATTTGGCAGAAAAATCTCAAAGGAATCATAAAGGGGACTGGATATCTGTGTGGTTGCAACAACTGTAACTTTAATAAAGTAAGCAACGTGGTACAAATGGTTTCATTAATTCACTGGCAGGTCTGTTGATACAAATCGATGTCATCTGATTATTTTACAATTGAACTATACAACAGGTTCTTAATGCGTATGAGTTCGAGCAGCATGCTAATTGCAAGACAAAACACCCAAATAACCACATATACTTTGAGAATGGAAAGACCATTTATGGCGTTGTTCAAGAGCTGAAGAATACACCTCAGGAGAAATTGTTTGATGCTATTAAAAATGTCACAGGATCTGATATCAACCATAAAAATTTCAACACCTGGAAAGGTAGCAATGCAACATAGACATTTTAAGAGGATATAACTGCTAGAGCATGACAACAAGATACAAAAATCAATCATTGTTCTACTTTTGTCTCTTTTATTTCAGCTTCATATCAAGTTGCCAGCCTTGAGCTTCAGCGTATCTATGGGAAGGATGCTGTCACTTTGGCATCTTGAGCAGAGGAGTTATCAACTGAAAGGTTTTTGTTGTAAGTGAAATCCATTCTTATCCTCTGTAGCTACAGAGAGCTTCTGATAATAAATCAGAACCGTGGACTGCTATGATGCCCTTAGGGTTTGATGAAGTCTAGCTCTCTTACTAAAATTTATAAATTATTGCAAGGACTCACAATTCTAAGCTTTTATGAGACTTATGTAGTGCATTGCTTGCTCTTGTCTTGGCAAAGAATCGTCTCAATACTATCAAAAATGTTATGCTATACATAAAGATCCTGATCGGCATCTCGGACTGGCTCGTGAGATCGAGCTGCTGCCTTTGGGATCATTAACTGACCACTAAAGGGTACTACTTGGTCATTATCAAGCGTCGGAACTTTCTGTTCGTCAATCTTTAGTACAGTCTCTGCGCACACAGCGTTTGGTTGAAGCTTCCCTCCCTTGTCCTTGCTTTTACCCCATAGTACCAAATATATCCCAATGACAATGACAACTGACCCAACAACCCTACAAATTTAGAAGCCCATTAGTGAAAATCAATACTCTTTAACTCTTTTTAGATCTATCACAATAATAGTCTTAGATCAAGGCTATTATTACCTTCCTATGTACATTTTTTCCAAGAAAATAAAGATGCTCAGAATAGCAACCAGAACCATACTGAGCGGGTTAAATGCGCTCACAAAAACAGGCCCTCTCTCCTTTGACGCCCATCCAATCACATAGTATGCTAACCCTGATACAAGTCCCTGTGTGACAATCAACAGTACTTCTCTCAGCAAATATACACACTAAAGGGTTTTACAGATATAAGAATTGTTGTACCCCGTATACTGAAGCTAAAAGCGTCACGTCCGGTTTGATTTTCCAGACTGACATGTTTTTCCTTTCCCATATCAATCCCAGAACAATAGCCTCCAACATCCCCATAATGCACATTAGAGCTGTTAGCGAGAGCTCAGCTTGATATTGGGCAAGAATCTTTGCCTGTAAAAAACATAAATCCTCTGTAACCTTAACTCTCTGTGATTTCACTGTTTTATTCACTAGAGGTATTATCAGTTAATGTTTTCCTGCCGAGAAATATGTTAAACTTGAGTAAAAACTGGTGACGATGTCTGGTTTTAGGGTAGCTACCAAGATTCAGAGAAACGGATGCGGTTGTCCTGATGCTATGTAACAGATACATAATTGTTATAAGACTAGGGAAGGGGTCCTACCTGTAAAATGATGTAACATGACCAACTGAAGCAGCTTGCTACAAGCATAATTGATCCTCTTGCTATATCTTCCTGTTCTGGAATACTCATAGCATGTGAATGTCCATTAAGATCCCTTGAGTTTCTTCTCCAAGGCAGCTCAATGACATTCCCTTTCACGAATGTCATGAGCATTGCTCCTCCAATAGCCACCATGGTTCCCACCAGCTTTGCCTGGCTGTGATGGTTTTTGATTGTTACCTTCTCAAGCCTTTCAAGAAAACAGAAACCGAGTAAAATCGTTTCAGTGATGTATGCACTGGCAATAATATTGGTTTAGAGTGAGACAGAGGGAGAGAGTTACTTGAAAATGCAGGCCATTATGAATGTCATTGCAGGAAGTGCATTGCACAAAGCTGATGTGAATGTGGCAGTAGTAAGTCTCATCCCTGAGTAGTACAGGTTTTGTTCCACCACAGGCCTGCATTTGTTCATTTAAACAGAGTTACATAGCACAAGGCAATGTCTATCATCATGAATCAGAAATGGTGTAAACAAACTCTTCTTACTCAAACAAACTAAGGATGGCTATTTGAAACAAGATTTTGAAGGTCATCTGTGGTCTTGAGTTCCTGTGTTTGCAACACAAGAAACCAAAATTATAAGTTCATAGTGTATGTTTTTGTGTTACAGGCCTGAACCGGAAGAAGAAAAAAAAACCTCTCAAGGACGAAAGCGAAAGGAGTAATGAGAACTGAAGCAACTGCCATTCGGTAAGCAACTAAGACGTGAGGGCTCATTCCAGCGTTCAAAGCTAATTTTGCTACTATAGACATCAATGCGTACAAAGACTGTATGAAGACAATGGCCATGAATGGCCTTGCTCTCTCAAGCTTCATTTCTGCATAAAACCTTTCTCTTGGTTAGAAAAGAGTTGTTTTGGGTTTGTAAGTTATATGGAAAAAGAAAGAAAACAAAGTTATATCTATGCGTGTGTACTTATATATAAAGACTCATAACGTTTTAATTGTGTTCCGGTGACGTAAAGAGCATTTAAAATCATTTTTATTGAAGTGCAAGGAATTTGATACATCTGCCTAAAAAAGAGGAAAAAAAATGAGCACTAAACTCGTGTTTTAAGTGGTATTTTTTCTTGATTCGTTGAGTGCTGATTCTCATAGACCACTTTTAATTTAATATTTTGTCACCATGCCCACTTTAATTAATGTGGCAGTTTCAAGTACTAAACTCACTAGCTTCCGCCAATTATATGACTTTCGTTTTTATTTTATTTTCTTTCGTCACATAAATTTTTAATCGTCTAAACCGATCTATATAAGTCCTATCACTTTATCAACTGCTTCTGGTGGATTTTTCTCTATTATGATATGGTTATAATAACATAACTATCCTGATAGGATATAGAGACCTAACATGTACAAACTAGAGTCCTATATAGTGTAAGCCCAGCAATAATGAGACTATTTTACGTCACAAAGCAAAACAAGAAAGTGACAGAAATTATATTACCAATATGATTTGCAACACACAACATAATTTACCAAACAAAAGTATGGTTCATTTAATTTGAAAATGCAGATGGTTTCTTCTCCTCTCCTCGGGTTCATTAAGTGGAAAGGAAACCACTGTAAAGTCTTAATTAGTTATAGAATTGCTTAAAGAAAATATTTGCTCTTAGTTTTTTTTTTGTTTTTTGTTTTATAAATATTAAAGTATTTTGTATTTGAGTTAGTTTTGTCAATTTTATACGAAATTTGGATATTCAGTACACATCCATATTTTGTCACGCCAATGAATCTAGATTTGGATTTAAAATTTCAATATACTGGATGATTCAGAGCTAAATCACATTAATCTGCAGATAAACTCGTTTTAAATAATACGAACCTGTAAAAGAAATGAAATACCGGAATATTAATACTCAAGACAGTATAGTTGTAGGGCACATACGGATTATGATCCACACTGTTCTTTAAGTAAGTCGGATTTTGATGGGAGCTTCACCATTACTGATGACATTTTGTTTCATTTTTATATACTGGTAAAGTAGTGACATCCAAGAGAAATATGACGAGACGAGAGGAGGTATTTATAGAGTTCAAAGAAGGTTTTTTCAGATAAAGATAAGAAATCAATAAGATGCCAAAAAAAAAAGAAAGAAAGAAATACATGCATTTATAGAAATAAAATTATTGAAAAGGGATATACGGTCAAATCAAAAAAGGTATATACAGTATGTAAATGAGATGAGGATATATGTTTAAAGGTTTTTGACTTTTTTGTTTAATATATACTAGTAATTTTTTTCTCTTAAAATATTTAAGTTTTTAAGAAATATATTTTTTTATAGTAATTTAACTTTATTTGAATATTTCATTTTTAGTTTTTTTCTTAATAATAAATCGCAAAAAGTTTAATTAAATTATCTAAATATATGTTTTATATTTTTATTAGTGATTTAACTTTTATTTTTTTCGATTTTTTAAAAAATATTTTTTATTTTTTCGTAATATACTTGATTTATTTAAATATGTTTCTTTATAGTAAATTAAATTTTATATAGATAAATATATTTTAAAAATTTAAATGGCAAAAGATTTAAATATGTAAATTCATTTATATTAGGCAAATAGAAAGAAACAAAATGTGAATACTTTCGTAATATCATAAGTATGCTTGAATGTTGTAAACTAATAAAATTTAAATTTTATGGTATAGTTACATTATGGATTTGAATGATGACAATATATTGGATCAGACGGTTCAAGTAGTATAAATGTGGTTAGTGCGAGATCGGCGAGATAATCAGAACAAACAGTGAGGGACGAATAGAAAAAAGCTGAACGATGAACACTACAAATGAAGTATGGGAAAATTAACATAAATCAAACTTGTTTTCTTGTTAAAAAACATATATCAAACTTTAGTTAATAGATACCAAACTTTTGACTAATAGTATATCTAATATTTTGAGTGACTAAAACGATTTTATGTTTGAACATAATCACATTATTCCATAAAATTAATGTATATAATATTGAAAACAGAAAATTAGGGGTGAGAAAAACGCACCTAAACACATCACGTTGTTTGACAAGAAAAGAAACACACCACTTTGTACATTCACGCGGTAAAATCTTTTGTTTTCTCCATATTCAAAAAATTGCGAAATGCTTGTATGTGTTTGTTATGTTCAATGGAGAAGAAACGAGCGGTTCTGTAAGAAAGTCATTTTAGTCCTCACACTATCCATGCAAAGACCTAAAGATGTTTTAATTCGGTGGCATGATTTCGTTTCTCTGTGTAAATATCTAACCCTTTCACTAGCTTAAGTGTTTATTCAGTTTTGATTGGCAATATAACATATCACCAATCACACCCATAGACTCAGACTACTATTACTTACGAGTATATCCACAATTCATTTTAATAAAACTTACAATAAACAATCGGATTTTATCTTTATAATCAGATGGAGCATTGGTCAGTTTCCAATAAGCTTATCTTGTTCAACACAGGAATCTAAGCGATTAACAAAAATGGAGCAGATGCACCTTAATCTCTTAAGTGTGTAAAACGGTAAAAATTGGAAAGAGCCAAAACGGTAGAGGAACGTTCGATGTTAAAAGGAACAAGCTTGTTGATATAGCTTATTCAGTCAGAAACAGATTTTGAGAATTTCATGGGCCAATGAAGACTTTAAGCATCCAGCTAAAGGTATCAGAATCTCGTGCTGTGGATCTCGTCTTCTGAGTGTAACGTTCAAAGCAATAAACTTCTTCATCTACACTCTCGCTGGACATTGTATCATGTGCTAGCTCTACAGCTGCTACTTGCGAGACCACAAAATTCTCTGCAGTCTGTTGTAACTTCTGTGCAGACTCTGTTTCACCAAGTGTTACCAGACATATCAACAACGACTTCAGCTCTCGCTTGCCTCCATCGGTCATCCGCATACCCTTCAAATGATCAACAAGAGCCATCTCCTCACCCGCACTGCATTTTTTTACCCCAAATTTATTCATTTACATTTTTGCTCATCATTGATACCGATTTATTTTCAAAAGAGATGTATATACCTGCCAGCACGGATTTTCCCACTCTTTCTCTGGCGCCTCAAATCTCTAGCCCTGCTAGTAGCCGTGCTTGAGCTGACTGAAGCAGCAGAACCTCTCCTTGTCCTGGAATAATAGCATCGAAAACAAGAACTTTAAGTTCCAAACTAGTTCACTGTTTCCCAAATTAATCCACAAAACAACTACAGTATAGAGACTTTGATTCCCCAGAGAAATCGTCATTCTAATGCCCGAGAACTTTTATGTTAAGACCTGCCAACAAGCTTGTCCCTTCAAATGCTTATCCAAAACCCTAGAAAATACAGAATATGCCCAACCTCCTTTTTAATCGCCAGCTCTTAGCTAGCAGGCTCAATAATCATGCACTAAACCCCCACCCAAAAACTTATCACTTTACCAATACAAAAGTATATATGTTGGAAACTTCATGCATATAATCAGATGCTCAATCGAGGACACAATCAGAAAACATGTCGAAGTCATAATAAAAAAACAAATATGAATCGAGGACACAATCAGAAAACATGTTGAAGTCATAATAAAAAACAAATATGAGCTCCTTTTCTAAAATCGATCAATACTTAATTCAGCTCCGTTTTAGTTTTAAATATGTAAGATCAGCTGAGATAAATTCCACATAGATAAAGACTGAGAGAATAAGACAAACGCAAGGATGTACCCCAAAGTATAGGCGCTCATTCCACTCAGGTTGCTACTTGCTTCTGAAGCTGTGTCCTCGTCAAGATCAACTACAGACCGATCCTCGGACTTGAGCTTTGCTGCAAGCAATAATCGTCTCTGCCGAACAGCTAAATAGCGAGTCAAATATTTTCCTACCTTTTCTATCGATTCTTTGAATTCACTTACTAGACCACTAGCACACTCCAGAGCAGAACTCTTCACCACTGAGATTATACCTTCTGCTGTATGCAAAAATGCAACCCTTAACGCCTCTTCCCATTCCCTCGAATTGATAAGCAAACTAATTCCACCGCTTATATCTCTGCAATACTCAAGAGCTATTTTTGCTGCTTCCGCTGGTTTCCCAAGAGCGTTGACCTCTTCACAGAGTTCGTATGCAAGTTTCAAGATCTCATCTTTACCTAATTTCATTAGCGCCCCCACTCTGAGTACCCCACTCCAATCACCACATTCACGATATGCCTTTGAAGCCTTTTCCAGTTTACAGCAACATAGGTACGTAGTAGCAGCATCTTCAAAACGTTTTTCATCAATGAGATGATCTGCCCAAGCCTCTAGAACAGCTTGTTTCTTTTCAGGATCAGTAATTAGCCGGAGGCCTAGCGGGAAAAGTTGAGGGTTTTTCTTTATTAAGTTCATGCAATCAGGAAAGTAGCCATCTCCTGCTGATACAATGTTCCTAAGAGCACTATCAAAACGTTTCAATTTGATGTCAATGTTGTAATGCATCAGTGATACGGGCATTTTTTCCAGCTCCTGAAGATAAGGTAGAAATTCTTTTGGATCACGTTGGGAATTGAGTGCCACAATAGCTGCAAGGTTCAGATCATAAAGACCTAAGGCAGCTTCAAAGACAGCCTCAGAATCTAATAACCACAGAAGATGTTTCAAGGCTTCTTCTGCAGATGGACACGACTTTTTCCTTGTATCATCAGAAGAGTTTAGCAACTCCATTTCACGAACAGATTTTATCCTCAAAAGCG
Organism: Crucihimalaya himalaica; assembly: GCA_004349715.1. NCBI lineage: Eukaryota > Viridiplantae > Streptophyta > Magnoliopsida > Brassicales > Brassicaceae > Crucihimalaya > Crucihimalaya himalaica. The sequence goes on from SMJT01000009.1 coordinate 248,144, forward strand.
ATTCTTCAATTGCTGGTGGATCACTTCGGGCAAGAGTGGTCAGAATACAAAGTTCCCTTGACGGACTCTCTGGTATATGTCCTTCAAGGGCCTTCCTAATTGCTTGTAGAACTGATGATACTTTGTTACTGCAATTATCTTTCACTTGAATAACCTTGTCTCCCTTTTTGGAAAAGGAAAATTTTTTGTACAGTGTTTCCGTAACATCTTCATTCTTCATGGCACAAACAAATTCTGTAACATGGTTCAAATTGTTTACTTGTTCAACAAATTCTACAGCTGATTGTAGAAATGCCTGCCACCCATATAGATCCACGATAACATTAAAGTCGATTCTGTGACGCCTTACCAAGTTCAATGCATCTTTGAACCGTTGTTGAGCTAAAGCATTCGTAATGGAAGAGAGGACCAGCTTTCTGGGATATATGCATTCAAGATTCCCCCGCATAGTTTGTAATACTACAGCAGCTTCATCTCCATTGAGGACTCCTATTACTTTTGCACCTCTTTCCCAAATATTAACATAGTTCATATTTTCCTCGTCTCGCCTTCTACCATCAATAACAAAGTACACGTTTCCAAGTGCCAGATCTCCCTGCAGTACATCCTTGGTATCGACAATAAAGAGAAAATCCTGTTTGGTCAAAATAATCAGATGGGTAACCACTTCATTGGCCAACTCTGAATAAAATGAGAAACTGCTACAGTTATTACAAAGGCTCTTCCCGTTGATGTACAGTCTACCCATATCATCAAGCCCACATATCAAGGGTTTATGCACCCCACCAGCATCAACCTGCGCCACCCTCACCCAAGGACATGTTGACTGAAAACATATACTATCATCACTAATACGAGTTTCCATAACTCCTGACCTCGATGCATATCCAAGCACTTTCCCACCCTCAAACTCCACAAAGGCTGAATCACGCTTACTAGGATTCCAGGCAAGAGCCATGACCGGTGATTCGAGAAGAGTCTGGAAAGTAACGCTAGCCTTAAAGCCAGAGCAAGACACTTGATCAGGAACATGATCCTCATAACAGACTACTTCAACTTCTTGTAAATAAGAACCATGAAGCTCTGTCTCATATGCTCCCGAAGAGAGACACTTGTTGTGGCTAGAACCATAAGCAGAGACACACAGAAGTGAGTGGACATCCAACCATAGAAGATGCACAAAAGAGCCCAGTGCTGTTTTACAGTCTGAAATTTCCACATTGAAGACTTTGCCTTCGAAATCTTCCCAAGTATTAGGTGCAGGAAACTCAACAAAAGACAGGTTTCCATCTGACAAGAACACAGCCAGACAATTCTTAGAATTCCTTGAGTAATATGCTATATCTCTGACAGCAGAAGAAAAACTAAGGCTGAACAAATACATAGGAGGTGGCATCAAGGACAAAGATAGTGGTGTCACCAGTATCTTGGAGTTATCTATGACAAAGGCTGTTGAGTCCTCCATGACCGCTGTTATCCACATAAAGTTGCGAACAGTCACCTGCCCTGACAGAGTCCAACATATTAACTGCAGTGGCTTTGTTGGATCCCACATGAACGTTACCCCAGCTTCCCTTGGATACCTAATCTCCTGTTTCAGGTACCAGTGGTTGTTGCTAAAGAACCACACCCTAATGGCATCATATGTTTTGCATCTAACAACCCCTGCAAGAAGATCTGATGCAGAATTCCATTTCAGAGTTTCACATGATACCGTAGCATCTCCTGGTTCACCAATTCTAAACGAGCTCCTCTCAAGTCCATTCCTCTCGAAGAAAGCAATTGATGGACTGCCTTCATCTGACTTCCATTTATAAACAGCTGCGATTTTTGCCCCACTCGGCATCCATTCAAGAATCCCCTGCATGAAATCCTTTGTTTCTGAAGAAGACTGCAAAGCACCGGAATCACTTTCCCATATCTTAATCTTCTTAGAGATACAACCGGATTCATAAACCTCACCCATAGTCGCAAAATATTTTCCATCACCTCTCCAGGAAATAGAAATACCCCCAAAATTTACAGACAAATCATCTGCTTCACCTAAAACAGTATTCAATTCACATGGTTAGCAAATGGACAGAAGGTGCCAAAGATAATTTTCAACTAAAACCATAACTTTAACCCTTATGCAGTCAATTTGACAAGAAGGTAAAAGATCCTTACGTACGTAACCACCTTCAGGATCCTCTCCAAGCGCCTTCTCATACATCAAAACCCAATCATAAGTCATTACAAGTAACTGCCCAAGCCCAGTAATCAATCCAAGTAGATCTCCAGTCGGACTAGGCGAGATACACCTGACACCTCCTTCTATATTTCCGACTAGCTCAGTCACATCGCTATCCACATTATGAACCAGCAGAAGCCCATGAGAAGTCCCAATTAATAGAGACTCCTTCTCAGCGAGATAATCGAAGGCCGTGATAAAATCCCCGTGCTCCATATCGATACTGCAGACCTCCACAGGCAAAGCGTTTTTTGCTCCAGCTCTTTCATTCTGCCACATTATGACTAAAGAAATCAATACTAGAGAAAGAAAAAAACACCATAACATAGGATAAAGACTTTCGATTTAAACAGACCCTACTCCCTAAGTTCACTTGAAAGTTCATCCACAAGAAACATGAATCAAAAAAAGGAAATTAAAAAACCCATCTTTAGAACAAATTTCCCAACTTTTTTTTTTCTCACTCACTTCCTTATCAACAAAAACAGGATAACCCAAAGAGGAAACGAATTTCACAGGCTTACTTGAAAGGAAGAGAGCTGAAGGGTGTAAACGAAATTAGCAGAAGACGCGAAAAATAAGCGACTTTGATCGATGTCATAGGCTGCGAACTGTACAACTGCTTCGGTTGAATGCAATTGGATGTTCTGAGCAACCTCGGAGAAAAGCTTCAGGTTTTTCATTTCGGAGATAAGTACGAGTTGCTACAAACTTAAACGAACTCTGGAGCTACAGATCCAGAAAGCAGATTTAAACCCCAGAAAAAAAAAAAAAAAAAGCACTCATATATTAGGGTTTAACTCAACAAGATAAAAACACAAGCTAATACGTCTTCTTCTCCTCTGTTTCCATTGTTTGCAATAAAATTGAAAACTGACCCGGTTTATTTTGGTTTACCCCGGTTAACTGTGTAAGAGAAAGAAAAAAATATAACTCTGATAAAATATGAAATTAAAAATATTATCCGGCCATTTTTGTACTTGAGAGATCATTAGCTAATAATGCTCTCAGCCTTTTTCCTTGCTAGTGACGAAGAGTATCAGCATGAGCTTCATCAAATTGGTTTTGTTGGTTTTGTTGATTCTTTCTCTTCACTCTCAATCTTTGTCAAAACAACATCCTACTATCGAGAGTCTGCTTGACCGTTTAGATTCTCTACGACCAACTCGGTCTGTACAAGAATCAGCAGCTAAGGGTTTATTGCAGAGACTGCTTCCCACCCATTTTCACAGCTTTGATTTCAGCATTATCTCAAAGGTTCTTCCTTTTTTCCTTTAACCCTATTATGCTATTGCTAGTGTTGAGTTTACAGTAGTGATTTTTTTTTTTTGTTTCAATAGGATGTTTGTGGTGGCAGTAGCTGCTTTCTAATTGAAAACTATGATGGCCCGAGACGAATTGAACCTGAAATTATGTAAGTATATTTCTTGATGAGGGATCAAACTTTTACTTGAGATTCTTCTCTTCCAATTTTTTTCATTTCTAACTTGTATTTCAGGATTAAAGGCACGAGTGGAGTTGAGATTGCTTCTGGGCTCCATTGGTATTTGAAGTATAAATGTAATGCTCACGTTTCTTGGGACAAGACCGGTGGCATTCAGATTGCCTCTGTTCCACAGCCTGGACGTCTGCCTCTTCTAGATTCTAAACGCATCTTGATTCGGCGTCCTGTCCCTTGGAACTATTACCAAAATGTTGTTACATCTAGCTGTAAGACATATACACTTCTTGGAATCAATATTCTCTTCATGTATCGATGGTTTAATAATGAATCATTCACATCACATTCCTGCTCCTGCTTCTGCTTTCTTGTTTCCAGATTCATATGTTTGATGGGGATGGGAGAGATGGCAGAGAGAGATTGACTGGATGGCATTGCAAGGAATTAACTTGCCTCTAGCATTCACTGGGCAAGAAGCTATTTGGCAAAAAGTTTTCAAGGTAAAAATTGGATTCTTATTCTTGTCAGATTGCACGAGTGAAAAATCTGTGATAGTCATTATTCGCTCTGACTTGATTGGCTATTGCATTCTTTTGAATTCGTTATTACGGTATAAGTTTATAAATAGTTAAATACTAACCAAGTTCTATATTAATTTTATTTAGCGGTTCAATATCAGCAGAGAAGATCTTGATGATTATTTTGGTGGACCGGCGTTTCTTGCTTGGGCTCGCATGGGAAATCTTCACGCGTATATAACCACATCTCTTATATTTTCAGGCTCCTATCTCCAGTGCTCCTTCTGAGCTAGATTTATCTTTCATTCTTGGAACTCACATAATCCATATCTCTCACTACATCATCTACAATTCTACATCACAGGTGGGGTGGTCCATTATCGAAAAACTGGCTACGTGACCAGTTGCTTTTGCAGAAGCAGATACTTTCTCAGATGCTGAAGCTTGGCATGACTCCAGGTCCAAGGAACACCACTTTCTTCTCTTCTCATATACTTGATATATTGTTCTCAGAGCATCTTAATTTCTTTTGTTTCCTCCTTTCCTAGTGCTTCCCTCATTCTCAGGCAATGTTCCATCAGCTTTGAGAAAGATATATCCCGGGGCAAATATAACTAGACTTGATAACTGGTATGTTTTCCTTCCATAAATCATGCCCCTAACCTTTTAATCCAATTGATACCTTTTTGAGCGGGGTGATGAGAAAATATATCTGAGAAAGTGCTAGTTTTCTACTGTTTCGTCTAGATGTCTACTTTTTTTGTCTTCGCATATATAATTCTTTGTGTTTCGTTTCTCTTCAGGAACACGGTGGATGGTGATTCTCGCTGGTGCTGCACTTACCTTCTGAATCCTTCTGATCCTCTCTTTATTGACATTGGAGAAGCTTTTATCAAACAACAAATTGAAGGTACCCTGCAGAGATTTCTGTTTTCACAATCTTGGAAAATTATGTAATCAATTGAAAGCCATTTTCTCAAGTTAGATTCATATAATAAAGATCGCACCTGATCACAGTCTTTTTGATATAATTAGACTATATATATGTCTTTAATCGTACCTTGTTACTGTCTCAGAATATGGAGAGATTACAAACATTTATAACTGGTAATTATCTTCAATTTGCTCCTAAGAGGTAAATCATTTGTTGCAACTTTTTCTAGTTATTTTGGACCCAGGTGAGTATTGGTCAATAAGGTCTTCCCCAAAGATGCATGATTCAAGAAAAACCCAACTCTCTTTGTATGGAATAATGATGATACTATTCTTACTTGCTTTAATGCAGTGATACATTCAATGAGAACACTCCTCCCACAAGTGAACCTGAATATATATCTTCACTAGGAGCTGCAGTGTACAAAGCTATGACAAAAGGAAACCAGAACGCTGTATGGTTAATGCAAGTATGCCTTCTTTTCCATTTTGTTCTCAGTGGCATACGTACTTTAGAGATGCTATATAGAAAACTGTAAACACACAGTTTTAATACTGAAGATAGCAATCTAGAATGACGGGGCTGGGAGTTCTCCATTTCTGAATGCTTTCTTACTTGAGACCCACCTTTGTGCAGGGTTGGCTTTTTAGTTCTGACTCAAAATTTTGGAAGCCGCCTCAGATGAAAGTAAATATCCAATTTGGTGTATATGATGAATGCTGATGGATTCAATATCACAGCCTCGCTTGCTTTCTGCAGGCGATCTTACATTCAGTTCCCTTTGGCAAAATGATAGTTCTTGATCTATATGCTGAAGTTAAACCAATATGGAACACGTCCACCCAATTTTATGGAATTCCTTATATCTGGTATACTGTTGTCTCGGTTTCCTTCGTATACCTGAGTCAGAGTTGTATTTTATGTGTTTTTATCAAAACCGGATGAATACCAGGTGCATGCTTCACAATTTTGGAGGCAACATTGAAATGTATGGTGCTCTTGATTCAATTTCTTCAGGACCAGTTGATGCTCGTGTGAGCAAAAATTCAACCATGGTATTTTCCATGACTACATTCACAATATGTTTCACATTTTTAGTCTTATGTATACTTTGGTGAGGTTTTTTTCTCCGCTTAGAAATGAAATTCTTTATTTTTGATTCACATAGGTCGGTGTAGGAATGTGCATGGAAGGAATAGAGCAAAACCCTGTGGTTTACGAGCTAACTTCTGAAATGGCATTTCGAGATGAGAAAGTTGATGTACAGGTAGCATACATAGTATACACTCTTCACGCGACACTTGAAAGTGTTTGCACTTTTCACAATCTGTTTCATACATTCTTAATATTTGTGTTTATAGAAATGGTTGAAGAGCTATGCACGAAGAAGATACATGAAAGAAAATCATCAAATCGAGGCCGCTTGGGAAATTCTCTATCACACTGTCTACAATTGCACTGATGGAATTGCGGTACGTTTTGTTTCGGTCAATACTGCATCATCTCCTTAGTTATGCTCTATAATTCATAAGAAGCTTGCTTAGAAAATTCTCTGTTTTAGGATCATAACACAGATTTCATAGTCAAGCTTCCGGACTGGGATCCATCTAGTTCCATACAAGACGAATCGAAACAAACAGTATCATATATGATTTCCACCCCATATAAAACAAAAAGAAGATTCTTGTTTCAAGATAAGAGCTCTGGTTTTCCTAAGGCTCATTTATGGTATTCTACAAAAGAGGTGATCAAAGCTGTCAAACTTTTCCTGGAAGCTGGGGATGATCTGTCCAGGAGCTTAACATATAGGTCCTTGGTAGATGCAAGCAGAAAATTGAGTATCGAGTTATCTACCATATTAATGGTTACAGATTCCTATGGGTTTTGCTTTCAGGTATGACATGGTTGATTTGACACGTCAAGTTTTATCGAAGCTAGCAAACCAGGTGTATATAGAAGCAGTGACCGCTTTTGTAAATAAAGATGTTGGAAGCTTAAGACGATTGAGTGAGAAGTTTCTTGAGATTATAAAGGACATGGACGTTTTGCTTGCTTCGGATGATAATTTCCTTCTGGGAACATGGCTTGAGAGTGCAAAGAAGCTAGCCAGAAATGGTGATGAAAGGAAACAGGTGTAACATCAATTTTGTTCTTCGTGCTGGTAGAAGAAGTATATTACTTGCTTATACCTGATTTTTTGTGTGGACAGTATGAGTGGAACGCGAGAACGCAAGTGACGATGTGGTATGACTCCAAAGATTCGAACCAGAGCAAGCTTCATGATTATGGTAAGAATTTTAACTTACAAAGATTTTCAGTAAACAGGGCTTTGAAAAAAAACTTTCTAATTTGTGATCATCATCATTATCAGCAAACAAGTTCTGGAGTGGGTTACTTGAAGACTACTACCTACCCCGAGCGACGTTGTATTTCGATGAAATGCTGAAAAGTTTACGAGATAAGAAGGAATTTAAGGTGGAGAAATGGGGAAGAGAATGGATAACAATGTCACACAAATGGCAACAAAGTTCATCAGAGATTTATCCAGTTAAGGCAAAAGGAGATGCATTAGCTATTTCAAGGCATCTATTGTGTAAATACTTCCCATGAGTTTGCTCAAGAGTAGCTCAAAAGAATGAAATTTAATAAATAAGGAGCTGGGTTTCTAACTTCTGCCTGAAATAAAATTGACATTTGTGTAGATTTGAGAGTTAGGAGTCTGTTGTGTTAGCGTTAGAGACTCGGTGAAGACGAGTAAAGGTTGTAACAACAAACTCTGCTTCATCTCTTCCAACAAAGACTTACTTGTCTCCATACCTGCAAGGTATCCTCCATGTACATACCCACTGAACTTTTCACTTGTGTGTTCTCCTGTGAAGAATATCCGTCCAACTGGGGCCTGAAAAAACAAAACTTGTCTTATATCATGAGAGACGTGTGTGTGTGTGTGTGTTAATAAAAACAAAAAGTGTGTTACCTTGATATTTTGCAGAAGCTTGTTATCAGATATCATAGGGTAATTACTGTAGCTACCGCGTTGAAACCGGTTGTTCCACCATCTGGGGACAAGAATATCGGTTGCGTAGGGAATGGTGGATCCAAACATGTCCCTGAGAACACTCATTGCCTCTTTCAGCGTCTCCTGGTCTGATTGAGCTTCCACGCGCTTTGACTGTTCGTTAGTCAACGTCACCACCAGAATATTAGAACCCGGGTACGCATTTTCCAGGTGCTGATAACAAAGCAGCAATTAGATACACATATAAGTTGTATGTAGTAATAATAAAAGCTAATGCTGTATGCATACACATTTTAATATTATTGTGTGAATTCTACTCTTGACCACATGGACCATGCCGCTGGTTAGACACTCAAGATAATTAAAAGCAATGATAATATTAAATCAAAGGGACCCCAGGTGTTTAATTTTGAAGATTAGAGAGTGCATGTGCCACGTTTCGCCCGTAAGTGGAACGACCAAAAAGATGCATCGAGATTAACGAACAACTATTTCATAATTACTATTAAGGAATTCAACCTGCCAAAAGGTGAAGTAGCCGCGTTGTTCGTGCGCATAGATGAAAAACTCTTGACCAGGACCACATGGCCAGAAACAAAGAGGGAATTTGAGGAAGATCTTGGTGTACACCATCACGTCACATTTTTGTATAGCTTCTGTTTTCCATCTCTGGAAAAAAAAAGAATAATTTTGGACACTAAGATCACAAGTATATAATTTGAATAGGTAACTTAAAACTGCAACTTTGCTACTCTTGAATTCTGTGGGTCAGGTCTACCATGCATAACCAACCCACTGTATTTGGTGAATGGTTTTGATAAAATATAGTATAGCAATCCTAGTTCTCATTTAATATTACAGACACCAAATTTTTTAGACTTTCTATACCTATCGGCTAATGTAGTTTAATATTTCCTAGATTTATGCACATTGAATGATTAAAAATCTCCTCCTTGTATCTTTGAAATATTAAATAAGCATAAAAGATAAGACCAATGAGTAGTTAATCATAAATTATGATTATAAGATAAGAAAGGAGAAAGTAAACTAACGGGTAAAGGGGGCTGGAAGGAGATAAGATTGGATTGGAGAACACCTATACTCGCAGACACGATCACATAATTAGCTTCGTATACGGAACCATCCTCCGTCTTCACCACTACCCCATTCCTAGACTGTTGTACCTCCCTAACCACCTGCATGCCATTAATTCCCACAGCTTCATTACACTATAGCTCCAATATAGACTACTAATATAACACACAGCTTTCAAAGTTAAGCCAGCTGGTTTATGAGAGGCAATAAATAAAACAGGCTCGCTCATGCACAGACCCCACAATAATGCTTCCTAAAAAAAAATCAACTTAAGACCATCAATTGAAAACTGTTAGTATACTAGAAGCCAAAGGCTGAGAGAACCATAGCAGAACAAAAAAGAAGACAAATGCAAATCAAATCAACCGAAAAATAGAGTAACAACAACTAAAAAGCAAAAGTACCTTTCCTACAGAAAACGTCAAAATATACTCTTTTAACTCAACCTAATGACCAATATGATCAACAATCTAATTAGGCAAATGATTTTGTTCACAGTGCTTAATCTGAATTAACCTGGTTTAATTTGAGGCGGTTGTCCAAGATGTTTCCATGTGAGGTAAAGAGAAATTCATCGGCCATTTTATACAGTAAACATTCATAACCTCTTTCATCAGCAACCAAGAACTCTCTTTCACCAAAGTCGACATAAGTTGATATTGGCTCAACCTCTGAACACCGTAGTAATACATACAGAATCAATTAATCCGCAATAATAGTAAATTATATGGTGAAATCATGTGTTTTCTCAAGAGCTAACTAGCTCACCTGCCATCTCGAAGTCATGCAGGATAAAGTCAATGGCGAGTTCTATTGGCGTCTTCGGTGACCTAAACACACCAAACCAACAACACATTAATCATCAGAATCAAGACAAATTTTTAAAAACACAAAACAGAGAGGACCAATTAAGACGCACCAAGGAGCTTCTTCAGCTACTTGACCGGCACATTGAACTTCAAGACTCTTTAGCTTCGAAATCGCCGAGTCAACAGCTTTCTTATACGAATCAGCAGCGATTACTGTCGGGAAGATTTTACCACTGCAAATTCAATCAACGGAATAAGATTAAAGATTGTTTGAGGAGTGAGTTAAATGATAAGCGTAGGATCAATTAGACCTTCGATCGTAGATGTTAAAACGAGCATTGGTGTAATCGGAAAAGCAAGTACGGAGGTTAAAACGTGAGGCTAGCTCCCAAACAGGATTAGACTCTTTACCACCGACACCGGCAATCCAACCGGCGCCAAGCTCAACCGGCACGTCACCGAAATTTTGCTTTTGTATTCTCCCACCGATCCGATCCGTCGCCTCCAGCACCAACACGTCATCGACTCCGTTCTCGACGAGCACCTTCGCCGCCGATATTCCTAATTTACATTATTAAATATATAAAAAAATTCCCGTTAGTTATCATCAAGCCACGATAGTTACAACTTACAACACAAGTCAGTATAGTTGATTCGAACCGGAGATTCCGGCCCCGATGATGATGACGGAGGCGGTCGACATATATATATATATATATATGGTTGATAGTTTGTTGGGCGAGAGGAGAGGAGAGGTTGTTACGATTTCGTTTCGTTTGGTTTATATTTATAGAGAGAGTGAGAGTGAGAGAGAGAGAGAGAGGATTGACTACTAATTCCTTCTTCTCGAACCACAACAGTCAACACTATGGAACGCGTGTCTTAAACGCGCTTACGTACACGGTTATATCTTAAAAGGTTATTATTATATGGCATGATTGGCATATTAAAAAGGTTTCTTTTCAAGTGTATCTTAATCTTATCAAGGCCAGGCCTGAATTTTTTAGCCTCAACCAAATAAACAAAAATGGCCCACTAATTGGTGAGCCTCACTTGTTAAGTCCCAAAACCAGTTATGTACCCACTTATATACTTCTCATATAGAGGAAGAAATTGTGATTCGAAATTGAAACACTACTCTCAGAAGTTTATCATTATGCACTTTCTAATTACAGTATCAAGTTTTTCTTTTCGCTCTTGGTTTGAATTATGGAACGACTTGAAAAGAAGTTCGTTTCATGACTAAAGATTTCATATTTCCTGTCTCAATAGAGAGGATACCATACCAATTTCTATAATTAGATCCATAAGGGTGGCTCGACGATGCTCTAAAAGATTCCAAAGTCCAAATCCAAATCGTGGCAGTGGTCCAACTTTTGAATCATGACAGAAAACGACAAAAGGAGTTTCTAAGATCTAAGGAGAGAAAAATATTCCAAAATATCTTGCGCATGTGCACATGATGCAAGTGCACGTGAGTGCGTGACATAGTTTACCAACATCCAAAGAAGTACAATTTATAAATAAAGGAGATGATGCAACAAGGTTTTCTAAAGAGACACCAAAAACACTGCAACAAATTGAGATGAACAGAGAAAATAACAAACCAAATTCAGAAATTTGTCACTTCACTCCACCTACGATGTCCATCCGCTCACACTGGCTTCCGGGCCAAGAAGAAATACATTGGCGTGAAAATCTCTCTCCTGTTAAACATTAATAATCCAAGAAGAAGCTAAGAATTTATAATTTCAATCTTAGAAATAAATATAAGTTGCGTTTCTCTCACCTTCCACCGTCCACTAATCCTTCCGCGGCCTGCTCCAGGAAATTTGAGACCCTTTGGCTTCCTTGAGGTGCGAGTCTCATGTATTCAAGGACCTTGACCTACCCATAAATAACGGTAACAAGTTCAGATAAACGACAACTAATAGTTGATGAGATTTGGCATATGAGTCAGAGCAAGTTTTTTACCAGGTTTTTGGTTATGAATCGTCCAACAGCTGTTAAGCGGAAGCTACTAAGTGAGAAGTGATTTTTGTCCAGAGGTAAGTACCATGGGACCGGCGAGTCCTTGGCCAGATCCTTTTCCCATATTACCTTTATCCAACGCAGATGATAATAGTACTTAGATGTTGATGAATTTGGAAACGGAGAGGATCTGTAATCAGATACTTACCTCAAAACCGGCCTGCTTCAGAGCTTCGAGGCATTTTGTAGTCAGCCTAATGTCAGGAAGACCATCTCCAATCTCTACCTCTGCCTGCATAGTGGAGTCTTTGTTTGTATTCATGTAGATAATAGATGCACAGATATTATAAATAGTTGCGAGGAACACAGTAAACCTTTATTTTCTGATGTTCCGCATTATCAGGGTCAAATGCATCAGTCATGCACCACTCATAGGCAGCAAAACATTGACCGGGCTTCAGCACTCTGTAGATCTCTTTGTAGCATCCATACTGTAATTGAGATCATAATGATGAATCGTAATGTATATAATATGCAGGTAAACAACAGAAATAGCTGTTTAGAATTTCACATACTGCATCAGGAGCGTGGCAGGTTGCTTCGATCGCATAAACTGCATCAAAACTGTTTTCAGGGAATGGCATCTTCATGAAGTCAGCCTGCAAGATTAACAAATGACAACCTTCATCAACCTTCATCAAGTTGCCCCTTGCAAAGTGTTTTCTTATCAACACCATTATACAAGAACTATAATTTCAACTGACCTTGACAAAGTTACATGTCTTGTCGACACCTGCAAGTCGGTTTAGTTCCTGTAAAGAAAAGGATGCCAATATGAATCGTAAAAGATAGCAAGGAGGAAGACAAGAAATCATAACAGGAAATGCATCATCTTTCACAATTAACAGATACGTTACCTTGCCTCTGGTAATCTGGTATTCGTTATTGTTGATCCCGGTAACAGATGAATTGCTGCGGCAGAGCAAACACAAACACACTTAATAGTTGAATTACGTTCCTAACCATAAAAATCTATTGCAAAACTGATGTAAGGTGTAAAGAGTGTATGGGTTTGGTATGTGAAGTAATTTTACCTGAATCGTGCAATTTCTCTCAGCGGTCCACCAATTCCACATCCCACATCCAGTACCTACTCAGAAACATAAAGAAATGAGCATATGATGGCGAAGGGTCCATTTTGCGGCGCTCAGTTAAGGTAATCAGACCTTTTGTCCAGGTTTTATGCCAAGCTGAAGAGCAAGAAAGTGCTCATGACGTTTAATACTCTCTCGAAGAGATTCTCCATTCCATCTACAAACCCACAACGCATGCTAATCAATATATACAAATAGAATATCAAACAGACTTGTAGAGAACTGGAAAGTCAAGAATTACCTTTGAGCAAAATGGAAGGATTCTCCCCATCCATACTCATAAAAGCTAGTAGCAAGGTCATAGTACTTATTAACCTGAAAAAAACATATATATTAGGAATATTCATTCCAACATGCAATGATTTGGTAATAATGAGCTCATTCAAAGGTGAGAAATGCATATTTGCTTTTAATTGTATTCGTCTCACATGAGAGACCTAATTATAAATAAAGATTATGGATTTACCATGTCAGTGTAATTAGCTTTTCTCTCTTCCTCGTTTCCTCCATGGAATACATGATATTGCTCATACCTGAATCAATAGAAATTAATAAGGTGAACCAAAAGATGCATCATCTTAGAGTGATCATTTCAAAGGTGACAATTTCTATTAAAATAAAAAAAAAAAAAATTTGAACTTCGAAGAAGCTTGGCGTAAATAAATCACTTTGTTTTATATAGATGTAGTAGTCAATGACAATAAGATAAGCCTCGAGAACGTGACAGTAGTGAAATACACGTCAAAAAGATCTTTATAGAGCAAAAAGAAAAAGATACTTGGGACCATATCCCATCACCATCAGTCATCTTATGACAAACAAACAAAAAAACAGAGGCGAAATCCAATGGCATCACGGATTCGTGAAACTGGACAAGAATGGAGAACAGCCGTATACGTTAATTCAAAAAAAAAAATTAGAAGATACTACACATAACATCCAACGTTGTAGATCATAATACATGAGTAGAAAAATGCGAATTGTAAGTGAATCGGAGAAGGAAATTTAAGGAAAACAAAATGTGGGAGGGGAATTTACTTTTCGACGGCGGTGAGAACATCGGATTTATCGATCTTGCCACCAAGATTCGAAGCGAGATCCATAGCAACAGACTTGGATATTTTGCAAACAACGGACGAGATCTGCAAAAGCGAGATGGAATCAGAATATGGATCAAGGAGACAAGAAGAATCTGAATCGAAAACACATTGCAAGGACACTTACAAGGAGAGAGAGAGATGATGAATGAATGAATGAATATGAGTGGTGTGGGGAAGTGCTTAGAGGCACCTGACTGGATTAAGTTATAAATAGAGAGAGAAAGAGAGAGAGTGGGAGAGAGGTCACAAGTCACAAGCACAAGCCGTCAATCCCAGCGTGGCACAGAGACAGAGTGTACCGTGAAAATTTACCATAATATCCTCTAAGTTGCAAAATTAAATTTTCATATAACCCTATCTACTAGTATATTATTATTCTCCACTAACTCATATCCTAATTTATTCTTAAAACCTTATATTAAATCTCACCAACCAAGAACCGACGTTATATTCGAGTGGTTTTATATTTTTAAACGGGTCTAGATCACGGATTGAATCTACCAACTACGTAGTACAAATTTTCAATGTAAATAAAATTCAAATTCTAACTATTGATACGTTCATCGGTATTTCTGTAACATTTTGTTATTTTTTAATCAACAATTAGCATTATGGAATATCAGGAACAAACATTGGAGTTAAGAGTTAAGACGAAGTATTAGCTCGTCGTCTATAATTTATGAATTGACCGTTTTGATTAAAAATGATATTGAAAAACCAACTTCCTATATACACCACATATTTCTCTCCCCGCCTAATCCTCCGCAGACCAACTCACTGTTTATCTATGGCTCTCTCCTCGTTAATCTCAGCCACTCCGATCTCCGTTTCCGTGCCGAGATATCTCTTATTACCCACGCGCCGCCGTTTCCACTTGCCGTTCGCAACTCTTGGCTCATCGTCGTCTCCAGAGTCATCGGCATCAACCCCTACCTCGATCCCCGTCAACGGGACCACGTTGCCCAGTTCTTACGGAACAACTCCCAAGGACAACAGCCCATTTGCTCAGTTCTTTCGTTCCACCGAATCTAACGTTGAGAGGGTAAAATCAGTCAAACCTTGCTCTCTTTCTTCTTTGATATTTGATTTTAGAGACTTTTTGACTGTTTCTGTGGATGGAGCAGATTATATTTGATTTCCGGTTCTTGGCGCTTTTGGCAGTAGGAGGTTCGTTGGCTGGGTCACTACTCTGCTTCCTCAATGTAAATATCTTTGTAGTTTAGTTTAGTCTGACATGTTATTACTACACGTACACCATTGTAGTACTAATGTAATGAATCGCTATATAGGGTTGTGTCTACATCGTGGAGGCATATAAAGTCTACTGGACTAATTGTGCCAAAGGCATCCACACAGGCCAAATGGTTTTACGCTTGGTCGAAGCTATTGGTAATATATGATATAAGCAGGTCTGTTTCGCTACATATAACACTCATATACACTTTTCTGAAATTTTATTGCAGATGTTTATCTGGCTGGGACAGTTATGTTAATATTTAGTATGGGCTTGTATGGACTCTTCATCAGTCACTCGCCTCATGATGTTCCTCCGGAATCCGATCGTGCCCTTAAAGCCTCTTCTCTCTTTGGAATGTTTGCCATGAAAGAGAGACCAAAATGGATGAAGATCAGCTCACTGGATGAGCTGAAAACCAAAGTTGGACATGTTATTGTTATGATTCTTCTTGTGAAGATGTTCGAGAGAAGCAAGATGGTTACCATCGCCACGGGTCTCGATTTGCTCAGTTATTCCGTTTGCATCTTCTTGTCCTCTGCTTCGCTCTATATTCTCCATAATCTCCATAAAGGAGAGCAGTAAAACCTTTTGTAGTTCGTATAATATTCTCCATTTGTACAGTATGACCCAATTCCAATATGTCTTTTACTTGTAAATGTTATATATTAATGATCTTGAACAATCAATTTGCTTCATTCACTAGAGGAATAGTATAGTTTCAAATCATTCACATTATGTACATTTCGTAGCTTCTTCAAAGCAATGCCATTGATTTGCCTCACCCTCTCTCTTGAAAGCTTCAACGACTTACCTATCTCTTCAAACGACATAGGAGTCTCTCCGTTGAGCCCAAAGTAGAGACCCAATACTCGAGATTCTCTCGCGGTAAGACTTCCCAAAAGCTGCTCAATCTCATGCTTCATGTGTTCTCTTTTCACCATCTCCTCTGGCTTTGTTTCATCCGGTCCCCGTACAATCTCCTGAACATGAGACATCAGTCCAAAGTCTCTCTCTACTTTGCATTTTCATGGAAAATTTGAAGTACCTGCAAAGTCATGCGGCCATTTTGAGACGCGACTCTGTCCAATGAAACAGGGGATCTGCTCCGCTCCACAGCAAGTCTAACCGCTGATACATGGAGGTTGAGGTGCTCCGCAATCTCTTCACAGCTCGGTTGCCGTCTTAGTTTTCTAGTCAACACATTACTAGCTTCTGCAACTTTTGCCGTCAATTCCCACATGCTTCCCTACACACAACATGCTAAAACGATGTATTTACTAATTGCTTCACTTATAGAACAAAAAGGAACAGTTTGAGTTTATTTTTCTATGTAGCACTATAAGATGACTTAATATATTTGATGCATATATTTTATCATCTAAATATGGAGCAAGTATATAATCTATCTCTTAAACCAATCAAAATGTGAGAATTGGGGGCTCACCGGCAATTTAACAAGTCTAGACTTGTGGGCAATAGCCCTAAGGATGGCCTGCTTGATCCACCAGTAGACATAAGTTGATAGTTTGTAACCTCGGTCAGGATCAAATCTCTCAGCTCCTCGAAGGAGCCCTATGCTTCCTTCCTGAATCAGGTCTTGCAGATTCAAACCTTTCCCTTGGTACCCTGTTGCAATAGAGACTACAAGCCGACGGTAACACCGTGTAATTTTTTCTCTAGCTTCTTTTCTTCTGCATAATATTTCATTTGCACTACGCTTCTTCTTCCCTTTGCCACTTGACAACAAAACTGATACCATTTCATTCTCTTGAATACTTGTTCCCAAATTTTCAAGTTTTGCTCCTTCCTGCAGAAAAGGTATAATTACCAACAAGGCTAAACAAAGTTTGAATCTTTCTATAGATGGATGGGCCATGAGAGATTTTGGAAAGAAATGATATACCTTGAGGTACAAGCAAAGCTGAACCTCCTCTAAACGACTTAAAAACCCAGATCGTGAAGCTCCAACAAAAGGAACATTAATAGTCTCTGTTTCTGCTTCGGTGCCAGCATTTTCCTCTTCTTCCACCTCAAAACGCTCGAAACCTGCTCGTCTTCTCCTCCTTCTCTTCCTCCTTTTCTCTGATTGAGTTCCCCATTTCTCAGGTTTGATCATCACGGAGCTCTCAGCCACTCTATCTACAGTGACGTCACCGCAAACCAAAGCAGTACTAAGCTTAATGGAATATGGGGATGATAAAGAAGGAGATGGGTGACATTGGTGAGTTGTTCTGAGTAAGGGAGAAATTGTTGGGACAGGAGGAGACGGACACATAGTTGCGGTGGCTGTGGTGGTTATCGTCGCCATGGATGAGCCTGCAGAGCTTCCCACACCTTAGAATTTTTCTATTTTTATCTATCTTCTTTTTGGTCCAATGGATGGAAGCAGAAGATAATTCTCTCTTGGGTTACTTATCATAGAGCCTCTGTTTGTCATATCAGTTATCCACAATTAAATTTGGGTGGAGTTGCTTTCTTTTTTATTTTTTTGACAAAATTTGGAATGCAACAATTTTGGGAACAAAAAATGATATTAACTTGTTTTTCGTTGCTGAGAAGATATTCTAAAAATATTTGGTAAGTAACATGTTGGTTTCCAATTGTTTACTAACGTCTAATTATGTGTACAAAAAGTTCCTTCATCATTTTTACCGTCGATTTTTGTTTATGGAGGAGTCTTATATAAATGTGTTGGGAAATATATGCAAACCCAAACATTCCATTGTTTTTGGACCCTTAATATATGGAAACTCATATAATAACAGGCCCAATAAAATTGGATCCTAGTTTATATTTTATTTGTCTTGGCACATGTAATATAGATGGATGAAGGGAGGAGATATTATGGACCAAGTGTCAACGTCTTGACCCCACGTGCTGGAGCGTGGAAGCAACGCGCTGTTGTGAAGCTTGTCTGTGGTGAACTGTGTGGGCAACACGCGTTGCTCTCTAAAGCCTCGTGATTTTTTTGTGGGCTCCACTAATTCCGCTGACGTGGAACTATACACACACAGTACACTGGGCTCTTGACGCACAAGGATTCAATTATGACCACCACTAACAAAACAAAAAAGATTATGTTTAATTTTATATATATGGAATTGGTAAAGCAGTATATTCGTATGAGTCTCAAAGCACTCAGGACATCAAAAATTGGACGTCATAGCTATAGATATTTGAATTTAAATCAGTGTATTACGGCCATTTCAATGGCATGTAAACGTCAACTCGACAATTTTTTAATGTTCTTTTGACCATATATTTATTAATTAAAGAAAAATTCTTTCAAATATCACTAAATAAGTTTATTTTCCAAACATATTATAATAAATTTTATTTTCTAAAAATACAATTAAAAAATTTTATTTTCAAAAATATTACAAAACTAAAAACTAAATTATAAGGGTTTGTAATTTAAATATTTGGGTTTGGGTTTAGTATTTTGGGTTTAGGATTTAGCTTTGAGGGTTTAGGGTTTATTTTTGAAGGTTTAAAGTTTGGTTTTAGTTTTGTGGTATTTTTAGAAATAAAACTTTTTGTGGTATTTTTGAAAAACAAAACTTGTTATGGTATTTTTATAAAATAAAATTATTTTAATAGTATTAATGAGAATTACCCTTAATTAAAACTCATATTTATCCAATCTAGAGTGATAAATGGTTTTAGACAATCATTTTTTTCTTTTTTTGTTTATAAATTGTGTTTCAATTCCTATTCCAAAGCGGCGAAGTTATGTTACCTTAATTTTATCCAAATATAAATTACAAAGTAACTATCTTTTTTGCTTAAATGATTTACACTTTTAATAGTTTTTTGCCTCTTGACAATAAAGTTAAATTTTCGAGTATAAAGTTAGTCTTAAAGAATCTGCTGCTTTAATTTGAGTAATGTCTTTATCCCTAACAAGACAAATTAAAATTATTGAAATAAACATTATAGTATACACACGTGAAGGGATTGGATTTGCTAAATGAGATAACCATTCCAAGTCGTAAAGATAGATCAGTCGACAACATTGTTTAGTCCTACTTTATTTGTGTCTCTCCATTTTTCAATTGTCTCTTTCTTCCTGTCTGCATTATCCCATGTGACCTCAAAAAAACATTCCTCCTACAATTAATCAGACTATATAATAATATCTAAAATTAAATTCTCAAAGCACAGATTACTTTTCAATAAACAAAATTTGAAAAATAGAATATTTTATTTGAGAGAAGTGATGATGGGTGAAAAAAAGCAAAAATGTGTGTTAGGTCCCGTGAGGGGATTATGATGACACATGAGACCACCTTTTTTGGCCTTGAGCTCCAATATATATACACACAACCCATCCAATTGTACACACACAGACTCTTCGTCTTTTTCACTCCCACACGTTCTACTACATCAATTGAGAGAGAGAGAGAGAGGAGATTCTGTGTGTGGTACTCATTGATCTTCCTTTCCTATTTGGATATATTCCGTTACGATTTCTCCATTGATTCTTTCCTTTTAATTAGGAATTGCTTTGATTTGTTCAATTTTTTTCTTTCTCTGGAACTGTTCTTAGGTTCTGAATTTTCAACCGTCGAATAGGAAAGAGGGAGAAATGGCGGAGGAGTACAAGGAGGCGTTGTTGGACAATCAGAAGTATCACGAGGGATGTCCGGGATGTAAGGTGGAGCAGATGAAGCAGCTCCGGCGAGGATATCCATACCTTGAGCTTTCTTTCGTTTGGATTATCGTTCTCTCCACTTGTAACACTTTCTTCCGCTTCCTTATTCTCAATTTTTGGTGTCGAAATTTTATGAAATGGGAAAATCATTTTTTTTTTGACTATTCGGTATTTTGAACTACTTTAGAGAGATTCCAGAAAATGATTAGCTAATCGATTTTGCTGCTAGTGTTTTGAATCGAAACTGGCTAATTGTGAGAAAGCTTTCTTGTGTTGAAAGTAATTTTTCGTTTATGCAATTTCTCATTTGTTTGCAGCTCTGCCGATTTCCTCACTCTATCCTTTCCTCTATTATATGGTGAGTTTAAGAGCTTTCATATCATGGATTCCTGGTCATCATCAGTCATCACATGCTCTTAATTGTATGCTTTTTATGTCTCCTTTGTTTTCATAGATTGAGGATTTTGGTGTTGCAAAGACGGAGAAAGATATCGGGTTTTATGCTGGATTTGTAGGTGAGAAGACATTTGCCTCACTCACTTTTTATTCTGCACTTGAATCTCCATATCTCTAATTGATTTCTTACTGCTTGGAAGCGTGCTCATTTATGCTTGGAAGAGCATTGACGTCTGTGTTCTGGGGAATTGTGGCTGATCGTTATGGAAGAAAACCGATTATACTCTTGGGAACTATCTCAATGTTAGTATCCTTGAAGATAATTTTTGATTAATGCCCCCCTTTTCGTCTTTAGATGACTGATTAGGTTGTTTGTTGCAGTGCGATTTTCAATGCTCTTTTTGGCTTGAGCGTAAACTTTTGGATGGCTATTGGCACGAGGTTTCTTCTTGGGAGTTTCAACTGTTTGCTTGGAACAATGAAGGTGACCTCTTCGTTGCCACTATTACTCTTGGTTCTTTTTTTTTGTGTGTTCTGCATATCCCATTATCATTGTGAAAATTTGCAGGCATATGCGTCAGAGATATTTCGTGATGAATATCAAGCTACAGCAATGTCAGCTGTAAGCTTCTCCATCACATGTTTTTATATATTTTAACTGTGGTGTCATGACGTTGGTAACTTCACTTATTTCAGGTTAGTACTGCTTGGGGCATTGGACTGATCATTGGCCCAGCTCTAGGGGGCTTTTTAGCACAAGTAAGTTGTTCACATCTTAGTTTTATATTTTAGTAGTTTTCCAAACCTTGCCATTCGTTATGTTCTAAATGCTTGAACCTTATATCATGTGTCCATCTCTTGTGTTCTAATTAATGCTTTTCAATGTTCTCCAAAATTAGCCGGCAGACAAATATCCAAATGTGTTCTCCCAAGAATCCATTTTTGGCAGGTGTACATTCTTACTCCGCTGTTAAGAGTTTAGTAGAATGGATATAATGGAATCTCAAGACATAATATGTGAACTGCAATGCAGATTCCGGTATGCGTTGCCTTGCTTTACGATATCAGCTTTTGCATTGGTTGTGACAGTACTTTGCTGCTTCATTCCGGTACTTTACTTTCTTCAAGAGCCTATTGATAATCTTGTCTTCATTGATGACTCTTCTTAACTAATATATTTCTCACACCTCCTTCTTTTTCTCTGAGTAGGAAACATTGCACAATCATAAGCAGGACAGCACATCACATGATGACTCATACGAAATACTTGAAGCTGCATCTCATGAATCCGCTGGTTCTACCGGGAAGGCAGGAATAAACGAAAGAAAGGCTTCTCAGTCTCTCTTGAAGAATTGGCCCCTAATGTCATCTATCATTGTGTATTGTGTTCTGTGTCTGCATGATACTGCATACTCTGAGGTAAGTAGTTGAACTATAATTTTCTGTGTACTCTCATCCGGAATGTCTCATATATGGACTCAGTCAAGAATTAGTTTTCTACTGCTGAACATTCAAATTTCATTCATTTATTTTCTTGATGATATTGAAGATCTAGAATTTGGTGTCAAGGTTAGACGCATTACCTTTTTTTTTTCTCTCTAGTGTGGTCTGTTGTATTTAGCCTAGTCTTTGCTCAGCAAATTGTTGCTGTTTGACAGTTATGGTCCCAGCTTAGCGACGTGGATTGAATATGGACTGACCAGAATGTGGAGTGCGTTTTGGAAATTTTCCTAGGGTTTAGCTGGGTCGTAATCCCTTGGGTCTAGATTTTGCACGTTGTTTACATTGAAGAAATAGACAAGTATCTTACCAGATTGAAATTGATGGATCAACATTAAGACTCCATGTTTGTGAAATTAGAGCCTTTGCCACTTCATTGGATTGTGCTCTTTATATGAACAAACAACTTCATCACTTGGAATCTGACTATGCAGATATTTGCACTCTGGGCTAACAGTCCAAGGAAATATGGAGGTCTGAGCTATTCAACAAATGATGTCGGTACAGTTCTT
This sequence comes from Crucihimalaya himalaica, assembly GCA_004349715.1. NCBI lineage: Eukaryota > Viridiplantae > Streptophyta > Magnoliopsida > Brassicales > Brassicaceae > Crucihimalaya > Crucihimalaya himalaica. The sequence goes on from SMJT01000009.1 coordinate 270,714, forward strand.
GCTATCTCAGGTATGCAGAACATCCTCGCTCTTGATGTCTTGTGTTTTAGTGATAAGAACTTGTGAATATGATGATTAGAGTCTCCTTTGATTTGAATCAGCATAAGAGTTAAGCAATCATAAATAAGCAGAATTCTTACTAATGAAATTGAGATTGTGTTATTACTCATCAACATTTCTGCTTTAGGTCTCGGCCTATTCATATTTCAGGTTTTTGTTTATCCTTTCGCTGAGAAACTGCTAGGACCTGTACTGGTCACCCGATTTGCTGGGGTCAGTTGATATTCCCTTTATTGCTTCTCTGCAGATTATATAGTGCACGTGAATACAACAAGATAGAGATCGTTCTTCTGACAAGTTCTTTCGTTTCAGGCACTGATGATACCAATACAAATGAGTTATCCATTTATAGCAAATTTGTCAGGTCTCAGTCTAAGCCTGATGTTAAATTGTGCATCAATCCTTGTAAATGTGCTAAGTGTAAGTTTAAAAGCAAATTCTAGTTCTTTTCATTCTTTCTTTGTGTGTATATATATACAGAAAATGAGGCCATGTTAATATACTTCTAGTATATATTTCCGGCTGAAATTTGTTGTCTTTGTGTATATAGGTGTCTGCCATAACCGGGTTGTTGATTCTGCAAAATAGAGCTGTGGTAAACAGACGTTCTTTTATCTTTTGTAAACGGTGGACCAATTTTCACTTGTCTTGTAACTTTATTCTTGTATGAAACAACCAAAACAACAGGATCAGAGCCAAAGAGGGGCGGCTAATGGAATTGCTATGACTGCGATGTCTCTCTTTAAGACCGTTGGACCAGCTGGCGCCGGCATCTTGTAAGTGAAAATTTTCGAATAAACCCGTAAGTAGAAATTCTAAGAAGCAGTAATGTCTCTTAACACAAATCTCTATTTGCTGGCAGATTTTCTTGGAGCGAGAGGCGACTAAACGCCGCATTTCTACCAGGTATCTCGTTGCCACCCTTTGGCCATTCTTTATGATATTCAGAATACTTATGCTTAAACACAAATAAATTGAAAACGTATGCAGGATCGCATATGGTGTTCTTCGTCCTAAATGTGATAGTTGTGGTCGGTGTAGCCCTCACCTTCAAGCCATTTCTAACAACGGCTCGACGATGAAATTCATTTGAATTGGTAAGATAGGGAATGTATGGACTCTGTTGATTTTTTTAATTCCAGATTCAAAAGAAACCGTAATAAAATTTCACTAACATTAGGATTTCAGATTCTTCTTTTTTGGTCCTTTTTGTTTTGCTTTGTCTGATTTTGCTTCCCAAAAGACTAAACATCACCGCTTGCATATTCATGGATGTCATCCTGAAGTGAACTATAAATCAGTTAACGAATCGTTTATCTAATGGGCCGCTCTGTCAAAAGAATATTCAAATACAGCTGAAGGAAACTAAATAAAAGATGAGATTGAGAGGAACTCACTTGAGCCGTTAATTTATTTAAGTAATATACAGCTGAATTATTATTATTACTTGATGGAAATAACAAATAATAATTTTGGTTATTTTTACAAATTTTCTCAAACTTATAGACTTCTAGTGCCGACCTGTTCTTGGCCTAACAGCGCTAGGACCCTTATTTGCAAAACAATTTAGTACGATTTTACTGATTAAACCAATCTTCCCTTGTCCGCCGAGGCTATGATTATATTTGTTCCTAGTCAAACTAACTGGTTTGGGTCAAATAGTTACAGCTTAAATGCTTTAGCATGATTAACTTCCAAAATTTCTAAACTGAAAATTGATAAAATTTAATTTTTGAAATGATGGAAGTATTAAAGATTTTGGATATGTTTTAATTTGACAATATTGTTTTAATAAATTTAATTACTATATATCTAAATAACTAAATACCTCATTAATACTATTGGATTGAGATGATTTAGCATCAAAATTGCCACACACACAAAAAAACCAAATCATTTACTTTTACTAGTGAAAAACAATTGAATAGTTAACAACTCGAAAAACGTGGTCAAGATAATACACTTTACTTAAAAAAAGAAAAAGTTTACAAATTAAAATGATCAAAAAGTTTTGGTCCACCATAAAAGACCACCGAAAAAGTTAAGTTTCTTATTATAAAAAAAAACAATTTCTAAACATGGGCGTCGAACAAAACTCTTCAAAAGACAAAACACAGATGTTACCACTCATTACTCCAACCATTAATGTCAATAATTTGCTATTATGCGAAAGACATACCCCATGGACGTGGTTGTTTTTGTGCAAACCACCATTCTACACACACCTTCCCCATATCTGTGCTCGAGGCTTTACTAAAAACTACCCCAAAAAAAAAAAAAAAAGTTGAAAACAAATTTGGGCCTCTTGTCGTATTAGGTCATCCGCTACATCATAATATTGGACATATTCTTATAATAATCTTATCATATAAGTGGTGGTCTATATATTGTATACAATGAATCAATCAAATTTAACCACCACAATGAACGGTCAACATTGACCCTACGAATATTTCACGTAACTCAAAAGATTTACGAAAGACAAGTTAATAATAAACAAAATCAGGAGTAACACCTTGCAACCAAGATCCCAATAAATTTTGCATCTCAACAAGAAAAGGACATTTCTATTAAAATATAATTTATTAGAGTCAGGGTTGATCGGTGAGGACTGACAATTTGAAGAGGGCTGATTTTTTTATTTTTTATTAAATGTAAAAATAAATAAATAAATGTGAATGTAATATTGTGATTAGTAAGAGGTGACATGTCATAAGTGAGTGGTGAAGGCAAAAGACAAAATTGTTTTCTCCTTCTCTCTCTCTCTATCTGTGTCATTGTTATCTCGTCGAAGAGAGTACGTGAAAAATCATAGTTCCATCAAAAGTTAAAACCACATCTCCCAAATTTGTAAGGATTGATTGGTGTGTGAAAATGGCGGAAGAGTATACGGAGTGTTTGCTGGAGAATAAGTACCATGAGGATTGTCCAGGATGCAAGGTTGATCAGATGAAGAGGCTTCGCCGTGGCTTTCCTTTCTGGGAGCTTTTTACCGTTTGGATCATCGTCCTCTGCACTGGTTATATATATATATCTCTCTGTCTCTCTCTTCATAATTCATGGTGAAGATGAAGATATGTTATATATCTCAATAATGATTAATTTGCTTTTTATTTTTGCATCGTTTCAGCTCTACCAATTTCTTCTCTTTTCCCTTTCCTTTACTTTATGGTGAGTGAGTACCCACGGCAACCCACATCATGCTTACTTCATTGGACCTTTTGTTTGGTGCTGCTCAATGGCACCCAAATTAAATATATTAGTTTTGTTGTTACGTGATGGTTTCGATTTTGGTGATTATTTAAACTAGAATCTGGTTGTGATTGGTAGATTGATGATTTTAACATAGCAAAGAAGGAAGAAGACATTGGGTTTTACGCTGGATTTGTTGGTGAGTTTGTCTCTTTCTTTTGGACCATTTTTTCAGTAATCTCTCAACTTACATCATGTGTGTACCTTTTGGAGGTTGCTCTTTCATGCTCGGACGAGCGTTGACATCTGTGATATGGGGACTTGTTGCTGATCGTTATGGTAGAAAACCTGTAATCCTTATAGGAACAGCTTCAGTGTTAGTAAATTCTACATTTCTTTCTTCAATCTCTCATTAATGCCTTTTGTTATCTTTCTTTTTTTTATAAAAAACCAATGCTTTGATTCTGTTACAGGGTCGTTTTCAATACTCTGTTTGGCATAAGTTTAAATTTCTGGATGGCCATCATCACAAGGTTTTGCCTCGGTAGTTTCAACGGTTTACTTGGTCCTATCAAGGTCTTCTCCTCTTTAACATTATTCATACTTGTTCAATGAATTTCTTGAATCTCATTTTTGATGAATTCAGGCTTACGCAATGGAAACATTCCGTGATGAGTATCAAGGTTTAGCACTCTCAGCAGTAAGCTCCTTGTTCCAAAGTTTTACCTCTTTGTTTTTCTTATTTAAATAGAGCATTTTTAGAATCTTAACATATCCCTACAGGTTAGTACAGCATGGGGAATTGGACTCATCATTGGCCCTGCTATAGGAGGTTTTCTTGCTCAGGTCTTCTTCGTTAACAGATGCATTTCTATCTTGTTTTTTGCCCTTGCCCTTCTTGATTCTTGTTTAATCTCCTTATCTTGTAGCCTGCAAAGCAATATCCAAGTTTATTCTCACAGGACTCGATTTTTGGCAAGTAAGTACTGTTTTCTTATCTTCTCTTCACTTTTTATTCAGCTAATACATATGTATATAGTCTCATTGGTCTATAAATCATAATGTAGATTCCCCTTCTTTTTGCCATGCTTTGCAATATCCATTTTTGCATTCTTGGTGACCATAATTTCATTAAGGATTACGGTACGCTATTTTAATTTTCATGTTTCATCTTTTCCTACTAGTTACTGTGTTTAGCTTAAGCCTAGAGATGGTTGTTTCTCCTCTCAAGGAAACATTGCACAATCACAAGTTTGATGATGATGAGCTTTTCGACGCTGTCAAAGATTTGTCTCATGACCCTGAATCTAATAAAGTGGCAGAGAGAAATGAGAAAAATTCTCTCTTGAACAACTGGCCACTAATTTCATCTATTATCGTCTACTGCATCTTTTCACTTCATGATATGGCTTACTCAGAGGTGAGACTCTTCTACTTCCACATGCATCTTTTGTTTACTTTGGCCCATGAATGAAATATTCAGCTTTCTTTCTTCGATAGATCTTTTCATTGTGGGCAAACAACCCGAGGAAATATGGAGGTTTGGGATACACCTCTGCAGATGTTGGTTCTGTTCTTGCAATTTCAGGTGTGTCCATACGTCTCAATGCTAACATTTTTCAATAGAAATGTAACGTTCTGAACTAGACACTACTTCTTTCTAGGCTTTGGTCTCCTTATCTTTCAGCTTTCGCTCTACTCTTACGCGGAGAGGCTTTTAGGCCCGATCAAAGTTACACGCATATCTGGGGTAACCACTATACTCTATTGGTCTTACTGCAAACCTTATGTTTTTGAGGAGGAACGTTCCAATCTTGTGCTTTGTTTTCCATACCCACAGAGTCTGGCTGTAGTTCTCTTATCAACTTACCCACTAATAGCAAAGTTATCTGGTGTCGCCCTTACCCTAACTGTAAATTTTGCATCCGTAACCAAGACTGTTTTCAGCGTAAGTCTCTGATAACCTTAAAGTAGAAGAATATGTAATTTGGAGTTTACTTTATATTCTCAACAGTTATGTGTGTGTGTAGACTTCTGCTATAACTGGATTGTTCATCCTTCAAAACAGGGCTGTAGTAAGTATATTCACAACATGAATTCATTTTACAATTTAGTTGGGTGTTTAGAACCTCTTTAATTCTATATTAATAATAACAGAGACAAGACCAAAGAGGAGCAGCTAATGGGATTGCCATGACAGCGATGTCTTTTTTTAAAGCGATAGGTCCAGCAGCAGCAGGAGTCATGTGTGCAACTTCTTCTACCTCATTTTTACATCACTATGCTTCAAATTTTGGTTTTAAAACAAACAACAAGAACTTGTTTGTTTATCGCAATACTCTCTTTTTGTTTATCCGCAGATTTTCTTGGAGCGAGAAACGTCAGGATGCTTATTTTCTCCCTGGTAATGTGAAATCTTCATGTTCATATCGAGATTAATCATATAGAGATTAAGTTGAGAAATTAAACTTTATGTGCAGGCACCCAAATGGTATTCTTTATACTGAATGTGATATTGGCACTCGGAGTTCTTTTGACGTTCAAACCGTTTCTAGCTGAAACACAACATTAAGAAGCAATGAAGATTTTATTGGTATTCAATTTACATCGGATTGTAGATTGTATTTGTCTGATGCCAAAGTTAGATCAGAGATGTTGTCGACAAGTTGGTCACAAAATTTTGTCTGTGTTGGAACAATTGTAAGAAGATATAAAGAAAATAAAATTAGTTTCAACATATGTCATTGTTTAAATTCATTGTACATGTTACGATAATTGCAACTTTTCTAAAATTTACGATAATCGTCCTTGATTGATTTTCTAGCGGCTAGCGAGCGTTAGGTGATAATCTCTGAGAAACTAATGAAACAATAACGTTTTTAAAACAACTTAATAAATTTATTACTATAACTTGTTGTAAGTTGTAACTATTATAGGCATAATTAATCAAATTTTGACAGAAATTGGAAGTGTTTCATTTTATTTAGTCTAACATTATTATTATTGTTTTCTGGACAAGAAACTTTACTGACAAATTCATAACTAAAATTACAGAAGAAAAGTTTATTGTAGTGAATATAAAAGTGGGATAAATACAACTGCTAGTTAAATCAAATCTTGGTGTAATAAAAAAACAAAACAAAAAAAACAGAAGGACAAGTAGATTTAATTATATCGACAAATCCAATCCTGACTCATATACGGAACTCAATCACCATGAAACAACAGATCGCAACCGTCCATCTCTGGTCAAACCGCAGACGTGTCGCTGCTTTAACTTGTTGTAGCTTACACGTCAATACAGAAGATAACGATCTCCGTCTCAAACAATCTTCACGTGTGTTTTATTACAACATGCAGACGAAGTGGAACAAACTACAAAACGCAGAGACTTGTTTGATGGCGAGAGTGTGCCTGACGCGCTGCCAGATGTGCACATGCTCATATGTCATATCTTTGGACTTTGGTGGAGTCTACTTTTGTACCATCAAGGTCATCATAAAACGTTACTGAGTAGTGGCAATGACCAAAATTAAAAAGTAAATCATGTTGAAGAAAACAAAAAGAAACAGTAACATCATCTATCTTCACACACCAATCACACAAATAACGTAATCAAATATTGTAATCTTCCCTTTTAAAAGAAGAAACTTTTTTTATCAAACAATCCAAGACAAAAGAGGACCGCCGTCGCCGGAGAGTGACGTCATAGAATGGGTGCCACAGAGGCCGTACGATATCTCTGTCCGAAATGAATCTTGCATTTTCCTAGCAATCACTCTCTGCTTTTGCTAAATAACTTGTAAATGATCAGTTTTTTTTTCTTTTGTAGGCGGTGGAGAGAGAAAGCAAAGAGAAGGAAGAAACAGAGAAGCAAAGAGGAGTAAAGGCTGTGGAGGAGGAAGGAGAAGAATCAAACGATAAAGATGAAATCAGTCATCATAGATTTTTGGCGAGCTTGAACAGATTAAACCCAACTAACCCTCTTAGGATCATTGTTAATGGCGGAGGTGCTTCTAGATTCACTACGCCACCGCCTCCCAATCTCGCACAACCACTCCGATCTTCCTTAAGACAGCCGCCTCCGCCGCCACCACGACCGCAGACGCCTCCCACCTTCGTGCCAGAAGAGCCTCAGCCTCAGACTCCTCCGCCGCCATCTCAACATCAAACTCGTTCCCTCTTCACACCAACTCCTCAAGTAATTTCCTTTCCACTTTGCATTTCAGTCCGAAAGTTTTCATTTTTTTTCTGGGAATTTATACGTATTTGGTTGATTCTAAAGATTTGGAGGAAATTGATAGATTTTTAGGCCTAAAATTTGAACTCTTTGTTTAATATTTTGGTGGGTCTTCTTTGAAATTTGTTAGGATTTCTATGTTGGTAAGTTAAAGTTTCCTAATTTATATGGTTTGCAGCCAACCTTGGCATCATTGAATTCAACCAAGTACACAAACAAGTTCTTTCTGCTGCTCTTCATCTTTCACAAGGTTGTTGCTATTGGGTTTGTGTGCTTCCTTGTCTTCAGAGGCGTCCAAGGTCTAATTGGGTCCAATAATCGTGTCAAAAGGAAAGAGCAAAAGATCCTCAGATTTCTACTTCCACAAGTCGAAGCTGCATCACTCTTGAGCATCATTCTCGCATTCCTTTGGCAATTTGCATTCCGGATTTGGCCTGAATTCATGATTCACTTCATACTTTGGAGTACCTTTTTGATGTCTTTATCCTCAGGAATTCTCTTACTGTGTTTTCAGATGCCAGCCACCGATGCTGTTGGGGTTTGCCTCATTGCATTCTCAATTGGCAATGGTTTATATGCTTGTTGGGTCACTCGCAGAATCAAATTCTGTTCCAAGATTTTGGTTAAGTCGTTAGAACCCGTTTCCAAGTTCTCGGATTTGAATTTACCCACCTACTACATGCTAGCTGCTGGTTTCCTCTGGATGTCTCTTTGGATTTTCGGTGTCATTGGTGCCTTGAACTTCTATTTCCCACCACTTGTGATTATTGGCCTGGTGTTAAGCCTAGCTTGGACGACGGAAGTGATGAGGAATGTTGTTAATCTAACTGTGAGTCGGGTCATTGCTTTGTACTATCTCAGGGGAATGCAGTCTAGTACCCGGTTTAGTTTCCAAAGGGCCTTGTCTCGTAACCTCGGGAGCGCGTGTTTAGGATCTTTGTTTGTTCCAACAATAGAAGCCTTAAGAATCTTGGCAAGAGGATTAAATTTGCTCAAGGGTGAAGATGAGTTCATGTTTTGTTGCGCTAATTGCTGTCTCAGACTCATGGACTTCATATTCAAGCACGGCAACGGCTGGGCCTTTGTACAGGTACTATTAACTAATTCTTTAAACCATGCCACTCTCATTTTCGTATATTCGAATCATCTTATCATTTTCAAGAGAGCAGGTAACAATTGATTTGTCGTGATCTTTCCTTATTAGTATATATATATATATGCAGGCTGCAGCAGTCATTGGTTTCTTTATATAGATATCTACTTACAGAGAATAAGTCTAGTAATAGTATTATAAACAAGTTGGTTGAGGTGAGTCTTTGTTTTTCTCTTTCTCTGATATGAGAATCTTGCATCATCTTGAGAAGCTGAGGCGCAACCACATGCTTTTCTGCCATTTTTAGTAATTATTTTGAATCACAAAAAGAGTACAGTGAAGTTTTGGAATCAATAGTATTGGGTCATTTGTCTCGAGCTGCCTTATTAGTAAGTTTATTGTTGCAAATAATACAACTTTTGAGTGGTAACAGCGGAAGGGATAAAACTAGACTAGATCTCTATCCATTCACCACTCACTAGTGTTTTCAACCGTTGTGTTAAATTGTAGTATTGTTGTTACAGATAGCTGCTTATGGGAAGGGATTTGTGAGCGCATCGCAAGACACGTGGAAACTGTTTGAGGATGTAGATATGGTTGAGATCATAGATGCAGACATGACAAGCTCCATCTGCTTCCTCACTGGGATCTGCAGCGGCTGCGTCTGTGTAATTGTCGTGGCCGCTTGGACTCATACAGTTTACAAACCATTTACAGCCACCATCTCCTTACTTGCCTTCTTCATTGGATACCTCATGGTAAATGATACTTTTACTTTTGAACTCTAAAAATGTTTGGTTCAACAGTATTCTCATCATGTATCATCCTTTTGTGGGATTGTGTAAACAGACCAGGATCTCAATGGCATTGCCACACGCCTGCGTAGGTTGCTACTACATTTGCTACGCGGAGAATCCAGAAAACAGATTCTTCGACAATAAACCCATAAAAGACAGACAAGCTTTGATAAAAAATGGCCGTGTTGCTGTCACCACCCCTAGAGTCCGCCGTGCTCTAGCCTAGCTTGATCATTTCTTTTTTACTTCATGCCTGATTGAAATGGCTATAGGTGTTAACTTTTCGAAAATCAATAACTAGTTAAAAATTTGTATTTAAATTTGAGACATAGAGAGTGAAGTGTCAATGTCAGTGGGGTGGGGAAGAATTTGTGGATAGACATAAGCTCGTGACATCAACACAATCCAACTAATGAGCCAAAAGCCAAGTTGGTTGATTTTGTTTACTTTTTTTTTTCTTTGTTGGTTGGTGACTTGGTGAGACCCCTCAATTACTTTCTGTACATATATTAGTTTATTTTATTCTTTTGTTCCTTTCTGTATATGAGTATATTCCTTTCTCAAAATTTTAAAAGTAGTTTGTTTTTAATCTTATATAAACTTTTTGTAATCCATCTTTTTAAGTATTTTAGGCTTTAGCTTTTCTGTATTTGGGGATATTCCTTTATCTACTTTGCTTCATTGAGTTCAGCAACAAAGACAGTGATCTTTTGCTGCTTGTTATCAGTCGTCCTACGTATATCACCCATGACAATGTATACCAAAGTATATAAGAACAAAGGCTTAAATGATGCTTTTACAATCACTCAAAATCAGCACATCGATTGAATAAAGGGATCGAAGATCCTCCCGTAGTCATTAACATCGTCAAGAACATTTCCCTCAATCACTTCCTCCACAACCATATCCTTTATTCTCTTTTTGACCCTGACACATGGGATAAGATAGCTCAAGCCCGAGATGGATCTCCTTGATTCCAACCTGAACGTTCAACTATAAAGAAGTAACTTTGTAAATGATAACATTTTATTATTCTAAAAAAAGGTCAAACTGAAGTTTTTTCTTAAGTTGTTAAATCGAAAAGGCCCATAAAAGCCCAGTTACAAGAATCCTATATCGATCTCCAAAGAAGTCCAATCTTATCATGACATGAAATCTATAATCCGCCACGTGATTCGTGGATTACGCACGAACCCGAATACAAAATAAATAATAAAAAAAAATAATTCGAACGTGTGGTCGAATTTTATCCTCGCGCTGAATTAGCATCCACAAGTGAAGAAAAGAGAAGAGAGCTCTCTCTCTCTGCTCCTCACACACACACAAATGGCCATCGCGAGTGGCTCGTGGGTAGCCACCGTGAACCATCATGGAAATCCCCACAGCTTCACCTCTCCGACGAAACCCATTTTCTTTCTTTCCCAAAAGCCTCACCATTCCCATGTCTGCTGCTCTCTGGTTCTTGAGGAAGATGAAAAGAAGTCACCGAAAGATGACAAGTGGCCATTTTTCGGACCGGGCAGAGATGGTCTTAACCGGGTCTTATCCAGGTTTCTCCGAGACCCGGAAACACGTAAACTTTCTTCTGAATTTTACGAGAAAGCTAAGGAGAACTCAGAGTTGAGGACGACCAAGCATCTAATCAATTACTTGGTGAGTTCCAAGAACTGGGACTTGCTCGTCTCGCTCTGTGAGGATCTCAGGGAACATAACGCATTGCCCGATGCTCAAACGTGTTCCAATCTGATCAGGAGTTGCATCAGAGATAGAAAATTCCGAATTACACATTGCTTGCTTAGCGTGTTTAGATCAGACAAATCATTGGCGGTGTCTGCATCTGATGCAGCGATGAAAGGCTTTAACAAACTCCAGATGTATAGTAGCACGATCCAAGTATTTGATAGGATGAAACAATCTGGGGGAGTTGAGCCAAGCCCGGGCTGTTATTGCAGGATCATGGAGGCTCATGAGAGGATTGGTGACTATCAAAAGGTGGTTGAGTTATTTCAAGAATTTAAGAGTCAGAGGTTAAGTTTCTTGGCCAAGGAATCTGGCAGTATCTACACCATTTCATGTTCTTCCCTTGCAAAGTCAAGACGAGCATTAGAAGCTCTAGAGTTTTTGGAGGAGATGAAAGATAAAGGAATTCCGGAAAGTAGTGAGTTGTACTCTACGCTGATCCGTGCCTTTGCAGAAGCGCGAGAGGTTGACATAGCCGAGAAGCTGTTCAAAGAAGCCGGACGGAAGAAACTGTTGAAGGATCCAGAAATGTGTTTGAAGGTTGTATTGATGTATATCCGAGAAGGAAAAATGGAGAGAACTTTAGAGGTTGTGGCAGCGATGAGAAAGGCGGAATTAAAGGTCACTGATTGCATACTCTGCGCAATTGTGAATGGATTCTGTAAGCAAAGAGGTTTTGCGGAAGCAGTTAGGGTTTATGAATGGGCTATGAAGCAAGAATGTGAGGCAGGGCAAGTGACTTACACAATAGCCATCAATGCATATTGTCGGCTAGAGAAGTACGACAAGGCTGAAATGTTGTTTGATGAGATGGTAAAGAAGGGATTTGACAAATGTGTTGTCGCATACTCAAACATAATGGATATGTACGGGAAAACAAGGAGGCTAAGTGATGCGGTGAAACTCATGGCTAAGATGAAACAAAGAGGGTGTAAACCCAACATCTGGATTTACAATTCCTTGATTGATATGCATGGAAGAGCTATGGACTTAAGGCGAGTTGAAAAGATATGGAAAGAGATGAAGAGGGCGAAGGTGTTGCCAGACAAGGTGAGTTACACAAGCATGATCAGTGCATATAATAGAGCAAAAGAGTTGGAGAGATGTGTGGAACTTTACCAGGAGTTTAGGATGAAGAGAGGAAAGATTGATAGGGCCATGGCAGGAATCATGGTTGGTGTATTCTCCAAAACCAGCAGGATTGATGAGCTAATGAGGCTGTTGCAGGACATGCAAGTTGAAGGAACCAGGCTTGATGCGAGGCTCTACACCTCAGCTTTGAATGCTCTGCGTGATGCTGGTCTTAATTCCCGGATCAGATGGCTGCAGGAAAGCTTTGACGCTGCACAAACCAGTGCTTCAAGATATTCGAGTATGAAGAACATAAAAAATTTGCAAGGTTCTTGAGTTGAAAGGTAAACTGTAGGAGCCAAGATTCTTTTGTAATTAAATGTACAATATTGCCACAGAGATCTGCTATCTTGCAAATAGATGATTCCATCTGAAGTTGTAAAGCCTTAATGAAAGCTTGAGATTCCCAGAACATGATACATAAAAGAGAACGGCTAAGTTTCAAGTACAACCAAGGAAAGACAAAGGAGTAACACAGAGTGGCTACCAAATGTATTTTTTCACTCGAAATCATATGAATGGAAAATAGTGAGCAGTACTAGAGCGAGCCAGTGAACCCACCTCAATATACTCATAATTATCTTGTAATCATGCCTTCGAGTCTCACTTCGAAACTGCTTTAGCATCTACGGCTTGAGCTGTTTCAACAGCTTTTGTATCACCTGAACAACATCCACCTCCATGGTGATGATGACTGTGGCCGTGGTGATGGTTTTGCTTCCCCTTAAGATGCTTCCGCATGTCATAAGCATCCTCCCCATCCGCGTAATACTTTGCTTCTACATCATGAATCTTGTAGCCTAATGTCTCTGTGTACAGGTTAAAAGCTGCTCGGTTACTTCTTCTCACATGCAGCGAAACATACTCTGCCTCATAAACCTGACACAAAACCCTGAGAATGAGTTAAACAGTTCAAGTTTGATAGGGAAAAAACAACAATCAACCTTACTTCTGCTGTTTTTAGTTTCACAGATAATCAGAAACTAATCGTCTTCGTCAGTCAGTCCAAAGCATAACACAATCAGAATAAAACTTGAAGTCTTATGCAGTCTACAGAGCTTGAATTGCTTCAAATTCCAATCAAGAGAAGAAACACAATTCATGATGTGAAAGGGAAACTACCACAATCACTACAGATGAACCAAAAATTGGTAACAGGAATAAGATCCCAAAAATTTGATTCAAAAAGTTATTTACTTTCAGTAAGAATCACCAAACTTACATCATTATATCAATCTTCAACATAAACTCGAACCACACAAATTCGTCTATAAGAAGAAGATATCATCCAAATTATACAAGAAGAATCTATAAATTGCTTCAATGACTCAACTTGTTGAAAAAAAAAGAAAAACGAATTAAAAGATTTGAGTAACCTGTTCCATAGCTGCCTGAGCGGCGGTCATGAGCTTGGTAGCGAGACCGAGTTTCCTATGAGTACGAAGAACAGCGAGAGACGTGATATGGCCGTGACACTCGTTACTCTCTTCCTCCATCTTGGCCAACACATAGCCAACGATGCGACCATTGTAGTCCTCGGCGACGTAGAGAAGCTGAGGCCATGAGAGGATATGATAGAGGTAATACTTCATCTGGTAGTTCTCAGGAAGACACATGAGATTGCAGGCCTGCATCGCCAGCAAATCATCCACCGTCGCTCGCCTGATGCAAACCATGGCTGCTCAATGCAAATGATTTCTTCTCTCTCTCGCGGGGAAAAAAGAGGGCTTAGGGTTTCGGTCTAATGCCTTCTCAGGCTTTTATTAATCTGGAGACGAATTTTAATTACTGAGAAATATGGGGTCCTTTTTGAAACTTTTAGCTGATAGTTTCGGGTGATATAATAAAAATTCTAGTTTTAAATATACTTTTTATTTACACATTGTAGTCCAATTGGACCTTACTTATAGTATTATTGTAATGACGAAATATCATAACTTTGTGCTATATATATTAGTTTACAAAGTTGATTGTAAGGATTACGGATTTCAAACTCTCAGCTAGGCATATCTTCGTGATTGGAGAGACAAGACGAAAACTAATCAATAGATCAAAGGACAGAGAGTTAGGTTAGAAGAAAATGCAGATGAGATAAGTTAATCTTCTCTTGTTTTTGCAAGTATCTCTCTTAAATTGCTTTAAAATTATGTGATACTTGTTAAAGAGGAAACATTTTCTACCTCACTCCCATATCTCTCTATGACTAAACAGAGAACCTTAATTTGGCTTTTGTTTTCAGGTGGAAATTTTGCTAAACTAGACTGATCCTGTCTGGAGTAGCTCTGGTCGTGTTTGTTGTCACTGAATCGCTTGACGGGCTCTCTCTGTCTCCTTCATTCTTCCTTCTATCATGTGCCTCTCCCGGCAACCTTGGAGAAATGACAAGTGTAGTAGGAATTTATAATTTAGATACTGTTAAGGTATATGAATACTAGAGTAAGACAACGACTTATTATATAACACGAGTTTCCTATATTGCAACCAACGACAGCAAAAAGAGCAATACCCTAATTGCAATGTTGTGTCTGAATTGGTCTTCTGGAGGTTGCACTTATTGTCGTCCAAGCAACCATGGTTTAGGAGAGCGTTCTTGGGATCTATAGCGAAGCATTTGATGTAAGATGGAACATAGTGGGTGAACGACGGGAGAAAGCTTCTGAGTTCTTGAACCTGTTTTAAGAGATAATTAGAGGTTAGAGAAAGAAGCTTCTATGACCGGAGATGATTCAACAAAAATTAAAAGAACCTGTCTACGTAAGGTCTCGTTTTCCAACTCTGCTCGCTGTTCCTGCAAAGTATATATTATCGCTGGTCAAGAAAAGAAATATATTTTTGCACTCTGTACCTAGTCAGGTCTTAAGACAAATAAACTGCACACTAACTAGTTAGAGCATGAGCTTGTCAAAGGATATCGTAGCCACTGTAGAGGGGACATTGGTTTTAACAAGGTCCAGAATCATGTGATCACATAAGCTTACATTTGGTTATACGCAGTTGGAAGCTAAAGAGGAAAAGCTAGTGTTTACCTTGAGGCGTGATTCTTCAAGTTGTTTAGTCAGTAACTGTTCCTGAAATCACAAAACCTTTATCAGGACAATGCAAAGAAAAGGAATGAGGGAAGAGTGATATTAGTAATTTACCTTTTGCTCTCTCACAGATATCAACGCATGATATAGTTGCTGCTCAAGGTTTTGCAGCTCTTTGAAGCTCAGAATATTCAAGCCCTTACCCTGGAGTTGTCTACAGAACACACAAAGCCAAACAATATAAACACAAAGTAGAGAAGAATAAAGTAACAAGTTAGTATAGTGGGATTCAGATTCCATACAAATGTTTCTCTTGAAGCTTTGAAATTTCATCCTTTAAAAGGTCCACCTCTGTACAATCCTCCTGGAGGTTCTAAACGGCAATCAGATTTTGATGCATCAACAAAACAAACAATTTCAAGATATGAACACAAAAATTCTCACCTCTGTTTTAGAATCTGAAGAACTCTGGTAGTTGCCGTATCTCGAAAGTGTTTTCTTCATGCTAAAATCAAACGAGAAATCAAATTAGAAACTCTCTTGAGCACAATCAGAAAACTTTGAAGTCAAAATGATCAACATGCAAGATTCAATTTTTCACATGGGGGAAACACTGTAATCTTCAGCCTTACCCAAATCGATTCACATCAAATCAAGACATGCAAATACAAAATCGAATAAAAAAATTAAAGTATACCCAGTACTGGAGAACTCAAAGAGCTTGCCAGACTTGGAGAAGACGATGACAGCAACCTCAGCATCACAAAGAACAGAGAGCTCATGAGCCTTCTTAAGCAACCCAGCACGCCTCTTGGAGAAGGTTACTTGCCTGCTATTCGCATTCTCGATCCTCTTTATCTCGATTTTACCACGACCCATCTTCTCTTTTCCCCCAAATTTGGATATCGCATAGACAGACAGAAAAAAAAATTGAAGAAGAAGAAGAAAGGTTCAATCTTTCTTTCTTCCTTCCGTCCCCAAAATGGGTTTTTGAAGTCCTTAATGGGAATCTATTAATGGGAACACTACGATTGCTAAATTTGGATGGAATATATATATTTTTCATTTCTAGAAAGAAAAAATAAAGAAAAAACTAATGAATGTTGTGTGTTGCATGGCTCTGTTTTGCGTGCTCTCTCTTTTTTCAAGTTTTAGGGGTATTTGCATGACACCTTTTTGCCACATTTGGAGGATTTTGCCAGTTCTAATGGGTCCCTAGTCCTACTTTCCCTTTTCTTTCTAATTTCTTTTTTCTTCTCTTTTAAAATTATTTATTGTTTATTTGATGCATATTTTTCTTTATGCAAATACACTCACATGCCTTATATGAGTTCCAACTTTCTTCTTTAGGAATCATAAAAAAAAATTAAGCTCTAGCACATGCCCACTTTCCTAAATCAAATTTGAAGACAATTCATATGGCCTGCAGCTTTCAGTGTTTTTTTGTTTGTGTGAGGGACTATCTTTCTTCAGGCTTGGTTGTTTGTCAGGTTCCAGCTTGCCTTCCTTTATTGATCTGTATACAACACTGCAAGACTAGAGTTTCTTCGATTTAGTGACTAACTATGATCAAGTAGATATTTTCTCAACTTTTTCTTTTTGAACATTTTAGAAACTTGAATTCTACATACAACATTATAGCTAGCATCGAATGCATCATCGATTACAACTAATTTACACTAAACGACTGTTCCATGCTTCTTCTATGCAGACTTCCCTCCAAACACCCTTATGAAACTGGATTTGAAAGATTCTCTAACTCCACTCCAGAACGGAAAGTTTGACCCATACAACCACAGATTCACTGCCTTTTTCCAACCATCTCTAGGGAACTCAATTTCTCGACCAATGCTGGACTCCTCCCAATCTTCTTCAGCGTCCTCCAAAAGCGGGAGTGCTTCAAAACCACCAGACTCCAGGTGCTTGATCCACCCGCGCATCAGATAGTTCACCACCTACTCGTTTTCATATCCCAAATGGGTTCATCACTCTGATCCAAAGCTAATTGCAGAGTTTGGAGAATTTAATGAGTTGTTTTTTGTACCTCAGGGACTTCATCATGTGGGCAGTGGCCCGCAGGGCTGATCTCGTAGTATGGAGCGTTGGGGATTTCCTTCTTTATCTTCTTTCCCCAAATCGGTCTCACCCATGGATCTTCTCTTCCATACATGAGACAAATCTGAACATTGTTTTTCTTACACCTAGCATAGACCATCAAACAGCATTCCTCGATAAGCGATAAGACCAATCACGCAGAGGGAAAAACATATAAAAGCAAGAGATCTACACTGCCTTATACCTAGATAAAGCTTCGGCGAAAGATAACTGTCCACCAGGAGCAAGCATGATTGAAGCAAACGACGCTGCAGCAGCTGGATGTTGCGTGACCTCCACAATACGTGAGAATACTTTATCCACATTGGTAGAATGGTCTGTGTAGACCTGTTTAAGTATCTCAGCTATGCTTTCAGGATCACTTATCTTTTGCCACCTGCAATTCCATTGGGAAGTAAAACAAAAGTAAAGATATTATACTGATAGAGATAGAAAATGATACTTTGCAGGTCAGAAGATGTGTTAATAAAGTCTCACTTACACTAATTCCGTGATTTTTTTCACTCTTGCCGGCAGAGGGAATGCTCCGGGCCATGGAAAGAGACGTGCTAGCTTTGGGGATCTTACTGGATTAGGGAAGAAACCCCAGAAAGGTGTTGCATTAAGCAAGGTAACACCCTTTACCAGGTGAGGATGGGTTGCTGCAAAGTAGAGAGCTACATACCCTCCAAGTGAATTCCCTGCAATGTACACAGGCTCACCGATAACCTGTACAACAAAATACCTCATATTCAAATCGACTCAGCAACTTAGTTCAGGTGAAATCGTGATAAGTGTTCATCGTGATTTCCTTTATTTCTTGCTGAAACTAGAACACAAACAGAATCAATAATAGGGATGAATTCTAGTGCATCCTATACATGCTCAAACCAATCCCAAAAGACTCCATACCCACACAACCAGGTGCTGATCTGGCAACTATTGAAATCCATTAGTATATGACTCATAGAAACAATATATAATGAAAGAGCTAAAACACTGCACCATCCTCTTCTCCTAAGCTTTCCAAGACTTGACAGTTCGAACTTATGACTAAAAGTTAATCAAGAGCTTAATGTGTTACATAACAACTGAACAGCATAGTATGATTGTCACAGGTATTGTTTACCTCTTCTACAAAATACTGAACTTGATCCCTCCAGAGATCCAGCGAGAATACGAGTTGATCAGCCCATGGTTCCGTTTTATCACCAAATCCCCAAAATGGTTCTTTATCTTCAGAGGCACCGGTTTTTTCAGCTACGGTAGTAGGATCTTCAGTAGGGAGAGATAAACCTTGCCCAAGAAAATCAATAGCCCATACTCTATAATCCCTACCCAAATCCGTAAGCTGCTTCTCATAGTGAAATGAACCAACCCCAAAGCCAGGAAGAAATAAAACCGCAGGAGCCTCGAGGTTACCACACCCCGATTTCTCATAATGTACTCTGAGCTTGGGTCTCCAGTCACAGTGAGAATGGCTGATTTGAGCAGCATTTGATTCATCAGGTAAACCAGGAATCAAAACCTTTGATGTTGACTCTCCTCTTCTGGCAATACTACCCAAATCCTCATTCTCACCAACCACATAACCATCAGAATTCCCATTTCGTATCACAAGTCTGGATTTCCTGACCCCAGATAATAAGAGATTTGATCGATTTGGGACCAATGTTTTCGTGGCTAATTTACTACTCCAAGTCACAACAGAGCACTGGGGCACGAACTTCAGTGAGATTATCTCCATAACAAAATCCTGTAAAATGAACAAACCAAAGGTATAACCTTGTAAAAGAATAAAAAGTTGGAATTTTTGTTTTGCTTCAAAAGCTGCTAGCTGAAACCACATACAAAGATTCATGATCTTCTACAAACATCTTATATCAAATCAAAATCAAAACATAGTAGTAAAATCTAGTTTCGAGAAATCTGAAATCAAAACAACAAGTAGACAACACCCACCCAGACCCAGTATCACCCGACAAAGAATCTGAATCATAATAAAACCAGAAAGAGTTACCTTTCAAATTCGGGACGAGAGGAGAAGCTTCATCAAATGGGGTAATTCAGAAATTAAGCGTCTCTTTGAGAGAGATTTAAGGGTGAAGAAAGAAGTTTTAGAATTGGCTTTGCTTGCTGGCTTGGTTAACTTCAATCGTTCGGTGCATACCGACAGCAACGTTTTTATTGCGTTTATTGTTTTTAAAGATCATCCTTTTATTATTGAAGTGGTGTTTATTTTTCTCACAATATGACATTTTTTTTTTGGAACTGACATTTGCTAATTTGACACCGATGGAACATTGCAGAAGAAACATTTTGCTTACAACGAATAATGACGACGTTGATCTTCTTTTCCATTATCATCATCTTCCCAAAGTCCAAAACATAGTATTATTTTTTTAGTTGATTTTTAAATTTTAGAGAATTGATGTGTGTCAACTAATAATAAATGAAAATTTTAACACCCTTAAAATTAGAAGACACACTACCATATACATGTTTCCAAGGAATTCTACAATTATCACTTGTAATTAATAGCTCTTCTTCTACAAGCTCACTTCTTTTAGCTTGCACTCTTTTGTGGTTTTGTTTTCCTGAAGATTCTACGTTAGAATCATCTTCAGGGTTATAGGTCCAATCTTTAGAATATTCTTTCTCCTCATTGCTCATCTTTGCATATTCATCATTTTCTAGCAGCCACTTCCAATCTATTTCAATATACCACCACTGATGAAAGAATGTGAACCGTGAAGAGATTTCTAAACTAATATAGATTCAAGCTTACAAAATGAATAGAGACTTTAGAGTGTCACCAAAAACAAAATGATTTTAGATTGATATCCGTATAAATGGGGAAGAAGGATAGTTGCACAGGAGTAGCAACTCCCAAAGTGATAACTTGTTGATGTCCATTACACACATTTACATATAACAAAAAAAAATATAGCTAGCTAGAATACCCTAATTTGCATGAGAAGCAATATATTGGCTTCTCATGAGACATAATACTTGGACTTCTTATGTGAGTATTAATATTTGAAAACCAAAACTATAAATCTGTAAACCGGGCGTATATAATCATAATCTGGTTTACCAATAACCTTTTGCTGCTGTAACCATTTGAATAACCTTTTTAATACGACAACCGCGTTTTACCTATAAACGACTTTTCCTCGACCTTTTTATTTTTTAAATTCGTTTTTCCTCGAAGGAGCATCTATACAAATACAAAAAAAAAAAAAATATCATAAAGACCCTTTAATAAGAGACCATAATAATCTAAAGAAAAAAGGAAAAATAAGGAAGAAAACAGAAAAATTCTTTGCTTTACAACGAAGGCTAATTCGGAGCTCTCCTCCACATCTTCTTCTTCTCCGCAACAACAACAAACGGAAAAATTTCCAGATAAGAAGCTGATTCTTTTCCGATAAGGATAATACAAATTTCCATTTCTTCCTTGGGAGGTGATCCATCGGTGAGCCAATTGTTTTTTCAATCTCTCTTTTTTTTTATTCGCCTATTTGTCTGAATTTGATCATCAACGTCATCGTCATCATCATCATAGGGTTTTTGTGATTAGGTTTTTGAACCAATTTAGCTGTCGAAAGGTTGTTTCTTTGATCTGGGTTTCGATGGCGGGATTAGAGAAAAACGCTGAGTTCTCAGGGAAGACGACGCCGACGTTTTTTAACAGGTCGCTTACAATTCACGGGAGGACAGTGGTGGACTCGAACCCCAAATCCCACAATCTCAATCCTTCCCTGAATCGTACGACCTCCATCACAAAATTCTACACCCCCGTAGAATCAGTGGGCAGCTCTCTTAAAGGAAAAGTCAAAAACCTTTGTAGATTGTTTGAGAGTTCGAAACCCGTTAAACCAGCTTCACCTGAGATTCCTCTAAAGCAGAAATCAGGCAAATCACTTTTACCCGAATCACGGATATCGCCTTTTTCGACATTAAACAACTCGGTGATCCGTCTTCCCGGGACAGAGGATAGGATTGTCGTGTATTTTACTAGCTTGAGAGGGATTAGACGTACTTATGAGGATTGTTATGCTGTCAGAATGATATTTAGAGGCTTTCGGGTTTGGATTGATGAGCGTGATGTCTCCATGGATATAGCTTACAGGAAAGAGTTGCACATCGCTATGGGTGACAAGTCTGTGTCTTTGCCTCAAGTTTTCATCATGGGCAAGTATGTGGGTGGTGCTGATGTCATCAAGAGTTTGTTCGAGATTGGCGAGCTCGCCAAGATCCTTAAAGACTTTCCAATGAGACAGCCTGGCTTTGTTTGCCATTGTTGCGGGGACATTAGATTTGTTCCCTGTTCGAATTGTAGTGGGAGCAAGAAACTGTTTGATGAGGATGAAGATAGACTCAAGAGATGTCCAGACTGCAATGAGAATGGATTGATACGTTGTCCAGATTGCTCATCTTGAGAAGCTATCAACCTAAAAAACCACTATAAAGAAGAAAAATAAAAGAGGTATTTATCTCTCTTTTGATATTTCCATTGTTGTGTAGATCAGTGAATTGCTACTAGTATCCGAAAATCTCTTTTGGATCAGCAGCATTACGCTTTGGGGTTTTAAGGTTTACGATCAACGGTAATTGGGAATGCTGATGATCGTGAATTTAGCTATGTATGTTTGCTACTAAAGACTAATGTAATTGTGTAGTCAAAATGTTGAAACGGGTAGTAAGCATTTTGACGTTCGTGTGTCATTGTTGTGAAAGACAACTGTGTTCTTATGCTATATATTTGGTTGTAAATACTTTAGTGTGTTTATGGGTATTACGTTGATTACGACAGTAACTGGGTTCTACTCATTTGATCGTCTTTTTATGACAACTTGGTGAGAAGTAGTTCTACCAACATAATCATCTCTCAATCGTGTTTGCTAACTCTCAAGTCTCAAAACCCAAATCATTGGTTGAGCGTAACTATTGACAATATTCAAAACTTGCTTCGGCACCCATATAGGATTCTATCAGACTATCACTATCAGTGACAAGTCTGTAAGGAAGCGGCCATATTTCATATCCACATTGATAAACCTGTTTTAAAAAATAATGGTACTGGGCATCTTGATGCAAAATTACGTTTTAAGTGAACTCAACATTTAACCTCTATTCTCAGTAACATCATTCCCCCAAAAGAAACTATTTCATTACATATTGAAATGGTCCAGTGGCTTATCTGCGGATACAACAAGTAGGATTCAATCCATTAACTTTGGTGAAATGATGGAATCAGACATGGTAAAACCGTAAAAGAGAGCACTGGATGTGTATGATGAAACGAAAAGGAAACAAGGTCGAAGTCTTTTTAACATGTCAGAGTCGTAAGAGAATATTCTCATGGAAACGCAACAATTCTCTTATTAGGTCCAAGACTAAAGTTTTGCAATCTGAAGCAAATTCCACTCTTGAAAAGCCCATTTGCATTAATGATGAGGCTACCCATCTGAAAACTCAACTTTTTAAAAGCCCAATTTTCTTTTGTCTCATCATCAAACCCCCACCATCATTGTGAATATTTATAATGGTGATGATGATGATGTTGGTGTAAAGATGGTATGAATGTATGATGATGAATTGATGATGTACACAACGATAAAAAAGTTATAATCATCAGTTTCTTTACCAACTTTTTTTTTTTCTCCTTTCGGCACGAGGAAATCCTTTTTACGTTTGAATTTGCATCTTTCCTTCTTTTATGGTTTAGTCACAGTTGAAGGTTTATAGATTGTTTTACACGTAACGTTTTTTACTTTAATTGAAAAGGTGGTTACTTGAACAGTTGAACTACTACGAGTATCTTCTTCACTCACGCATCCATTTAATACACACCTTATTTGATTATTTTTATTGCTTGATAAATAACCGTACTAGCTATATATATATTTCGAATATATTCTATTCCCAACATAAAAATTTAAAGTTTTGCCCTATATGAAAAATTTCCATTACCATTGGCAAAAGAGATGATGGATTTGAAACAAGGATTTGAGAACGGGACGGCTGTTCATTCATAGATTTTGTGACTGGTTTTTGAGTTGACACGGCATAATGTTGATAGTTTTGGTCCTTTTGGCATATCCACATAGCTTCTGCAATGGGTTACATTTATCAGTAGAAAGCATGCCAGGCGTGATTGAACGTACGTCGAATGTGTATTTCGGTGCGAGTGAGTTTAATGCTTAGTCAATTCTGCGTAATTTATTATGTATACTATTGAACGACTGGCAAAAGAGATTATGAATGTTTCATACCACCTTCATAGGGGCGACAATGTACTCTAGAACCACTTAGCATGTCTGTTTGGTGCAAAAGCATGTCTTTTTTCTAGCGTTTCGAAAACTCGGTCATTCGACGATTGTTCACTTAACACAGTATAGATATGTTTGACGTGAAATTCACGTGTTATGTCCTAATTAGTAAGCCAAAAACTATCTCCAACCTTTGATATAAATCATAAATGTATAGTTTAAACCTAATATTAATTTGCGCAAAAAAAGCTAAGATCATATTTAGAGTATTGATTTGAATAAAAATAATAATTTAAAGAAGTATATTTTTTAAGTGTAATATCTTAAAATCTAAAAAGTAACACTAGATTTCATATTCAATGAAAACAATGAAAAAAAGTTTATAAAATGGCAAAGATAACAACAAGCTAAAGTCATCGATTCTTCACAGAAATTATTTACTATTTTTTGTAGGGACTTCTCTTCTAATTGGGCATGAAGTCCAAGTTGACATGTCGAGTAAGTTTGAATTAAACCACCTTAACGAATATACGTTCTTCAAGCATACGTAACCGTCTCAAAGCCAGTTTCCAAATAAACGAAAACGTAGATGTTAGAGTATTGTGTAAGATATTGAGATTCTAGTGGGCTAACGGAATATTATATCAATTTCGAAATGTTGCCAGGATACGAGAACCATGTGATGGTACGTGATTGCTTTTCTTCAACTTGATGACAGAGAAAAATAAGAACAAAAGCTGTACAACCAGACGAACTCGTAAATGAGTAAAGACCAGATCTTATATATGCATGCCTCTTTCGCTGAAGCATAAATTATGCTGCATGATACATGAAATGCTAGAGTCCAACCACAAATTTTTTTTATTTTTTTTGGGAATATTTCCGCCTCCTACACACCCGTTGTCGATATCATAAAACATTGGGATCACACAGCCATCTTCAATGAATAGTATTTACGTGTTTGAATTGTTTTTTTTTTCTTTCACTTTTCATGTTTTGAATACATATATACTGCATACTGCATATACACGCGTAGATTATAAGTAACATATTTGTTAATTGTTATACATATATAATTTGATGTTATTTTGACATACTATATATAAGACAAAAACATATGTTATAGTCGTCACATCAATAAATTAATCAATTGTTCGTCAACAATGTATATGACACCCATAACATTACCTAATTAAACTTAGAAGTTGAAATTAAAGAACAACTTTGGTATGTTATAGATCTGATATTATAAAATTCTGAAAATGTTCTGAATATATATAGACTATAAACACATCTACATGAAACAAGAACAAATGGATATCTTAATACACAACGACATGGATATAAATCCAAAATTATCGGCGTATTAAAAAATAAGACAATGTATGAGAGGGGTCTGAGTGTGACAATCAACCATGTGAAGTCTTGTCTTCCTATAAATACTATTTTAGTATTTTTTGTTTTATTTTATTTATTTGTTATTATACTATATAAGCTAATGCCAACTGACTTTCAAATTAAATGGAATATTATCGATTTGTTAGGTGGTTGGATCTCATATCCATTAAAAAAATGCAACAATAACATATTTTATTTATATTCTTCTATATCCATGATACCCAGTAATTTAGCATTTCTTACAACTATAGGAATATGCTCTTTTCCGTCCAATTTGGAATATGCTGAAAACTATAATATTGTTTATCAAACAATCATGGATGATTATCCTAAATGTACACAGTAGATTTATTATCTAATCATCATCATGTATATATTAAAGACGTGGAGATGTTTTAACTTTTAAGATTCTCTATCATCATGTATATATTTTTAGTTTTAACGAGGTTGGAACAATCGTTACAGAAAATAAAAAATTAGACGTCGTAGGCCTCTGGTCAATAATCAAGTAATAATTATATTTAATAACTGTGAATAAACTTACCAACATTAATACTACTAATATTTGACTCCAAAAGAAAAGTCATAAATAGAGCTTTGAACCATATTTATGGGGAAGAATTCAATAGTTTTGAAACATTTAATTAGAGATAACCTTACTGACAAATTTAATTTCTGAAAGCAACTAAATTCCAGGTGTATAACCACGTCAGCAAAAACAGATACACGTGGACCAATGATGTATAAACGTGCACGGAACAGTAAAAGAAAAGATCCTCCAAAATGGAATAATAAATGTTTTATCCAATCCCGAAATTATAAACTCTCGTATTTTTTTTCTGACAATGACAAAGAAAAATAGGTTTCGTGTAGTGAGAGGATCCTCCACGTGTCGTTGAGAAGCGTGACTGGCTAGAGCCGGTAAAACCAAATCCGGTTGTGTGGTTAATTTTTCTTGTGTATTTATTTTATTTTCTGAAAAGGAATAAAATGGGAAGGAGGGAGGGAGGTTTAAGGCTTTGGGTCAGTTGTGGTTTCTTTTCAAAGGGTTTTATGTCTTCTTCGTTATTTCTATTCTAGATGAGAGAGATAGAGAAAGCGTAGGACGATCGCCAAATCTCTTCATTCTTAAATCTTACGATTTCGAAGTTTCTGTAACAAAATTTATTCATTGCATAGCATTAGCAATTGTTTTTTTTTATCAGATTCGTGAGGGTATCATTAATTTTCTGGGTAAAGTAGCGTTATTGTTTTCAGTTTCCGTGATCTATAATTAACTTGGGTGCGCGAGATTGTGATCCAGGGGTCGTTGGGTGATTCGGTGAGTTTTCTCATCGTAATTCATGATCTCGATTCTGTTTTTTCGTGACAATTTGTTGAATCTGATCTCGGATTTCAAATTTCGAATAAGCTTGTCTGAAGTTGGCTATCGAGATCTGATCAGGAAGATCATGTTTATATAGCTTGTTTCTACGTAAATTGTGAACATTTGAGTTACTCTTGTTCTGTTGTTGATCTCAATTTGTGTAATTCCATCGATGACGTTGCATTTTTGCATGTTTTTTTTTTTTTATATATATAAATATTTAAAATTTGATTAAGGGTTTGGGATTCACTGTTGATCTGATCTGTATAGGGGTTGGTTTTATCTTCCTGATTTTGCATCTGACCTCGGATCTGTAGATCATTTGTTTAATTTTGCTGGAGATGATCATGAGATTCAAAGTTTTGTCCTGATTTTTTTTTGTGTGTGTGCAGGTTATGCATAATTGAGAGATGGTGGTTAAGAGGAAGTTAAGTTGTGGCTCTAATGGCTTTGATTTCCCCAATATTCCCAAGGCTCCTCGTTCAAGCAGGGTAAAGATTCTTGTGCTTCATTTTGATTTTTTTTCTCTGTGTTTTTTTCAAAATTCCTCTCTGATGATTTGTGTTTTCTGTTTTAGAGGAAGCTATCAAGTAAGATAGCTAATGATGATGACAGTCAGATCTGTGCGATTGATCTGCTCGCTTCTCTTGCGGGAAAGTTGCTGGAAGAAAGCGAAAGTTCTTCAACGTCTACATATGCATTTCAAGGGGATAATCATGATCATTTGTGTGGAGTGATTAAGCAAGAACTTGAAGATGTCTATAATAAGCCTTGTAAATCTGACTTCTCTGATCAAGGAATCCCCGCCTCTAAGTCGGCTAGTGAAAATACTAGTACTACGTGTTTGCAAGTTTCGTCTTTGGAAAATGATTGCATTTTGGAGCAAACACCGATATCTGATTGTAAGAAGGCTTGTAGTTTGAAGTCCCTCGTAGGCACCGGGTTTGAACAAGGAGAAGCAACCGGTGGTTTAACTGCTGATGCTTTTAGCTTAAAGGATCCGAGTCAATTACATTTGCAGTCTCCAGAATCAGTACATCTGGATGGCGATGTAAAATTGGCACCATGCACAGATCGTGTCCCTGATGATTCTTTTGAAGGATATGTGAATCATTCTAAGTTAGTTTGTAGAGATGATGACGAAAACAATTGTAAGTATTACAAATTTAGTGACAAATGTAAGTCATATAGGCCTCCCTCTCGGGTTGGAAATGGAAGAATAAAGAAGTCGGTTATGACAAAATACAAGAGAGGAGTCTCCAAGTTGAAGTGTTTTGAAGACACTAGAACAGGTTAGTATTAAAATTTGGTGTGTTACTCTTTGGCGCATCCATTTTAGTTGCTACTCTGCCCTTACTTTGCTTGCGGTGATCTGTCTAGATGGTCATTTGAAGGCTCTGTACCGCAAGAGAAAATTATGTTATGGTTACAACCCATGGAAGCGTGAGACCGTTCATAGGAAGAGAAGATTGTCTGACAAAGGGTTGGTCGTAAATTATGATGGAGGACTCAGTAGTGAAAGTGTTTCTAATTCACCTCAGAAGGGAGAATCAGGTATGTATCAGTCTATATCCAGATGCTTCATTATCAGGCTGATATGGCTTTTATTTCATGATCTTTTGGCTTCTTTGTTAAATGCAGAAAATGGTGTTCTCTCTGCCGCAATAGGTCTTCATTTAAAGGACTCCCCTGGTACTTGATCAGTTGATAATTCACAGACTTTGACTGAGACATGATATGTGAGTCTCATGTTATATCGTTGTTTGCAGTAAAGTTCAGCATCAAGTCGCTTAGGATTCCGGAGCTTGTTATTGAAGTTCCAGAGACAGCAACTGTAGGCTTACTGAAGGTGCGTGATTAAATGTCATTCTCTGTCAGTCTCTTTAGACTTTTTGGTTCTGCTGTGTACAATGATGAAGTGTTATTTCATAACATTTGTCATGATACTTAGTACTTTTGGTTGCAGAGGACGGTGAAGGAGGCTGTTACTGCTTTACTCGGTGGTGGAATACGTATTGGGGTGTTAGTCCAAGGGAAGAAGGTTAGAGATGACAACAACACTCTTTCACAGACTGGTCTTTCGTGTAGAGAAAATCTAGGCAACCTTGGCTTCACCTTGGAGCCTGGTCCCGAAACACTGCCTATACCTCTTTGCTCTGAAACTCCTGTTGTTTCTATGCCAACTGAATCTACCAATTTGTCAGAAAGGTACTATCAAACTTGCTTATATATATTTTTTGCTGCAAATTTTGCTCTTGTGTACGGGTAAATTTGAAGCTCTAGAGATTATTATTCCTAAGGAAAATCATTCACTCTTGCCAGGTCCGCAGCTTCTCCCGCGTTAGATACTATAATTCCTCTCCCTCTCCAAGATGCAGATCTCTTAATTAATTCGGGGAAAAGTGTGGAGAATAACCATGAATTAGTCCCATATCAGAGTGACATATCAGCTGATGAACAACCTTCATCAGATTCAAGAGCGTTGGTTCCAGTTTCGGCCTTGGAATCCAGGGCTCTAGCAATTGTTCCAGTTAACGAGAAACCTAAGCGTACAGAGCTTTCACAGCGCAGAACTAGGAGACCATTTTCAGTTACAGAGGTAGAAGCTCTAGTACAAGCAGTTGAAGAACTTGGGACTGGAAGGTAAAAGGACTGATTCGGTTGGTGATGATTAATATAATAACTTGGTTGTGGGGGTCAAACTAATGATCAATAATTATCTTGCAGATGGCGTGATGTGAAATTGGGTTCTTTTGAGAATGCAAGTCATCGAACCTATGTGGACTTGAAGGTAAGATACCCAGCAGAAACTGGACAAACACACTTTGGTTCTTATCCACTCTAAATTGAAAGCCTAATGGTTCCAATAACCGTGTGATGACTTTTTTTTGCAGGACAAATGGAAAACGTTGGTTCACACAGCAAGTATTTCACCGCAGCAACGAAGAGGAGAACCAGTGCCTCAAGAACTGCTAGACAGAGTCTTAGCTGCACATAGGTATTGGTCACAGCACCAAATGAAACAGAACGCAAAACATCAGATGGCTACAACAATGGTGGTTCAGTCAGGTTCGTCCATGTAAAAAAGGAGAAAGATTATAACAATAACTTTCACTTGACGACTAAGGAACCAATGTGGGCTATTGTACAAAGGCAAACAACAAAAGTACAGAACCATGCATAATTTCTGAAAAGAAGACTATATATATATATATTTTTTTTGGTAATCATAGCTGGCAGAAACAAGACATTCCTTGACACTTTTGGTTACTTTTATGGTACGTCTGTTCATTCCAGATTTCTAATTGATTTGATTCTGTAATATGGTGTTATTGGTTGGTAGGTCCATGGCTAAAGGGACATGTAATTTTAGACATTCTTTTATTTTTTTTGTTCATCATTCAATCTATGGCAGTGTAACTTTGAGTACTCTTGTTTGATAATGGTTTCATCAAATCTCTAAACCATTTGACATATTTTTTCTCCAAAACCCATCTTCTCCAATCTATATGTTGTCTTTTTGTTCCTTGGTTGTTAAACGTTAAGTTTCAAATTATTTTGTTCTTCCAATCATCTCTACGACATAAAATAAAAACAAAAAGGATTTGGCGCTCTAAATAGGAAATACTCTTTAATTTATGATTATACTATTCAATCTTGTACGGTTTTATTTGATGGAGTTGAGTAAAATAAGATTTAAAATGGTGCTTTAAAATTTGTTGACTTTGAGTCATATGATCTTTATTTGTAGGTGATTTGTTTAAAACTATATCTATTGGATTTGTGTTTTTCATTGACTTTTTTTAGTTGTAGAATGTTAATGCGTCTGACCAAGACTAGTCAATGAATAAAAGAAACTAAGTTTTGTATTCCATCCATTATATATATATATTCACTTCCTGCTTTTGTTTCTTTGATTTTTTCTTTCTATATAGTTGATTCTATTCGATGGTCTTCACCAAATTAAAAGCAGAGGTCCATGCATGAGTGATCTCGCGGCGAATCTATTTACAAACTAACGAAAAGCTCTACGAAACTAAGTGTTTGTTTTATTTTAGGGTTTTTGGGGGTTCTATCATACTGTAGATCGATTTTCTGAATAAACGGAGTCCTTCATATGAAGAAAATAATGAAGTGCATATTGCTATGAAAATTATTGTGTTGTTTACTTAATTTTGTTGTCCATATTCTTGCCGGGTTATCATATCGATTCTCTTGGAACTCAAATCATTTGAATATCTATCTATATCTGTTATTTGCACGTCATAAAAGCGACTATACATCTTGGGTATACAAACAATATGTACATAGTCGTCTACAATATTAAGAGAAGAAGGTTCATCATACTAGATCGGAGTTTTTACGTCAAGTTCTATACTCAAATAGTCAAATATGCAGGCCTTTATGGTAGGGTCCATCCAATAATAGGTAGCATTTCAAAAGTTTTATATGTTAACCCATCACATTTTTACGAACCATTACAAATAATTAATGAAAGTGCAGATAATAAGTTTATAACGTGCATATAATAGAAATCCATATACAACTAAACTTAGTCGTCTAATTTTTTTTTTTTTAACTGTCGTTAACAGTGGCATATCCAAAGATATTGGAAAATATTCTCCTCTAAATAGAGCCAATATGAAGTCGATGTGCTTATATGAGAAGAAAACACAATAGCCTTTTACCTTTTTCGAAGACACTCGACCTAGGTATTGTTACAATGTGGTAAATAGTTAATATTAAAGTGATGGAAGGATTGTTTAAAACTCCTAAGAGTGGCAAGCTATGTGGTAAAAATAGGTCATTACAAGAAGTTATCAATCATTGAGATAAAGTCGGTGCTAACCATGGGAAAATTCACATTGGTCTTCCAAAACTTTGTCATACATTTCATATAGCCCACAACAAAGAATCAAATTCTGCACGGAGGGGCGAATAGTACATGAGATTGAATTATCATTTTACCCATCTTGCTATTTTAGGAAACCTTTTCAAGTATGGAGAGTTGCCAATTTAGCGTTGATTGAATTATTTTAGTTATTATTACTATAAAAAACACATTTACCATTATACTTAATAGTCAACCCAATCATATTCTCTCATTTTGGCGGAAGTTTATCATGAATTAGCCACATTTACGAACACATTATAGGTACAACCACGGTTGAAGTTTTTATAATCAAATAGAAAATATGAAAAAATATAAACAAAGAAATATTTAGGTAACAATGTATTATACAAAGGGGAAAACTTTTATTTATAACATTCAAAGAATTACAAAGACTCGATAGAACTCTTAGATACTTCTCTCTCTCACCTTTCAACACTACCCCAAGCCGTATATCTATAGTACAAGGCCTCAGAAATATTCCATAACATATACCTTAGATATTATTTTACAACCACACATATATGATTCTCTCACCATCACTTGCTTATTGAACATACTTGTGATTATGAACATGACTTTATTTATTCGATATTCCTAATGATTATGACTATGATCAACTCTTATTCTCTTATTTATCTTACGTTGTGGATAAGCGAGAACTAAACTACTTTTGTACACTGACAAGATTTACGAAACTGATGGTGTCTTCGAAGTTTCCAGTAAGATATATTTTTTTCGACTACTGAAAACTTCTCTCTCTAAAAAAGAATATTTTTGCAAACTTGAAGAATATAATGTTGCTACTCATTCAAGCAACTTTATATTCATTGTGGAAAGAAAGTATACAACTCTCGTCTCCATCATAACTTTGTTTCACTTAATACATCAGAAGTAACCAAGGTGTAGAATTCTTGAAGTAACTCGTTTTTCTCTCTGGTTCAAACACTATGATTCCTCATAACCGAGGTGTACGTAAAATTATTAAATATAATTCTTATCTTTCTTTCTCCCCATAATTACTGTCTTAGCCCAATAACCCCAAATTTAATTATGAATACACAGTATAATACTTCCACTGTTTCACAAATAGTGTCGTTTAAGGTTTTCTCCACATATTAAGAAAACTATTAAATTTTCTATTTTATCCTCAATTAATATACTATACAATTATTTTCATTGGTCAATACATTAAATTAGTAGGGACAAAACTAGAAATTTTACCAAACATCTGCATTGAAAATACAAAACGACACTCTTTGTGAAACAAAAATAAAATCTCAAAACGATACTCTTTGTGAAACGGAGAGAGTATTAACCAAATAATACTCAACTTTTGTAAACACCAACGGAAAAGGTTCTAGAATGATCCTCATATTAAAAATAACAATTCAAGATCCTTTAATAACAAAAGAAAATAAAAAGATAGATAATTGTCTAGGTAATGATTTGATCATTTGAATCTTGAATTTTTTTGGCCATTTAATTTATATATATAGTATGGCTATCAATACATCATTTTGCACAGCTTATTAGATCGAAGTAGATTACTTGTCGAGGATGATTATTGCGCGATTCTTTTCAGTATCTGCGTACATTTGATCCACTTCTCCCCGAGTACCGTACATTTGCCCTAGTGGATCGTAAAAGTACTGCACATTGTAATTAGATGAATATGAAAATGTGCTATATATATATATATATGTATTATGAAAAAATGGATATGAAGTAAAGTCTCGAAGAAAAACATTAGAAAGAAAGAAACTATATGCATTTACATCCATCTTCTTTGACCCGAGATTATCCATACACCATATTTTCTTGTAAAACTGAACACTTAAGTAAGTTATCGAACTTGTGAAAATTTTTGTAAATTTTTGTAGTGACTAATAGAGGATGAGTCTAGTAGAAAGCCTAAATATATACTCTTTCCGTTTTACAAAGAGTGTCATTTTAAAACTTTTTTCTTGTTTTATAAAAAGTTTTGTTTTGTGTTTTCAATGCAAAATATTAACCAAAAATCCAGTTTTAACCCTAGTATTTTAGTGTATTAATTAAAGAAATAATGTATTTTTAGTGTATTAATTAGAGGTAAAATGAAATTTTTAATTATTTTCTTAATATGTGTGAAATGTGTCAGAATGACATATTTTGTGAAACAGAAGGAGTATACTAGACGATAACAACTAGAGTATTAACAGGATACAAAATTTTCATCACAAAAGAAGAAGAAACAATTACCCGGTAGAGTCGATCGTTAGGCTTGAGACGCTCCTCAGCGATCCAACCAGGGTGAAGCCATTTGTAACGAGGACATATATGATCAAACACAGTGGAAGAAGCATTGGCGATCGTGTTTAATCGCTTTTTACCATTCACAACCATCAAAGTCTCTCTGCCTTCCCTTGACAGATTCGCAACGCTACTCTCGTAATCGATATCTTTCGACGCTCTTCTCTGTCGTGGACGCTTCTCTCGTCGTTGTACAGAAACACTTGATTCTCGTCGTTGTCCAGAAACACTTGATTCAGCATCCATATCTTATCTTTGTTATTGTCTTGTTACGCTTTGTGTCTTGACGAGTTTTTCTTTGTATATAAACAAAATTTGTCACCCCTAAGAGTACATATAAGGATATATATAATTGTGCCATGTGTTATCTCTATCTTCGTTATTTTGCATCTTCTATAGAAACATATCTACTTGCCCAAAAATATATAGAAACATATCTCAAGGAGATTACACAATGTCCACAAAACATTAATGTATTTATTTTCTAATTTCGTTATTTGGACCTTATATGGAAAGATATCTTATATATGAAGTTTACACAATGTCCACAACACATTAATGTATTTATTTTTATATACAAATTTATGTATTTTACATTTAATACCCAATATAAAATGAATATCATTTAAAACGATTTCTTTCAATAATATTTTTATGTTTTTTTTTTTTGGGAAAAGTTCACCTTTCTGAAATTTAAACAATTTTCAAATTGAATGATTACATTGTTGTCCCAAACAATACTATTAATTAGAAGACAAATGAACTAAATAGTATAAGTTCCAACGGATTTCACCGATATAACATTAATTTATTATATAGGATTAGATGAATTATATTCACATAGGTTATGTGTTTCTTTAAAAAATGAATTGTAGTTTCTTTGTTGCTATTATTACGTAAAAATCTCTCTAATTTTAATTTCTGTTAGCTTATCGTAGGTTTGTATCCTTGAATATCTCTTCACATATATAGAGGTTCACTTGATTATGTCAATAATAACTCTGCAAAATTAAACTGCTATTTTGGTTTAGCTGGGTTTTGTATACGTATATTCTGATGTAAATGTTATGTTTCAACCTCACTGAGAGATTTCTTTGAACTATTATATATGTAATGAGGACAAAAAGAGGAGCAATGCAAATAGACGAAAAAAGAAAGAAAGAATGAAGCGAATAATATAAAGAGTTATTTACCAAATCGCAAAAATTATTGTTTTGAAAATAGAAAATAAAAAACAAAAAAAATATGGAGTGGCTTATTATTAGGATGATTTATATATATATAGTTTATACTTTATATGAATTACATTGGTTAATGATATAGCTCGAGTTTTTTTACTGTGGGATTTATTTTTACTAGTTTTACTTTTAACCATTAAAAAAATGTGGGCATTTTAGGGTATATAAGGTTTGGGCAAAACAAAAAAGGGAAAC
This sequence comes from Crucihimalaya himalaica, assembly GCA_004349715.1. NCBI lineage: Eukaryota > Viridiplantae > Streptophyta > Magnoliopsida > Brassicales > Brassicaceae > Crucihimalaya > Crucihimalaya himalaica. Next base: position 305,745 of record SMJT01000009.1, read on the forward strand.
AGAAGAATACGGTTGTTGTCGGCGCCGGAGGAGATGAGTGGGGCAGGAGCGCCGGACTTTTTCTACAGAGAAGCTCAACGTCTTGGCTATGTTGCTCGCTCTGCGTTCAAGGTGAAGTTTGCATTCATACCCTCCTCTGCTTCTTCTTCTTCTACTTCTTCTTACATCGACTCTTCTCTCTCTCTCTCTCTCTCTCTCTCTTTCTCCCTGCAACTACAGCTCCTACAGATTCAAAAACAGTACAAGCTCATCAAACCAGGCTCCTCTGTTCTTGACCTAGGTTGCGCACCTGGTGCTTGGCTTCAGGTCTTTGTTGATATTACATCCAATTCCAAATTTCGAATTCTGGAGAAAAGAGTTTTAAACTTGAAATTTGTTGCTAATAATCCGGTGTAGGTTGCCTGCCAAAGCTTAGGTCCACTTAAAAATGGTGGAAATGTCGTTGGTATGGATATAAAGGTCAGAGGAAGCTACTCTTGATTTTCCAAAAATGTAATCTTTTTTGCAGTAAACTGTACTGTGTGTGAATTAATGCCCTTTTTTTTCAGAGCAGAAGGTGAAGGTGCCTCCACAGTGTGATTCGCGAGTCCAAACCATTTCCGCCGATGTCTTAAACTTTCCCAGACAAAAGATAAGGGAGTTATCGCCTCAGGTGATTATTAGAATTTAACCGCCGTTTCATGATTGGAAATGTTCTGAAACTGTCTTGGATAACAGTTGCACTGAGTCGTCTAGTGTTTAAAGCTCATCCTTTACATGTTGATGATTAGAGCAATAGCCGTGAATTTGCCAAGTTAGGGTCTTTCCTAGTCACTCGTTTTCTTGAACTGTATTTTGGGGTTGGGGCCTTGGTTCTAAACCTGTTCCCTGACCATGGTTGGTTCTAACAAGGTATGGATTGCTTTGTGGTGCAGCAAATGGGATTTTCAGTCATTCTTTCAGATATGTGTCCCTCAGTATCTGGAATCACCACTAGAGATGCAGCGCTTTCGGCTGAATTGGGAATGCGAGCACTTGATTTGGCTGTTGGTCAAGCTGCCCTCTCTCAGTCACCTGATGATGATGATAATGGGGTTTCAAGTAGCGAAGACTGTCGTGGTGTACTTAGGCATGGTGGTCATCTTGTGATCAAGCTTCTAGAAAGTGAGGATGCTCAAGGTACGGGAAAGAAGTGTAGAATAAAGTCCAACTATATACAATTGGAAAAATGCTTCTTCTGTAGAATAACACTGTTTGGTTTTGTTTAGATTTTGCTCGAATCTGCAAGCCCATCTTTAACAAGGCATCTTGGTTGAGGCCAAAAGCTACAAGATCATCATCTCGAGAAATTTACTTGATTTGCCAGGGATTTCGATAATGAAAGCCTTCATATACAATGACAACCCAACGGTAACTCTTTTCATATAGATGTATTCGGTATTTTCTCGGATCATGTAGTTTACAGTGGAAAAGAACAAATTAAATAATATAGAATGCGAATTTTGCGTGTTACATTGCAACATCTCTATCTGTCTCTCTGTGCAGTAGTACATGTTTCTCATATACAATGAAATAACAAATTAAAGGTTGACACTGTTATTATCGGATCTGTGTCCTCCCTAACGACCAGAGTCCTGTGTCCTTCACCGGTGTCTGTAAACAGAAAAATGGCAATCAATCAACTGAGCAGAAAGAACCAGAAGATCTGTTTCTGGTCTGAAGGAACTTCAAAACTTGAAAAAGAATACAAACCTGCATTTTCACTGAAGGGAAGACGTTCCAAAACCGCAGGGTCTCATCTCCTGCTCCGGTCACTATAGTCTGGCCATCAGGTGACGTAGCTAAGTAGAGTACTCTCATACTGTGCCCAGTAAGGGTTGCAACCTACACAAAACAATCATCGGTTGATGCATCAGTTATATAGTAGAAGAAAGAAAGATCAAGAAATGAGATTTTCAGCGTGATAACGAAACTACCTTTGTCATGGATGGGTACTTCCAGAGCATGATTTGGTTTTGAGAGTACCCATGAGTGCTCACTATCTCGTTAACATTCTTGCTCCATGCCAGATTGCAGACCTGGCTCCCAGTGTCGATGCTGTTTAACTGATGTCCGTTTGTCGTGTTCCAGAATCTAATACATCTGTCTGCGGTTCCACCTCCTGAAGCAAGGAGGCTGCTCTGATGAGGAGACCATGTAATTGCCTTAACCGCTGCTGTATGCTCTGTCAGCTTCAGAATAGGTTGCTGTGAATGATTGTTCCATACCAATAACTGTTTCAAAAAAAGATCCAACCAATGTTTCTTAATATGATGATAAACTTCAAAGAAGTTTAACGGCTCAACTCTTAGCTACTGGTCTATTGTATATAGCGAAGGACTGTACTGGTCAGAGAGCATTTAGTAGTCTTTCATTAACCAAGTCTCTTGGGTCTGGTGAATTGAAACAAGAAAAGCAGTTCATAGCTTTGCTCATATCATATTGAACACATAGCAATGAATAGCTAAAAAACCTGATTATCATTGCCTCCAGACGCAAGCTCTCTATCATCGTGAGACCATTTCAACCCGCAGACCTCAGATTTGTGCCCCACGAGTTTGCTGACATAATCACTCTGGACTCGGATATCATGTTGAAGGATGTTTCTGTCTCTGCTCCCTGATGATAAGATCCTTGAGTTCCATGCCAAGACACCAGTTCTCGTTTGATGACCGCCCATGGTTCGGACTCTCTTGCACTGTGTTCCGTCCCAAACCTGCCAGCAAACATTAAATATTTAGTAACTTGCATGCATCCTAACAAAACTTTCCACAACCACAGATTGGAAGGTAAACAACAACACACCTGAACCTGACCATGACTTGTACCGATAGATATATATGAACCCTCCCGTGTCCACTGAACCGAGCAGACACTGTCATTAGGCCCCAGGTCGCATAACTTCGTCACCTAACCAACAAATTCACTGTTAAATGAATCCACCACAACCAAATGACATTATGCAAATCTTAAAAACTAGTCAACAGTATAAAAACACTCACTTTGCTATTGGAAGCAGTCCAAAGATAGACACAAGTACCAAGCCCAACCGCAAGAACATTCTGTGAGCTCCAGTCCACAACATTCAAGTAGAAGTCATCTTGTAAGGAAGGAGCATCCAAGACCTGAGACCAAAAAAAAAAAATTTCATTACTACCTCCCAGGAATCTGTAACCAAATCACATAAACAGAGTGGATGTAAACAATGCAATACCTTATGAGGTGTTTTAGGAACCTTGCGAGGCGGTTTGGGAGGCGGAGACGAGTCAGTGGAGAGGCCATTATCATTTCCAAGAATGGAAGGAGAAAAGGGCGAATTAGGGCTTGAATTAGAACGATCGGTCTTGAATCTCAACATATTGGTACATGGACTCATGGGAGAAGAAGCAGATCCTTGAGCACCTGCAGGAGACAAACAAGAAGAAGCGAAATCAGAACCGAAAAGCTCAGATTTTAAGAGTCTAGAGTAGGCTTCGTTCCCTCCCTCTTTAACCGGAGTAGTTTGTTCCTTATCCTGCAGATCGAAGGCGTGGAGTCTCGAAGAAGATCTGCACGGTATGAATCTGTCGCTGCAAGTCGATTTAGAGGGCGAGGATAAACTTGAAATCCCTCGAAACGAGCTCGAAAACGTCTCCAACCGCAACGAAGTCTGGTTCATCCCGGCGGGTAGATTCAATCCGGTTTTGGTGCTCTGTGGCGATGCCATTTCTGGGTTCTCTTTCAAAATCACTGGGAGTGTTGTCGTATTGGTTTGGTCGGAGATTGAAACAACTAACAACCGAAGGAGAATATTGCAAAAGAGAGAGCTTATCTCTTTTCCTTTTCTTTTGCAAAGAGCAATGTTCTCCAACGGTCAAATTTAGGTGGTGGGAGAGATTATATATTATATATACGAGCGGGATCTGATTAAAATACGGAGCACATTTATATATTATCGATTTGGGGTTCATGCTCCAACGGTCAAATCTTGGGTCAAAGTAACAAATATCAATAGATATTTAATATATATTTTATAATTAGTAGATTGTTGACAACAAAGCCGTCTTAGCTCAGTGGTAGAGCGCGTGGCTTTTAACCACGTGGCCGTGGGTTCGATCCCCACAGACGGCGCTTTTTTTTAAGAAAAAAAACAAACCCGTTTCGGTGCACTTTCTTCAATACGAGCTTTAACCATTTTACGGCCTATGAAGCAATCATTTCCATCTTTCTAAAGGGGTTTTAGGGTTTCGTCACTCTCTCTCTTGAAAACATGACTGCCGAACAGAAAGAGGAGCTCACAGCCAAATTGGAAGAGCAAAAGATCGATGTAATCATCTCTGTTTGTTCATTTTTCTGGTTTCTTTTTTATCTCAAAGTCTGAAAATGATTGAGCTGGATTCGGATTAATCGATTTCTTCTTACCTAGATCTCCGTGACTGGTTTAGATAACTCTAACACTGAAGCTACCATTTTTTAGATCTGAAATCTTCTTTTCTCGCACTGTATGAACATATATCGATTCTCGCTTTGCTTATGCCGACGTAACTATCTTATTTTTCCTTTAGTCGTTTTTTTATATGAATTTTCTACTTACTGTTTCTTCTGATTTCGACTTGTATGTAGCTTGATAAGCCTGAAGTTGAAGATGATGATGACAATGATGAGGATGATTCCGAGGACGATTTAGAGGCAGATGGTAAGTTATCTTCTTCTTACCTCTTTCAACGCCCTTGAAGAGTATCTTCTTCTCTTCATTATAAAGAGTCCAGATGCGCCGCGTTCTATATATTTATTTATGAAATTGCTAGATATTCCATATTTCGATGTGATTAGTTCCATCAATGTTACATCTTGGGCTGCTAAGTTGCATTTACTTGCGTGTAGAGGAGCATAGATATCTGTTTGGTTAAAATTTTGAAACCTTGTTGTAATGAGCCTATCGGTCGAACCCATTTTCTTGTTTTCATATCACAATGGAATTGTAAGAATGATTAGCTGGAGGAGACCTGTCTTGGATGCTGAGTGGTGAAAGTTTGATACTGTTTTTGTTATATATATAATGAGGAAAAGTTGGTATCATTTCTTATAAGCTTGTGCCATTAATGAGCTATATCATTTGTTGACCAGAACATGATGGAGAGGCGGGCGCCCGGTCAAAGCAAAGCAGAAGTGAGAAAAAGAGTCGTAAAGCGATGCTGAAGCTTGGGATGAAACCTATCACTGGTGTTAGCCGTGTCACCGTCAAAAAGAGCAAGAATGTTTGTGGTCTTCTGAAATTCAAATCTTTGTTGTGTTAATCATTACGTTGCAGGTTTATTGACTGAATCCGGATTGAATTTGCAGATCATGTTTGTGATATCAAAACCTGATGTGTTCAAGAGTCCAGCATCAGATACATATGTGATCTTTGGTGAGGCGAAGATAGAGGATTTAAGCTCGCAGCTTCAGAGTCAGGCTGCAGAGCAGTTCAAGACTCCCAACCTCAGCAACGTGGTTTCACAGGGAGAAACATCTGGTGCAGCAGCAGCAGCTGCCGCTCAGGATGATGATGAAGAGGTGGACGAGGAGGGTGTGGAGCCAAAGGACATCGAGCTGGTGATGACCCAAGCAGGAGTGTCTAAGCCAAGGGCTGTAAAAGCTCTCAAGGCTGCTAATGGAGATATTGTCTCTGCCATCATGGAGCTTACCACCTAAATCAGAAACCTTTTCGACTTTGATGGTTTTCGTGTTTTTTTCCCTTTCGTTTAAAGTGATTCTGCATGTTGTATCAATATACACCATAAGTTTGGACTCATTTTCATGTTCTAGTGTTTGAGTGGATTTTAAAGAGTTTGTACTGTTATTCGTCATATCAAAAGAAATGCAAGTGCTTCTTCTTTGTGGCATTTGTCAAGCCTTCAGGGATAAGAACTTTTGTAAGATCGTGCTGGAATAGTTTGAGTGGTTATGAGTTGAACACAATAAACCCAAGCATTTTCAAATGAATGAGGGTTTGGGAATTGCAGGAGGGGAAACATAATTCTCAAACCAAATAATGACAGAGAAGGTAAGCCAAAACATGATCAGTTCAACTTCCTATATGCACGGGTGTATAGTGTAAAGAATCGAATACAACTAAAAATCAGCAAAAAATTGTAGCTACAGATGAAAGTTCTAGCCAGTGTAGGAAGAGACATTCTTGAGAAGCTTGCACTTGGGTCTGACTAGCCTCCACTTGACTGGTTTGAGAAACCTGAAAAATAAACACACTTAAGCCACCTGAGCACTATACACACACACTAAGTAAAAGCACAACATACTTTTTGTTTTTTTTATGGAACCTAGAGTTGTGATTTGCAGATTTACACACTCCACAATGCATGATCCTTTTCTTCATTTTCTTCATTTTCTTCTTGCTTGGAGACTCACCAACACATCTCTTCCTTCTCTTGTCAGCTTTTGTAATTTTCTTTCTACCAGGTTGAGCTGGTTCAGGAGGGACAACGACATTATTTCCAGTGGTGGTTGGCCAAAATCCTGCACCTCTCAATGGCACAATTCCCTCGGTGTAGTTCTTCCTCCACATTGCTGTTCGGAACCAATGGCAGACAAAGTCCTCAGGGACTACCTTCTTCATCAGGATGACACCATACGCATGTTCGCATGGAATTCCACTAATCTCCCACTTCCTACAGCTGCAAATCCTTTGCTCCAAGTTAACCTTGAAGGAGCATCCACTGAGCAGTACTTCATAGTTCCCATTTGTGCTCCTTATGACCTTGCACTCATAAGCTTTTCTCAGCTCAGACTTGAGAAACCGAGATACATATGGTGTGCAAATTCCTGAGACAAAAGACCAGAAACATCCTTTAGAAACACATACAAAAGCACATAGTGATTGACATAGATAATTGACATATACCTTTGTGATCATATGAAATGGCAGATCTCCTAGCAATCCTGGCCATTGCTAGTCTTCTCACAGTCTCTAGCATATGTATGAAATGCTTCTCTCTTGCCTTGTTGATTGAATTGTTAAAAGATTCTGTGGAATTATTATCCACATCTTCACAGAAGCTGCCTAGATTGTAGAAGGCCCTACACCAAGACTTAGGATTTGTCTTCATCACATCATCATAAACCACAGTGTCATAGCACCTTATCCGTTCCAAGTTACTCTCATACTCTGATTCGCTATAACTCCAGGCCAAGTTCCATAAGTATGGCTTCAGCTGCTTCTTATCTCCGTGTCTTTTCTTCAAGTTCCCATAGATGTGTCTTACACACATTCTATGTTCAATCTTGGGCAACTCTAACTCCACAGCCTTGATTAGTCCCTAAAACATCAAAGAAAGCAAATCAGTAAGCAAATCAGTAAGCAAATCAGTAAGCAAATCAGAAACATAAGCAAAGCAAATCAGACATAAACATAAGCAAATCAGAACATTAAGCAAAGCAAATCAGTATACATAAGCACATCAGAAACATAAGCAAAGCAAATCAGACATAAACATAAGCAAAGCAATGAGTAAATCAGTACCTTTTGCCTATCAGAAACTATGACAAAACCTTCACCATCTGCAAGTCCCAGATCAGCCTGAAGCCTCCTAACAAACCAAAGCCAGTTTTCTGTGTTTTCTACTTGGACAACACCCCATGCTATTGGGTATATAGCATTATCAGCATCCCTACCTACAGCTACCAACAACTGCCCCTTCATTTTTGACTTCAGAAAGCATCCATCAACCCCTATCAGTGGCCTACAAGTGTCTCTCCAGGTTCTTCTAATCTGAGCAAAGCAAACATAGAACCTGTTAAACACATCTTGACCTTCATCATTCGTAAACGTATCAACCTCTACCGTAGAACCCGGATTCTGATGCACTATCTCAGCTGCATAATCCCTGATACGTGTAAACTGCAAATCGTACTCTCTTTCAATCCAAAACAGAGCCTTATTCCTAGCAGACTAACACTGAGGCCTAGAAGCAGTGATCGAGTGATCTCTCTTAATCACTTCTTGAATCTTCTGAGGCAGATAATATTCGGGTTCTTCCCGGATCCTATCTATAAACAACCTAGCTATCACAGGAACCTTCAACATCTCACATTCTCCATTAACAGTACATAAATGGTTATCTTTAAACACCCTAACCTTCCACATTACATCATTTGGCAAGCATGAAGCATATACTTTCCATTTACAGTCTTCACCACCAACACATCTATAGCCTATCTTATCTTTGTCATACCTGTACTGTTTGAGATTTCGTCCTGTAGATAGCACGTATTCGAGCACAGCCTCCTTAAATGCAACTCCATTGAAGAAGGTTTGGTTTTCATGTAACAAATTATCACAACCACGACTGTCACGTCTATGAGCTCTCTTTGGAACATTTACCTCAGCCTCATTCTCGCTTTCTGGATACTCATCGTGTCGAATAGGAGGTTCGTCAACGAAATCTTCAATCAACTGCTCGATTTCTGCTTCTTCTCGTTCTTCAGCTTCTTCATCGATATCTCCGTCGTGCACTCCTACAGGCTCATCTCGAATGATTAACGCCATTAGACCTTCGATTTCAATCAGATTTCAACTCCCACAACTCGATTTTAACTTGTGAATCTCAATGTATGTCGTTCGTAATTTTTACGGGTTTTGAATTTGGGGATTTCTTGATAACGGTTTAGAGTAATAAGCTTTGGGAATTAGGGTTTTAATTGGGTCTGGGTCGGGTTCTAATTGGGTTTACTGTTTCTAATCGGGTAATAAATCGGTTAACAAACCAATTTAAATGGTTAATAATGATTTGGTATATAGTAAACCGAAACAAATCGGGGTTTAGGTGGATTAAATCGTGGTACAATCGATTTAGGGATACTGGGGTTTAAAATTTTTAATTCGGGTATATATAGCATTGATAGTTTGATTTTGTGGAGAATTAGACAGAGGGTATAGTTTGATGGGGACGAGTGGTGATATGATACTTCTTAGGGGGAAATAGAACGTTAATCCAAGGTCTTATCATTATTATCTTATCAATATAATTGTTTAATGAATTTGAGGATTGACCAATAATGTATCATTAATCATGTTGATATTTAATTTGGAGCAATTAGTTTCGGTAACCACAACTTTTTATAAGCTTCGCCACTGGTTTGATCTAGTCTAATAAATCTATTATAATAAATTAAGATTCCTTTAGCCACAGCTTGACACGTGTCTACTTAATTTTGTTGGACCTAAATGGGTCGTCGCAGATTATCTAAATAGACCACTTTAATTCGATGAAGCTTTGCTTCAAATTTTATCTACTCAAATTTTAATAAAAAAACTATATTCGATAAAAAGACTTATTTTCGTTATCAGAAATTCATTGACCATAACTTAATCTATTAATACATTTGAAAGAAACTCAAACAACACAATTGATTATAACCTTTTAACATGTGTTTTTTCAATTTTTCTTTATTGTACCACTTGATATTCTCATTCATAAAAAAATATATACAAAAAACATATTGAAAAATAATAACTTCTCTTAATTACACATTTAAAATCAATTAATACAATTTGACCATAACTTAATCCATTAATACATTTGAAAGAAACTCAAACAACACAATTGATTATAACCTTCTAACACGTGTTTTTTAAAATTTTCTTTATTGTACCACTTGATATTCTCATTCATAAAAAAACATATACAAAAAATTCTATTATATATATATATATATATATATATATCTCTTTTTTTATCTTTAAAATTATCAAAAACTGTATAATATTTCATATTTAATATTAGAATTTTCTCATCTTATATAATAAAGTTGGGTTCGCTTAACCACAGTCTGACATGTGTTATCTCTTATTTTAACTAGTTCTCTATTTTATCTTTTGATATTCTCATTTCTAAGAAAAACATATATAATAACAATAATTTCTCTTAATTGCATGTTTAAAATCAATTAATGCAATTTGACCATAACATAATTCATTAAAACATTTGAAAGAATCTCAAACAACATAGTTGACAAAAACCTTTAACATGTGTTTTTCAATTTTTCTTTATTGTACCACTTGATATTGTCATTGACAAAAAAACCGTGTCGGGAAAAATTGTCATGCCCTAAAACTTGGAGGAACTTAAGAGGTAAAAATACAATAATTGTCCACTTAAATGCATTAATTAGTCTCCCGTTAAAAAATTTTGGATTTAAAAACCAACTTTAAATTATTGTTAAGTTGAAGTGATAACAATTGTAATAATTGTGTATTTCAATACATTAGTCTCTCAACCCACGAAATTTTGTAATTAACGCCCACTAATTCAAATGCACTAATTCAAATACACTAATTCATGATTCCATAACATACAACTATTAATTAGTATTAATTCAGAATATTGAACCAAAATCATCAAATTCTATATATGTTTTCATGTTTTATCTTGGGTAAACGGCTCCAAATTTCTGAATTCGAGAGCCTTAATGTCTACCTATAAATAGAAAGACACACATTTCATTATTCATCATTTTTCAAGTAGTACATAATTTTGTAAATCCTATTTCAATTTTTTTTTCTACAACTAATAGAGTTCAAATTGTTTTCTTATGTCAATTTTGTAAGTTTGTACACAAGTTATGATTTCGATATTGTATCAGCCTTTAACTGCTATCGTGGAACCAACCACAAGTGAAAAATTATTTTTACTAATAAAATGTGTTAAAGAACAACAATGTTCTATTGGTTTTGAATTTTTTTTCCAGATTCTTTATATTTATTGAGTTGATTTATACGAGAGACAATTGTGAAGAGTTATCAGGTAACAAATTATGTTTTTATTGTGCTTTTATTTCGACGGTACCTACTCGAATTTAAAAAACTATGTTCGATTAAAAATATTTATTTGTTAAATAAAATGGACTCCTTAACAAATAAAATTACTTAAAAAATATTAGAGGAAAAAATATGAAAAAAATTAATGACAAAAAGAGAAACAATATTTTTACTATTATTGATTTCAAACCAATATATCAATGTTTCGATAAACATAACCAAAATAACCGGTTTAATAAAATAATTATGGATTTGTTTCCATCCAGTTTATCAAATTGTAGTGTAAAACTAATTTAACACACTGTTATATAATACAATAAATGAGAAAATTAAATATTAAATATGAAATATATATTTTAAAAGTTTTAAGAAATTTAAAGATAAAAATGTAAGAAAGTATATTATATATATATATCTAATAGATTTTTAAAAAAAAATCAATGATCAAATTCATTTTAACACATAACCCACGCAACGCGTGGGAAACTACCTAGTTACATTATAAACGGAAGCCCACAAAACGTTGTATTTGACTTATTTGTTAGACTTCTGTTTATAATGTAATTGACGGTTTAATATAATAAAGTAAAGTTCAAACTCTAAGAAACTGACACATGTCATATAACTTTATTTTGTAACATATTAATCACATATTCTCCTATAAATAGCAAGATATACATTTCATTATTCATCATATTTTCAATTACTACATAATTTTGTAAATTCGATAACAATTTTTTTTTCTACAACTACAACTAATAGAGTTCAAATTATTTTCTTATCTCAACTTTGTAGGTTTGTATGCAAGTTATAATTTTGATGTTGTTGCAGCCTCCAACCGCTATCGTCGAACCAACCACAAATGGAAAATTATTTTTACTAAGAAAACGTTTTGAACAATAACAATTTTCTATTGGTTTTTATTTTTTCTATAGATTATCTATGTTTACAGAGTTCCTTGATATCAAAGACAAATGTGGAGAGTAACCAGGTAAAAAAATATGTATTTAATTTACACATATTTTTTCAAATGTTATGTAATTAATTTAGAAAAGATAGAAGTTTTGAAAACAATTAAGTGTTGAATTCATAAACTCTCAAAAGATCAACCAAATATGTAGTGTAATTAGAAAGTTAGAAAATTTATTAAGATCAACGTAATTCTATATATTGATGAAGACAATGTTAACTTTATGAGGAAAGATGTAGAGGCTTGGCAAGATTAAAACAGGTGAAAGGAAGACAAGAGAAAAAAGATATAAGAAGTGTATGAGAAAATGAATAAAAGACACATGTCATTTATTTGTGCAACCACGTGACAAAAAAAAAAGAGTATTGGCCAACAATCTATTATAATAAAGTAAAGTTCCTTTAGCCACAGCTTGACACGTGTCCACTTAATTTTTTTGGGCCTAAATGGGCCGTCGCCAGATTTATTTGGTGATTGCTCAAAGTTTATTTTTGTGGACTAAATCAAAAAGTCTAACAAATAAGTCAAATACAACGTTTTGTGGGCTTCCGTTTATAATGTAACTAGGTTAGGTCCTGCATATACGCGAAATTATAATCTACGATTTTAGAATTTATAAGAATAAAATTATAAAAAAATTTAAAAAATAGAATTAAATTACCCTTAAATATACATATATAATAAAATATTAAGAATATCTATCTAAAATCATTCATCCATAAGAAATCCTAACAAAGTTATAATTATTTATTTATTTAGATAATTATAATTATTTATTTATTTATTTAACAAAGTTTAATTAATTTATTTTTAATCATATTTGATCTTTGTTTTCAAATCGACCTAAAAATAAATTACTGTTGTTATTTTGAATTTATTTACTAATTTTCTTTTGGATGATAGACATTTTTTGAAAAGTATAAGAAAAAATAATGGAAATTAGAGAAAAATTTAATAATCATAAAAATAGAAATAAAGTTTTTAGGAAAAGGCGGAATTGCTAAAACTATACCCCAAATTGAGTTTGAATGCAAAACTAGATCCCAAATTGAAACAAATACAAAACTAGACCTTTGGGGTATGGAAATTTCATTAACCCCCTTATTTGCAAACAAAAAAACAGAAACCGCAATTACAGGTCTAACCTCCGCGCGAAGTAGACTTCTTGAACGAAGTCTCACAGTAGACTTCGTAGAGTTCTTGAACGAAGTCTCACAGTAGACTTCGTCGACTTCGTTCATGACATCCATGAAGTCTGAACCGTAATTAAACCTTAGATTTAAATTAGGACAATAATAATAAATATTTTCAATGAAATTTCTTCTAAAGAAAATAAGATTATCTAAAATATGAACTTTATAAATTAAATTTCCGAAAATTTTATAAATTTTAAGCATGTAAGGTTGATTATGTTCTAAAATACCATAAACAGTCGCAGACTTCGACCATGAAGTCTGAACCGTAATTAAATGTGAAATTTTAATTAAAAAATGAAAAAAAAAATATTTCGATCAAAATTTTTGAAAGATAAATTATTATTTGCCTTCTTGTTCTGCATCATTCATCTTCTTTCTATTCATAGTACTGGCGCTGAAGAGCTATCGCTGCTGTCTGTGCAACATATTTCAGCTCACTATATACTTATGAGTCAATTCCAAACTACCCTCTTCTTTTCTTTTCAAATGCCTTAAAATACCCCTCATCGCTTCTTTTTTCACAAAATACCTAGCGCAGACTTCTCCTGTGAAGTCTGGTAGCTGGGTTTGAAAAACAATAACCCAAAGATTCTCACGTAATAACGAAAATGCCATCGTCTTCAATAGTTCCCAACCACACTTACCAAACAAAATTGCGCTCTCAATGCTTCAAACAACCGAATTAAGTGATGTATGTTTAAACTGAGTTAAAGCTCCATTTTTGTCGATCTCCTCTCTCATTTCAACCATTAACTCTATAATATCGTTTTCAATATTTACATCCATATATCTTGCGATTTACTAAGATTCGAGCATAATAACGCTTGGGTTGCTTGTGATCAGTTCTTGGCCGTTTAAGAAGCTAAACACAAGCTCAAACCGAATCTTGGTAATTTTTGCTTCATTTTCTCCGTTTTCCAGAGAGGCAGACTTCATGGGTGAAGTCTCAATAGTCAACTGGGGTTAGTGTCTATGACTTTTTGGGTCTCAGACTTCACGATTGAACCACGATGAAGTCTGAAGTTCTCTTTGAAAACAAAAACGGTGTTTAGGCTTCACCGTCGAAGTCTGGTAATAAGGGGTCTAGTTTTGCAATTGACCGTTAAGTCTGACTTTGTACAAAGACTTCTTCGGTGAAGTCTGCGAAAAAGGCGTTAGTTTTGCAATTGACCGGAACGAAGACTATTTATCGAGACTTCATCTGAGAAGTCTGCATGAAAAAGGAGTTAGTTTTGCATTTGACCAAATTCCGAACAGACTATGTGTAGACTTCTCGTATGAAGTCTACAACCATCGGTATTCTGGAATTTAAAAATAATTTTTTTTGTCAATTGCAAAAGTAACCCTTTTTCTAAATAGACTCTCAGACGAAGTCTCATGTAAAAGTCAAACTCTGGTTTATTGCAAAACTATACCCTATTTTATGGGTAGACTTCGCCGAAGAAGTTTGAAGGCAAAAATACTTCATCGAGGAAGTCTAATTACGTAATAGACTTCCTAAATGAAGTCTATTACCGAAAGACTTCCTAGATGAAGTCTACTAAAAAAGTCAAAACTGTGGATTGCAAAACTAGACCCCAACTGGTATAGACTCTGATCTCTGACCGACTGCTCCTTGCTCGTGCTATGCGTCAACTCTGCTGACAGTCTGCGGTAGTTCTAATTAAGGAACGTTTCAGCCACACTATCATACATGAGGCAATAATTGCCCAAAATATATTCGACTGTGGTATCAGACTTCAGGGCGAAGTCTGCTTAGATAGCAAGCAGACTTCATCGGAGAAATCTACTAACTCCTAATGATTAATTATTAGTAAAAAGCTGCAATTTTAATCTTATTATAGTTTTTTTTTTGTTCTAACTGTGTCGATAGTGCTTTTGATGTTTTAGAAATTTGACTATTTTAATGCATAATTATTAATTTTTGTAGTTTTTATCGTGATACTTATATATGGTGTTCAGCGTTACAGATTTAACACATCACAGTTGTTTAGGAAGTGGCATTCCAGATACACATAAGCAGACTTCATCGGAAAGTCTACTAGAGATATTCGAACTTTGCATGTGTCTGCTATAGAAATATTTCAGTAAAAATGCATTTATGCCTATTTGTAATTAGTCTTTATTTTTTTACTTGTCCATAACATGTTTTTTACGTATGCTTTTTGATGTTTTAGAAATTTTGAACTATTTTAATCGCATAATTATTTTTATATATTTTCTGAAATATTGGGTGTTTAGGTATAAATTTAGACTTCAAGAGGATGTCTGTGCGTAGACTTCGTTCGGAAGTCTCTTGCCACTATCTTTTTAAAAAATGGATTTGTATCATATATATATTATGCATTTTCGAGATTTTAAATTTTCATGTGTATTAGTTATTGTTGTTGTTTATGTATGATTTCAGCATCTCAATGTCTTATATTCTATCTCAAATCGATTTTACGAATTTCTGATATATATTTTCAACAGACTTCACCTTTGAAGTCTACTGTGAAACAAACTAACAGTTTGCCTTTGTGTGTTTTCAAATGTCTTTCAGAAAATGGTCTAGTACCGTGTGCTTTGAGAATGGGTGAGAGAGACTGTAAGTGGCATTTTGAGGTGGATATCCCAAAGGAGGGAGAATGTTTTTCTTGGTGATTCTTGTACACACCGTGAACTCATTGAGATGGGCACTAGCAGACTATGAGCTGGACAAGAACGACTTCGTCGAGTTAACTTACTCGTTGCCGAATTCAATGTTGCAACTAACGACTATTGTCCTACACCACCTATGCATGTCTCAAATGATAGACAATGCGCGGTCCTTGGTTGAGTTATGTAAAACGCATGCTGTACGCCTTTGCGTCTCGAGTCGTTTGGTATGGCTAGTGGCAATGAGGTTCCTGGTGAAAATGTTGACGAAGACCTTCAGGATGTAGAAGAGTTTGAAGACGAAGATATGGATATATCTGATGGTGGTGAGGTTAACGTCAACGACGATGGTGATGATGATGATGATGATGCGGAAATCTCATGCTGGTGAGGTTAAAGAATACCTTGAGGATTATACTGTGTATGGAGTTGAGGTGAGGATGGTAGTGAAAATGATTGATGAGGATAATACGTGTCCTGTTGCGGAAGGTGGCTTTGTTGGTGAATGCCCAAGATCCAACATGACATGGTCAGACGGTATCTATACGACTGCGAGTTTTCCTACAAAGGATGCGCTTGTATCCGAGCTGCGGTTGACGGCTATAATGTCGAAATTCACGTTCAAAGTGCATAAGTCTACACAAAAGTTGTTCGTAGCCATCTGCGGTGTGAAAGGAGCATTGGAGGATTAGAGCAGCTGTGAAAAAATGAACCAAAAAGGTTTTGGGTTACCCTTGACAAAAATGATCATACTTGCAATGTTGCAGACCAAATTTCTCTGCGCAAACGTCATGCTCCGAGATATATTCTAATTGTTTATGATGAATGGGGAACAATCGATAGAGTAACGCCGAAGATGATTAGATCTGCAATGAAGAATAAATATGCTATGCAGATGAATTAATACACTTCCTATAGAGCTTTAATATTTGCACAACACTTGGTGAGGGAACAGCTAAAGATGGATATGAGCAGCTGCCGTCTTATCTCTATCGCATCGGGCTAGCCAATCCTAGAACTGTCACTGATCTTGTGGTTGATGATCAAAACAGATTCAAATATCTATTTATGGCTCTTAGAGCCTCTATTACCGGTTTTCAGTTTCTGAGAAGAGTTATGGTGGTGGATGGGTGTCATCTACGGGGAAGTATGGTGGAGTTATGCTAGTGGCTTGCGGCCAGGACGGGAATTTCCAAATATTCCGCTAGCTTTTGCTATTGTAGACTCTGAAAATGATGAAGCATGGCAATGGTTTTTCACTAAGTTGAGTGGATGTGTCTCTGATCAATTCCTTTGGTCATAGTGTTCCGACAGGCACGCCTCGATAAGAATGCCATTGAAACTGTTATGCCATGCAAAAAGATATGTTATTATCACCTACTAATACATAATCACGAGTACAAGGTAAATACAAGAAAAGAAAGCAACTTATGTACTTGGTCAGAGGGGCTGCTGTATGCATATACGCATTATGATTTTAACAGATACATGGGCCTTACGTGAGACGAAGCCCGATCTTGCAGCTATACTTGGAGGACGCAGATGTGAAACTATGGCCCGCGTTCACTTTCCAGGAGAACGATACAACATACAAACGAGCACATTGCTGAATCGATAAACTCTGCACTTAAGCCAGCTCGAGATTTCCCATACTTTCTTTTTTGGAATTCATACGAAGAAAAAGCTAGGAAAATGGTTTTCTAAAAAGAAGAAGACGCTATCAGCCTCTCAAACAAACTACAGGGAGTTGATTATTGCTAACTATTCGTCAGCAATTATGGCCTAGCAGTGATGTCCGAACGCATAGACGGTTGGCGATTTTCACGTGAAGGGAGGACATAGAGATTGTAACGTTGATTTCCAACATCGAACATGTGAATGTGGAGTGTATGATGTTGAGAAAATCTTGCCTCGCATGCTATTGCTGCTGCTCCTGAGCTTAAAATGATGTTGCCGCCCTCGTTATGCCCGTCATAACACAAAGGAATATTGTATTCGACGTATGCAGGCAACATTTTCCCCAAAACCGTCGATATCAAAGAGCCGGAGTTTGCCAAGATTTTCCTCCACTACATCCGGCGTCCTTCGGAAGGCAGAAGAAGTCAAAGGTGGCAAACGTGGCTTGAAATCGCCAGCAGAAGACTATGCCAAAACGCGGAAGGCTCACACAATTATAGTTGCTTCAAATGCAGGCAATCTAGACATATCCGCGCTACTGTGTAAGTAAAAATCTTTGGTTTTGATGAGGGCTCTGTTTTTTGAGGGACTCTTTTTTTTTTATTTTGTTACGTTAGCGTTCTCACGTTGAGGAAGTAAAAGTCTGCTGACTTAAGTCTTCCATAGTAAGTCAGTTTCAGGACGCATACGAAAGTCTTCCAGAAGAAGTTTGTATATGAAGATGTCTCCCGTAGAAGCTCTATAATCAGATATTAAAATGCAGATGGAAAGTCTTTCTGTTTAGTCTGTGGATACAGTCTTCCATGATTTTCTAAAATTAGGGTTTTCTACGAGCTGAGCTAACAACTTCTTTTACATATTATAATTATGTTTTTATAAGTGGTTTAATGTATGACATTATTTTTGTCATGCTAATGTAGTATTCTAAGCCACGTGTTGGCTAAATCAACTTGTGTTATATTACTCTTCAACAAAATCCAAATTTCAAGATGATTTCAAAAAAACAGAATTCAGATACATTAACTTATTATAATAAGGTCCGCAACCATAAATAACATAATACAGGTTTGAAGTACATAAAGGATTCAGGTGGCTCATTTGATCCTCTCGACAAAGATTCAGACATTTTCTTCGGCCTTCTCAATTGAAACGGTTCCCGATCTTGATGTGACTTCAGCACGGAATCCACAAAAATTATCCTCCTTCACCCACTTCTGGCTCATAACAACATATTCACAAGGAGCTCAATATTGTGGTTAGTTTGTAGCGGCATCTTCATTGCATCAGGGAGGAGCATCTTCAAGTAGATACACCCGGATGAGACTTGAGGGTGGTAGATCGCGGTTGCTGAAACGAACCTACATTACCCAAAACGTCACGATATTTTAGGAGGGGGTATTGGCATAAAAGAATTGAAGAGAATGGAAATGCATAGATTTTAATATTTTATCAAAACTTACGCGTGGGGGTTTAATCGGGTATCCCGGCGATAATGAACAATCACTTTGAATCCCTCCTCATAAGGGGGTCAATAGGGCAAATAGCAAACCCTCCCAATGGACATGTCATCGGCACAGGTCCTAAAACAAAAATTGGTAAGAAATTAGAAGATTGCATGAAATTGGTAAGAAATTAGAAGAGCTCTATATAGAGATTACCTGCCGTGAAGTGAGCATTCGGATTCTTCAAGAGGTTCTTCAAACTCTCTCGATGCTTTTACTGTGAACGACATTTTTTTTTAATAAAAGATGATAATTGGAATTTCCTTAAAAAGCATAAGATGAAACTGTAAATTTTAGATCTACTCAGTAATTAAGTCGGTTGCGTGTTTGGAGAAAGAGTAAAAATGATAAGAAGCGACGTTTCACGAAGGTCCGTTTCGTTTGCGTGCTTTTTATCGTAATTGAGAAGTCTAAATGAGAAGTCTCCTACAGAAGTCTCTTACTAGGGTTTTATACGTATACGAAGTCTCCATAAAGAATCTGTATTTGAAGTCTTGCCGTAGAAGTCTATAACTAGATGTTCAGGACGCTAGAAGCTCCCTGTGGAAGTCTGTGGATGAACTCTTCCATTTATACTTGTATGACCAATTATTTCTGTGGATGAAGTCTTCAATTGATGTCTAAAATTAGGGTTTTGTACGAAGATGAAGTCTACAACTTTTTTACTTATATTATATAGTGTCTATAACTTTTTTGTATTTTTGGGTTTCCCTTAGAATAGCAATAGATGAAACTGTACAAAATTATAACGGTTTGCTAGATTTATAACAACATACAAAACCCTAGTTAAATATCCATATTATACAACATACAAAATATCAAGATTTATCGCTCATCGTACAAATCCAAACCTTCGTAACCGCGCTTCTCAGTCCCCCCGTTATGCCGAGCTCATCATATATTTCTGTAGCCATCTTCTCCCTTATGAACTTGATGTTCTTATCACACAAGCGGGTTTGATGAAATTGTATGCCAGCGCATGACACTCGATGTACTTCAGGCAATACACTCCACAGTCCACCGCTGTTATTGATTTTAAGGAACACTTCTTCTGTGAACCCGCTCGTATGTGTAAAGCTCATAAGGGTACTTATCTTTTAGCTCGGGAGAGCTACAATGTTCATAATATAAGCCATTATA